>OY720442.1:109758779-110113704 GCA_963082915.1 Dolichopus griseipennis
TTTCAAGATTTATATTTGTACCTTTTTTTTTGTAATGAAATATTCAATTGCATTACCAAATATGAAAAAAAACATTTTCATTACAAATGAGATATTTTTACGATGTAATGAAATGTTGAAGCATAATTTAGAGTACAATGTTTCGTACTATACATAAGTTATATTTAGATTGTAAATAATTAAGTTATATGCGGTTGAAGGTATATATATGTTATGTGCTAAATAATAAGAATTTCTTTAAAGTATAAAACTAAAAAAATAATTAATTTTTATTTCAAAAAATAGTTTTAAATAGAATTTTTACGTGAGTTGTAGAATTTAAATCTATCTGTAAGATACAGTACATTCAAAATTATTTGTGTTAAGTTTAAAATTAAAAAGTGTCATCATAAAACAAGTATATATACTCGTTTAAAATAATACTTATTTAATAATACTCGTTAAACAAGTTATTTTAAATAACTTACCAGACAAGACCTGCGTAAATACTGAGTAAAATGGCACTCAAGAACAGTTTTAAGTACCATTACCTCATACTCGTTACTTTCTCAATTACCAGTAAATGACAGTTAGGAGCAGTTTTAAGTTCAATTACCAGATATTCATTACTTTCTCAAGTACCAGTATTATACAGACAAGTCCTCTGTAAGTACTGAGTAAAATGGCACTAAAGAACAGTTGTAAGTACCATTCCCTGATATTAGTTACTTTCTCAAAAGTACAAGTATTACTTTGATTTTTATACTTACAAAATTTAAGTATTAGTATAGTAACCAAGCTAAAGTACTTGTAATTCCCATACAGTAACTAAACTTTGAGTTTAATTACATTTGTAATTATTTTTTGATTCTTAAGTATTTTTGAGTAAGTGCAAAGAAATATTTAGGTATTAAGAATTCAATTACTTTCAAAGTACTTAAGTATTTTCCAAATATTTCCTTTGAAATTCCTTCCTATCTTGCAAAAAATCTAAATGTGAATCAATTGAAGAATTTTCTAGATTTCATAATTGAATTCCTTAGGTTCTAATATGAATGACTTCGAATCAAAAATTAATCAGAGGAATAAAACATCCTAAACTTTAGAAAGTATCTAATGATATATCTAAAGAATGCTATACTCGTTATAAATTCTGTTACAATCTAAAATAATTTTAATTTATATTAGTTAGCTTTGAAATTTTTTTTTTTTCAATTTTCACTTACATTTCAAATTTTAAACTTTTAACATTTCTTTCAAGAAAATTTTAATTACTTTCAAATAGTATAAATAATTAAATAGTTACTTAGATACACTGCACTTCAACCTTCTATAAACCATATATGTACGTATATAATAATTACTATATATGTTATATAAATTAGAAAATTTTCAATTAAATAATAATTTGGTGCTATATGAATTAACCACCAAGTCTCAAATGAACTAATTCCAAATATTTTTTAATCTAAGTTCATTATGAAGTAACTTCCAAGTACAAAATTGAAAAAAGTCCCCAAAAAAAAAAAATTAACTGGTCCCCAAGAATATTTTTCGAATTTTTGGGGTTTAGTTCATATGAATTAATGCCCAAACTCTAAAAATAAACTAAGTTCAAAAAAATTAACTATATCCCAAGTTTAAAAATTAAAAAAAAAAAATTTTGAATTACTTCATTTATGTACTTATGTTGTTAGTAACTTTGGAGTTACTTTATAGCGCCAAATAATTTAGGAAAATTTTCTTTTAACTAACGAAAAAACAACAAAAACAAAAACAAATAGTAATACAATATAGTATGAAAATAGAAAACCACTTTTTTTTTTTTGTGTATAATTGAATGAAAAGATTGATTAAGATTTTCTACTCATTATTTCATCGTTACTTAGTACTTAAATATTCTAGGAAAAGTTTAATTTTCCACAGAATTTTCCATTTTCTGAGAAAAACAAACTGAAAATGAAAAAAATATCATTAAGAAAATTTATTTAAAATGCAAAAGTAATCATATTTAACGTAAAGTTATAACAATAAGCAATATTGTAACAATACATCAACTAATTACTATGTACTGTGTAATTATATAAGTACTTATATGTATATGTATCTATAGAATACAATTGTAATATTTTGATTGTAAGATAATATTCATGACGTAAAGTTATTTAATTGAAAAATATATATATGTAGATATAATTGTATAAACATTTATATATATATGTATGTAAAGATACCTTTGATGCCTTGATTAAATTCACAGGTGCAAAATTAAAAACCACACACCAACCTAAAACTAAATTTAATATTATATTTTCCATTCAAAAAATTTTCCTAAGAATACTGAATACATGGAAATTCTATTGATATATATATATATAATTTTATATGTTTATATATCTTTGAAAATTTTGTCCTATATTTTCCCCAAATAAAAAAACTATTTATTCATTTTCACCTGCAATTTGTTGAAAACAAAAATAAAATCAGATAAGCATAATATTTTGTTATATAAATAGGTATTACATAGGTATTATATAGGTACTAGGTATGAATATATTATATAAGAAAAGGGTTCTATAAGTAAATAATAGGGTGAAAATTAGGTGATTTTCTATTTTTCTCTAAATAAAACTTAAAAATTATTAAGTGATAGGCTCTAAAACTAACGCCAGAACTGAACTAAGACCAGATTTGAACTAAGGCCAGAAAAATTGACTGGCTTTGCTGAACTTTGCGATATTTTTTACTTATTAAATTTATTCTAAACTTAATTCTGAAATTTCTGGAAAAAGCGGTTTTAATTGCGTATTAAACGTTAATTTTATTTCAATAGATATTACCGTTATTTTTTCTGAAAATGGTTTTCTGGCGGTAGTTTATTGGATTCTGGTGTTATTTCATTAGATATTGGTGTTAGTTCATTGGATTTTGGTGTTAGTTCATTGCATTCTGGGTTTAGTTTATTGGATTCTGATGTAAGTTCATTGGATTCTGGTGTTAGTTCATTTCATTTTGGTGTTAGTTCATTAGATTGCGATGTAAGTCCATTGGATTTTGGTGTACTTAATTGCATTCTGGTGTTTGTTTATCGCATCATAGCGTTAGGTTGTTACACTCTAGCGTTAGATCTTTACATTCTGGCATTAGTTCATTGGATTCTGATGTAAGTCGTTGGATTCTGATATTAGTTTATTACACTCTCGCGTTAGTTCATTACATTTTGGCGTTAGTTCATTACATTCTGGCGTTTGTTCATTGAATTTGAGTGTAAGTTCATTATATTCTGGCGTTAACTTATTACACTCTAACGTTAATTCATAGGATTCTAGTGTTAGTTTATTACAATCTAGCGTTGGTTCATAGAATTCTGGCGTTAGTTTTGGCGTTAGTTCATTGCACTCTCGCATTAGCTCATTGTACTCTTGCGGAACTTACGAACCATTCCGGCTTTGGTTCGTTTTTTTTATTCTAAATTAATTTATGAACTAAAGCTAGAAAAATTAGCTAAAATTAATCTGACGTTAATTCATTTTCAATTCTGATGTTAGTTCATTCTGGCTTTAGTTCACAGAGCCAATATGATAGAAGTGTAAAGTAAAAGTGAAGAACTTCTAAATATAAGTAAAACTTAGGAAAACTTTCTATAAAATATTTAAAGAAAGTAATTTTTCAGTTAATAAATTTTTCTATGGATACCTGATACGTGTGTGTGTGTACATATGTGTATCTTTTGTGTGTGTTTTAATAGAAAACATTATTTATTTCAAATAAATTCTTTTTCATAAATATTTAGTTATCATGCTATTAGAATATTAATAATAATTGAAAGTGTAAATGAAATATTTTTTTAATGAAAATAATATTAAATGAAAATTTTACACTATAAAAAAAAAAACAAAAAATTAAAACAAAATAAGAAAATTTACAACATGAAAATGATTATTGCAAGAATCGGAGCTATATATTAAAAGAAAATTTCTAAAGAATCATCAGTTCTATGTGGTAAAGAAAAAGTAGGGTTAAAATGATATAGTAGGGTTGTTTTGGGGTAAATGCAATTTATTTAATTGTTTATAAGTTTTGTTTTTGAAAGCATGCGATTATGTTTTGTTTATCATGAGATATATATATATATACATATATATATGTATATGTACCATTGTTCTAATTTTAAAAGGAAATTAAAGGAAGTAATTAAGTTAAGTTTTAATTATTATTAATTAAAAAACTAAAAATAAAATTATAGTATTAACTGAGAGACTAGTAGATTAATTTTATAAAATTTGATTTTCTTTATTTTGGATATTGTTTTAGATTTTAACACACTAAATTTTGGTATAAGCTTAGAAGGGGTGTTATGAATCAATTTGAGAACCCAATAATCGCATTAGACTGTATTTCAATTTATAAATCGATATTTTTACTAAATCATTAAGTACTTAGGATTTTGTAACTCAAGACATTTTAATTAATTACTCCGTATTATAACTCAACCTTTACTCCATTAGGGAAAAAGTTTTTAAAGCTCAATTAGATTTTCATTGATATTTGATAAATAAATTGGGTTAAAACAGAGTTCAAATTAGAATTAAAGTAATAAATTGGGTGAGGAGGTATTAAATAAAATTGAGGAGGCATCGCAAATGATTTGACTTGGTACTCATAGAAAAGTACTCATTGATTTGTCAAAGTACTCATATGAAGATAATGATTTTTCGGAAACTAAACCCTTTTTTTTTTAATTTTAATTTTAGTACCATGGATAAGTTTTTTAAACCACAACGATCTGACTTTTGGCTCCTAAAATATGGAGATTTGTTATTTCGTTACTATTTTTTCAAAATAATGAATTAATATTTTTTGGTATGCCACATCTGATCAAAGGCGTTGTGATAAAAACGTTCCTGTTCATATTGAAAGTCTTGTGTTCAAGCCCTGGTCAAATCATATGTAATAGAAAAATATATCGTAAAATTGTATAATTATATTTAATATAAGATAAGATAAAATTTAATATACATGTATAAATAACTCTTGTGTACGATAATAGATGGCGCATAAAGTTAACATTCGTGTATAATCTTATACAATAGCTACATCCGAGTAATCAACGGCTTAGTGAATATAACGATTAAAGAAACTGAAACCTAGTCTTAACAGACTTGGTGAATGCCCTTTACTTAAAGAAGTGGCTTTGCAGCTACTGCAATCAAAAATGCAATCAAATTTGACATATAATGAAATGCATAATATGCGTATTGCAATATTTGGACGCACTAAAAATTTTTCAGAGGACTTTATCAAAAACATAGGTGCGATTTTATATATTTATTCGAATGGTTCGAAATGGTCTTAACCTGTACTTGGATAAAAAGTTAATTATAGAAATTCTGGTGTTAATTCATTGTAAAATGTATTAGAAAAATATTTTATGTTGTATATATTTTTTAATTTAACATTTTGAAAAAAATTTCAAATTTAAATAAATTTGTGAAGGATAATTTTAAATTTTTAATGAATTCAAACTGGATCATGTTTATTTTTATTTAAAAGTTGATTGAAATTTGTTTTTTGATTATAATCCATTTTTAGATTTTAAATTTAACTCGAACTCATTTAATATTTATTAAAAATTTAATAAGTGATGAAATTTTTTTTAATATTTCAAAAATTTAGAGAAACAAAAAAATAGTGTATCCATTATTATTCTAAAAATAAAAATGCATATTTAATATGTTGAGCTTTTTTTTTGGAAAGCTTGTGTGCAAATTTAATTTTAAATTAAATTGATTAAAATAAATAAATTACTAAAAAATTTTTAATACATTTAATATATCTTCGGAGTCTTAATTAATAATTTCAATATATTTTAACTCTAGTATTACTTTATCTTCTTTATTTCAAAATAATTTAATTTTTTTTAAATGAAGACATTTTTATTTTAAGTGAAACTTAGTCAGATAATTACGTAGGTAAGGATGTTATCACATTGTCTAAAAGACTTGTTTTAATACTCTGGACACTTTAAAATTACCTTAACCTTAAATATTACCTATTGTGATTAGGTGAAGTTAGACAAAGTAATACAAAATTTATTCATTTAAGGTACAAATATGTTCAGTTAAAATATCTGATATAGTATTAATCCTTTGCCTATTTGACATTTAGACTTCTTCATTTAATATACACTCAATTTTTTTATCAGATATGATCCGACCAGGATTTGAACTCGAGGCTTTTCGATTGAAAAGCGGCTACTTTATCGCAGAGCTATCGGTCAGATCCTCTTCATTTAGTGTAAAAAAGGCTTCAGTTAAAAAAAATAATCATACAAGGTATTTATTAGTCGAAGCAATTCTGGATAGTATTGTGACACGTATGTTGTTTTATGGAATCTTTTGCTCTATATAAAATAGAAGTATTCATAAAACTAGTTTCATTTAAAGCAAGAGTAATCATTCAGAGTGGTTACAAATAATTGAAATAATGGACATTGTGTATTTATGGACATATAATAATGCAATAGGACGCAATATTTAAAAATATTTTTGTTTTTTAATTTATTTAATGCAGCTTTAATATTGCAACAAGTATGTTGCATTCTTTCCTAGCAGGAGTGGAACAGTTTTTCAAGTTCTTACATTTAGTTCTGTATTTAGTACTCTTTACACATGAATGTGATCCATTTTCAAAAAATTTAAAATCGCTCCTTAATTTTGAAACCCAGAAGACGAATTGACATGATTTTTATAAAATCTGGTTTCCAATTTTGGCATTTGAGTATGGGCTCCTTGTAGAGTTTTTTTTAATACAAAAACTACAAATTGGAGGAAATGAGTTTTGAATTCTACTGAACTTTTAATTTCCTAATTATTTGGTAAATTAAATCTTTAAAGATTTATTTTGAATACCGCTGTTCCTATTATGCTTTTAGTCTTGGGATATTTTGTTTTAGGACACATTTATCTTATCTAACTTATAACTTAACTAACACTCAAATAATTCAAAATATAAAGTAAATAGACTTTAATTTAATTAAAAGTTCAAATTGTAAAAACTTGGTTCGATATAAAATAGTTTTACTGTATAAAAACGTCCAAGAATACTTAATATCCTTTTTTTAAAAAAAAAGAAAATTATTAATTTTGAAAAAGAAAAAAAAAAAATGAATTTCCCTCCTTTTAATTTTCTGATAAAAATAGATTTTTGTTTTGTTATTGTTTTTTTTTTGTGCGTATTTGATTATCCTGAAGGATACAAAAAAAACAAAAGAATCCTAATTTTCTTTTTTTTTTCATTTTGGAAAATTTTTATCAGAATTTTTTCAACTAAAAAAAATTTTTTTTTTTATTTTCTTGCTATTTTTTTTTTTTTTTTTTTTTAAATAAAATAAAAATTTATACAAGGTCATCAGAGAATTTTCCATTTATTACCGTTATACTGGTTGTTGTTGTTGTTGTTGTTTTTTACAGTTTGTTTTGTATAAAAATTATCATGCAATTTATCCAAAATGGCAGTTCATTACATTAGAAAGGTGGATTTTAAGGAGGTTATTGTTATTATTATTTTTTATGTTATGTTTATTTTTCTTATTTTGTATATTGTATCTTGTATCTTAAGATAGATCATCATGTGTAGATGAGAATTTTATATAAAAAGGTTTTTTTTTTTTTATGAAAATTGGACTATTAAAAAAAAAAGTGAAGGAAATTGTTTCAGAATTTTTCTTTTAATTTTCTTTATTTTTCTATTGTTTAGAATTTTGAAGAGAAAAATTGAATGTAAGTTATGTAGTTGTAACTAAGTTTTTTTAATATTTTATTTTCCAATTTATTTTATTTTTTTGATTATTTTTTTCTACACTTGCGTATCGGGGAGGTGACATAAAATCGAAAGAAATAAAGCCGAATTAACGATTCTATCCTGTTTCCAAAAAAAATCTTACAAAAATTTAATAAATGATTGTCGAATTGACTTTATTACCATACTTAAACAGTGGAAATATAGTCTAATTAATCATTCTATCTTATTTCCAATAAAAATGGTCTAAATATTTAAAAAATTTTTGAAGTTCGAAAATCAAAGAAATTCAAATTAAACGGAAAAGGGGGTAACTGATTTTGAATTTAACTCTTATATCCCTTCTAACTTCAAATTTCGAATAAATATTCTGAAAAATGGGATTACCCTAATTTTGTACCCAAATCTTAAAAAAAAGGATGGGTGGTTATGTGTTCCACAGAGATGCAACTTATATAAAAGTTCCTATATTTCAGTATTCTAGTTCTTCAGTGTATGAGTGAGATTGAGCTGCTAAGCGTGTATTACGACGAAATATTTATAGAACAGACAATATTTTGACAGTGACTAAATGACCTAAGTTTATTGTGACAATATTTTTATTCATAACACGAACAAGTCTTCTTTGTATCTTAGGATGCATTTATATTGGAGCTGCGATATGTGATAAGAGCATCGATTAGAGTATAGGGTAGAAAATTATATGCATGATTTTAATAGAGATGTTTATATTGGAGCAATGCTTGGATCAACGATAAACAATATATAATTTTTATGATATGCCCTTATCGACGCTCTTAACACATATATCGCAGCTCCAACATAAACGCACCTTTATTTAAATATTGGAGAGCGGTGCCGGATGCTCCAACAAATATGTCAGAATTACACTCAAGTCTTCAGCCAAATATTAGGCTTTATATATTTGAAGTAGATTTGGAGATTTAAATATTTCCGACTCCTGCTTTAGAATCACCTTGCATTTGGCGGAATCTACAGATTCGGATTTTGGAATGCTTACCTTACCATCTATATTTTTGGAAAATTTTTATTGAAAATGTTATTGAGTTGCTATTTCGACTCTATTTCCATTGTTCGATTCGACTATATTTCGTTCGGCTTTATTTAACCTCCCCCTTTGTAGGTTATTTTTTTTTGTATTTGTAATGATGTGTGCATAAATTTTATTTTATATTTTCAAAATTCAGATACGGATTTTTTTTTTAAGTTCAGTATTTTTTCTACATATCTACGAAATTTAATACAAATTTATATATAAGTAAGTATATATAGGTATTATAAATTTTAATATTTTATTATTAAAAAGGATATTCTGGAGGGCATCCTTTTTTAGAAAGGAATAGCAATAAAAAAAGATTGATACATATATATATATATTTATATATTTCTTTTGTTTATTTATATTTCATTCGCTTGTTAATTCAATTTATTTTGTGTAGTTTTTTTTTTGGACTTTTTCTTATATTTTGTCCATACTGATATAAGATGTCTTTTTGTGTGTGTGTGAAAATGTGTGGGTGTGTGTATTATTTTTTATTATATTATTTTTAAAGAAAGAAAATAATTTATATACCGACATTAATCTATTATATGAAACTTAATGGAGTATAATTTACAAGTTTCATAAACATGATTTGTATATATGTAAATAGTTATGTACATGAGAATTGTAGTTTGTAAGTATTTAAATTTATTTGTATGTGTATTTTCAAATGAAAAATTTTTACAAATTTTTATTACATTTTTATTAAAAGAGAAAGATGTAAAAAATAAGATTAGATTATAAGGTGTGTAATTTATATCAAAGTAAAATAAAAATTTTTTTTTTAAAAATATTTTTAAGAATTTTTTTGAATCGATAGGGTGTTGTTTTGTCATGATGGCTATTTGAATGTAATGAGCCACTCATTGTCTCTAACTTGGCACCTGAGCGGCTGTTTTTTATGATTTTAATTGAAGCTTTTATATAATTTAGCTAGGTTCGCAGGTATTTGGGAATAATTAAGGTGAGAAGATTTGTTAATTCTTGGAACTGATGATTAGTGTAGGTTAGGTGATAAGATTTAGAGATATTCCCAAACATCGTAGCGGTTTTTTAGAATCAGATAAAATGAATGATAATATCTGAGATGGTGATAACATAGGTGATAAAATCTGATGAAATAGGAAAAGTGATAAGACTGTGAGGTTCACAAACGTTGTAGAGGTTTCTAAGATGGTGATAACATAGGTAATAATATCTGATAGATAGGAAAAGTAATAAGACTTTGAGGTTCACAAACGTCGTAAAGGTTTCTGAGATGGTGATAACATAGGTGATAATATATGATGAGATAGGAAAAGTGATAAGACTGTGAGGTTCACAAACGTTGTAGAGGTTTCTGAGATGGTGATAACATAGGTAATAATATCTGATGGATAGGTTAAGTGATAACCGTGTGAAGTTCGTAAACGTCGTAGAGTTTTCTGAGAATGTGATAACATAGGTAATAACATCTTGTGAGATAAGTGATACGACAAGATAAGTGATTGCGGGGTTAATAAACATCGAAAAGGTGTCTAAGAAATTCTGAGGTTCAGCATTGTTACTTCTGTTAGGGTATGCACTGTATTCGAATAAACTTTTTCTTTAATATGGAATGTTTTAAATTTTTCAAGATGCCACATGTTTTTAAGGTTTTCCAGTTTTGATCACTTTAAACTCCTCTGTTATTCATCTTTTTAGCTTTAGTTAGATGGTTAGATTATTGTTCGGAATATAGAAAGGAATAACTACCTGATGATTAGGTTATAAAAATTTTTATAATCGTTGAAAAGATATTGGTAGAGAATGAGCACCGAAAGATTAGATTACAGGAAGGAATAAGTGATCGGTGATTAGATTAAGGTTGTGATGTTCTCAGTAATCATAAAGTTTTCTGAGAATCCCTGAATTTTATAATTAAGAGATCTTAAGGAATAACTCGATCTTTTAGTAAATTTTTAATATTGTAATAAACCAGTTTTTAGAAGATTTATTTTGTGAACGCTTTTCCAACATTCTGATATATCTCATGAATATGATGTTTAAACAAAATTTCCGGCTTCGGTTTTTATTTTTATCTTTATGCAATCCAAATGTTTTTAATAGTGTACAATTGCTGTTTCTTAGTTTAATTCACTGTTAACTCCCTCCATTCATCTTGGCTCTTTTTGTTTAAGGTAAAGTTATTCGGTTGGGTTTCGGTTTCTATATTTTTTATGTAATCCACATTTTTGTATCATTTGAGGTTAATTGGTTGCACTCCTTTCTAAACCTATTCAAAAATTTTATAACAGAATAAAAAAATTAAAAATAACCAATTTGTATAAAACGCTATTACTTTTACGATATACCTTTGGTATAAAATTTGAATTTAACATTGTTATAATTTTATTTTCTGGGTAAACGCATGTCTTACACATCTGCGAACAAATATTATTTATAAGATACTTTTTTTTTTTGGATTTGTATCTTGTCTTGTTTATTCTTTACTTTGATTAAATTAATTATTTTGGGCGAGTTTTAAGCTTCTTCTTCTCTTTTGTAATTTTACCTAATAACACATACAAATTACCTATAGTGTTATTTATGTGTGATTATGTGTAATAAAATGTTTTGTAATGGAAAAAATTGAAATTTAATAAAATAAATCTATAGTTTTTTTATATGAATTTTTTCAAAAACGAATTTTTTTACTTTAATCTTAAGAAAATTTATGTTGGCCCTTTCAATTATTTAATTTGAAAAATAAAAACTGAAGAGTTTTCAAGGGATCATAAAACCCTTGATATTTTATATTTTTTTTTAAATTTATATTTTGATTATTTGCTTTTATATTATTTCCAGACATTGTTGATTTGTTTTTTATTTGTGTAAGGGGTGTAAGAACTTTATTATTGTATTCCCAAGGGTATCTTTAAGATATTCATAAAATTAAGAGTATATAAAGAGGTAATGTTGACTACGCGCATGGAATATTAATGGAATTTTCTATAAAAAAACAAAACAAAAAAACAAATATCTAACATTAAAACAACCAGATCAATCACCTCTTGTACAATTACAATAAGCTCGGTGAAAGATTAAATTCAAAGAAAAATGTTTTTTGAAAGAATCATTCTAAAGATAAACATTTTTTTTCCATTTTTAGAATTCTTATGAAAATTTCATATATAAATAGAATTGAAACATTTAAAATGAAAAATGAAGGATATTAAAATAATGTATCTTGACTTGATATGTTTTATATCTAGTAGATATTACCAAGTTACAAGATACTGATTAATATTTATTAAGATTTTTGAAAAAAAAAATTAGATGCATGCTATTAAATGGGAACAAAAGAATCACACAAAATTTGGGTATTTCTAGATAATATTTACATACATTTACAAAGGCAAAATTATAAAGGTCTACAGCCTTATAATATTCGAGGGATTCTAGTTCAGATTAAAATTTGAATTTATAATAAGGAAAATTTTTTAGGGGCACATTTTGTAGATTTGTAATTTTAAAATCTAGTATGGTCGGGTCGAGCTTACAGCAGTCCAGATTAGAATATTTGAATTAAGTACTTAATTAAAACTTAAGCCTATAGCGCATGAAGATCGTATATTAAGCTAGTGAATGTGAGGGAGAAAATGACAAGGGAAGAATTTATAATATGAGAAAAATTTGTAGTTGGGATACTTTGTATATGAGGAGATTTTGTAAATTTTTACTTGCAAATTTGACTATAATGTAATACAGAACCTTAACAGGCTCTATATTCCCGTCAAAATTCCGGTTGTTAAATGTTTGAACAGGGGGTTATTTTATATTCGTGTTATTCGAAATCATCTTAATGAATCCAAATACAATTATAATTTGTTTATAGATTAAGATTTACTGAAAAGAAGCTGGCAATATCCATAAGCCAAGTTAAATTCCATTCAAATATGAATTTATTCAACAAAAAAGATCTTATATCCTATTTTACTCTAACTTGAAAAATTTTTAATTTAAATGAAGGTTTTTAATTTAACTTAAGACTTTTTTAATAGCAAGTTATAATAATTTTTACTTTAAGTGAAGTATTTTTTTTTTTAAATGAAGATTAGTACAGTAATTTAAGTAGTTTTTATTAATAATTATGTAATTTATATAAAATCCTATCCCTTTAAAATAAAAATTCTAACTTATTTACAGAAATTACAAAAATCTTCATTTAAAATAAAAATATCTTCATTTAAAGTAAAAACATTTTCAGTTAGAGTAAATTATAGATATATATATATACATATATGTTAATTTAACTTAAAATTAAATATTTTAAATATTATTTCCTTACAATTTGTAATATTTAATTTCCAGTTAAAGATCTTAGCACGTAATTTTCAAAAATTTAATCTAAATCCATATAAATTTTATTTAATGGGCTAAAAATACAAAAATTAAATTAAGGAAATAAATCAATTCCATTAAAACCCCAAAAAACAAATTAAATATGTCTGAAATTATATTAAGATGAAAGTTATTATACTTATATACAGGGTGGGGCAAAATTACCCAAGTTTTTTTCACAAAATTCCAAAAACAAAAATAAAAATAAATTTAAAAAGTTATTATACATTCAAATCATATCGGTCGTTTTGCGCCATCCTGTGTAACATGTAGAAACTTCTTAGATTTTTAATATTTTTCATAACTTTTCGTAATTTTTGATCGCTGTTCTGTTGTGTACTGTTCCATTTCCAATTCCCCAAGTTTTCTTCACAAAATTCTGAAATAAAAATACAAAATATAAATAAATTTAAAAAGTTATTAAACATTCAAACCATATCGGTTGTTTTGCGCCACCCTGTATTATTAAATTTCAGTCCTATTCAATATACCTTAATACATATATATTTTCATATAAGTATGAATATTTAATTTATTAAATAATAGTTATATTTAAATATTTTATATTAAGGTATTTTACTTTCATGTGGTTTATCATAACTTTAACTGCCAATATTCAATATTTTAATAAATATATATATATATATATATATATATATATATATACCACAAACATATACTTGTATATATGTATATATAGAGTAAAATAAAATACTATTAATATGGTCAACTTCTTTTGCATTAAATATACATATAATATAATACAATTGCCTATAATATTATTCGTTTTTTACTGACCTATATGCCATCTGTGAATGATATAAATTATTAAAATGTATGTAAAACATTTTCATTAAGTATTTTATATTCATATATTAATGTAGGTAGTACATATTTTCATAAATTTGTATAATTTTAATTTTTAAATTTACATTACGTTTCATGAAAATTGTAATGTATGCAATTATGAGTGTCAAAAGTGAGTGAACACATTGAATTAAGAATTAAAGTAGTTGTGGATAGTAAGTAGTAGTTGTGGATAGTAAGTAGTAGTTGTGGATAGTAAGTAGTAGTTGTGATTACTAACTGATCGTGGATTACAGTTTCTAGTAGATACTGGAAATAAAGTCTCTTACAATAGTAATAAAAAACTTCATTCCATTATTGATAATACTTCACAAATATTTAATTAATTAAAAAAATACCTAAAATAATTGCTTTAGTACTTCAAAAGTACTTTATTAACCGCAAACTGTATAAAAATACAGAAAAATCCTTAAGTACGATTATTTAAATTAAAAATCTAAGTACTATTTGGGGAATTTCTAATTACTTTTTTTAAATTCTTTAAAATGTTATAAAGAATTTTTAAAAAGTGTTAATGTGAAAATACTTTAGGCAATAAGGAAAGTAATGATTATCAGGTAACTGTACTGCGTAATTGTATTGGTACTCAGATAAAACTTGATTTAAATAAAGACATTGTTTTGGAGTTGACAATAAGTGTACATCTACAAAATATAACAAATTACTTTAATTCAGAATCAAAAATGAGAAATATGATGATCAATTACTTTTAACACTCATACTAGTAACACAGTACTTATTGATGTCGAATTTAAATCTATATTTATACAAAAATAAATTATTCATACAAATTAATTTTTTAATAATGAAAAAAATGCAGTTTTTTAGTTCAATGAAATAGTTTTTTTAAATTCAATGTAATATTATGGAATATATGGAACTTAAAGAACTCATTTAGATTTGAGTTCAACTCAAATATTTGCGAAATGTTATTGATTAAATTTTAAAATATTTTGAGAGTTATAAGAATTAGGTCAATTTAAATTAAATTTTGGACATAATTAATTTTTATAAATTGTTTTAGTTTTTTAAAGTTCAAACTTCAAGAGTCACACAACTGCAAGAGTCAAAATTCAAGGGGTGTTCACTGAATCTTTTAGAATAGAATCGGGAGTTAAGCAGGGTGATGCTCTATCAAAATTACTATTTAACCTAGTTCTTCATTATGTCGTAAAAGAGATAGATCCCCAAGGAACTATATTTATAAAATCCATACAAATATGCGCTTTCGCCGATGATATTGTAATAATTCCTAAGAATTTAAGAGAGCTAAAAGAAACATTTACACGTTTGGAAACTGATGCTAGAAAAGTGGGACTAATAATAAATGAACCCAAAACTAAATACTTCGTAAAAAGCAAATCACATATGCCAACGCAAGATTTGAATATTAATGATTATAAGTTCGAAGGTGTTCATCAGTTTAAGTATCTCGGAGTTGTATACAGTAAAAGTGAAGACACCGCTGTGGCAATACGGGAAAAAATACAAGCTGCAAGCAGATGTTACTATACATACTCCAGACTTATGAAATCCATGCTGTTGTCGAGAAATACAAAGCTTAAATTATTCAAAACATTAATCAGACCGGTTCTAACATATGGATGTGAAACATGGACGCTTAAAACTGCAGATTGTAGACAACTGGGAATATTTGAGCGTACAATACTTCGAAAAATATATGGACCGGTTAGAAACGAAGATGGTACATACAGATCAAGAAATAATTTCGAGCTTGAACAATTGACTGAACATAGAACCATAATAAGATTCATAAAAGCGCAAAGGTTAAGATGGATAGGACATGTTATAAGAATGCCGGATAACAGAACAACAAAAAGAGTGTTTCTCCACCAAATGTAGGGTACTAGAGGTAGAGGGAGACCAAAAAAAAGATGGCTAGACGCTGTTGAAGATGACATAAGGATTTTAGGAATAAGAAATTGGAAGAGAGTTGCACAAGATCGGGATGTATGGAAGAGAATTATAGCGGAAGCTCAGGTTCATCATGGACTGTAAAGCTATAGAAGAAGAAGAAAGTTCAAACTTTACTGCATTTTATTTAAGACCATTACAAATTAATTAATTTTAAATTCTTATCAGCTTCTCAATGAAATTTACTATAATTAAATATAGAAAAAGTATTTGAACAATCTAATTCCTGAATACTATTAATAATTTTATTTTAGGTATTTAACTATATTAATCTCAAAACGCCCACAATCAAATTAATTAACTTACTTACTAACTTATGTATTTAAGGACCTAATTAAGTACTTTAATGCACTTAATATACGAACCTACATTATCCTATATTATTTTGGTTTTAATTTTCTTTTTCTGTTATTCCTCGTGGTTCCATAGAGCATCAACTTGCCTCCTCCATTCGATTGTTTTCGATTGCTTGACCTTAACTTGATTTCCCTTCAAGTTTGTCCATTTTTATCTAGTCCAGCCATTGCTGTTCGACACCGGGTGTTGTTGAATCGATTCCGCCTCCTATACAATTGGTTTGGAGATTCCATGCTAGGACTATTCAGATTATGTTTGTTGTTTCTTTTCTTAGAGTATGGTCTATCCATCTCCATTTCCTACGTTTTATCTGACTCGCTCGACTGGTTCACCAATAAATTGTCATTTGTCTTTGTTACTTATGGTGTTGGGTTAGAATATTCTACATATTCTTCTTCATCACTTGTTTCAAAATACTTGAAGCTTTTGTCTTATGTTATTTGAAGTCAGTCAAGTTTCGCTATCATATAGAAGTATAGAATTTCACATGCTTTGATTATTCTAAGCTTGATTTTCCATATTGAACTTAATTAACCAAAGGCGATACTTTTATTTGTTTTCAGTGTATACCGTACCAAGGTAGGGAAATCTCTCAAGATATTCGACTATTGGGCCTTCTATTTTAATGATTTAATTTTTAAAATATTCCTAAAAATCGAATTTAAACAAATTTAATAGTTTTCTAATTTAAAATTTTTAAAAATATATAGATTGAAATTTAATACGTATTTTCCAAATTATTTAGCAAATAGGTTTATAAAACTTATAATTTATTTAATAATTGTTAAAGAAAAACTAAGTTATAAAATTTGAAATATATATACAAATGCATTAAATAAAATACTAAAGTCTTAAAAATTATATTATAAATACAATAAATCAAATTGAAAATTTGGGGCATTTATTTGGTGACTTAAAATAAGGCACTGCAATATAAAGCCCCCGTTGTATTATTAATAACATCCTGGTGTTTTATTTCTCATAGTAATTGAGAAATAAAGCCCGGGCTGTTATTTCTCTTTTAATTGAATCTTCGACTTCTTGAGAAATAAAGCCCCGAGTTATTATTTCTCATTAAATATGAAAAAAATATATCTATTCAAACCTGAAAAAAAAAATATAAATATATAGTTATATATATTAGATGTAAAACAACATATGCGAGTTTCTATATTAGGAAGCATATTTAAGTTGGTAAAAAATCAATTGACCCTTTTTCCAAAGTATTTATGAATTAATGTATGCAAGACTTTGGTTACAAAATGAGGTTTATATGTGTAGTTTGTAGTACAAATGTAGTTTATATGTAAAATTATTATTTGTTTTTAAATTTTGGAAAAAGGGAATTACCCTGATTTCGATTCTTTAAAATGTTTGATATTATAGTTCAAGAAAGCCTGTGTATATTCATATGAAACAATAAAATATATGAAACAATTGTGTTCTTTTCATTTGCAGGATCAATTGAAATTAGAAATAAAAGCTCGGGGCTTTATTTCTCACAAAAGTCGTAGTTTTACTTAAAAGAGAAATAAAACCCTAGAGCATTATTTCTCATTAAATTGGAAATAACATCCCGGGGGCTTTATTTCGCAGGGCTTTAATTCAGGTCACCATTTATTTATATATAATGTCTATCAATGTACATATATATATATCTACATATTTTTAATAACTTATATAATTTAATCGTACAAAATACCTATCCATCATTTCTATTATACTTGTATATAAGTACATTAAAAATATATAAACACTTAAAAATATTTCTTTTATATTCCATATATATATATATATAATATTTATATATACGAGTATAAAACTTTTACTATTAAAATTTTTACCATATTTTTTGAAAATTAAAAAGTAGACCACTGTCACAAATCCATTATTCAAGTGCAAAATTTTATTCTTTAAATAATCGTTAATCATTAAATATATTGTATCTATAATAAAACCACTATATATAAATTTACTAAATATATTTATAAAAGAAATATATATATATATATATTTAGTAATAAATAATAAATAAATATAATATCGAATTAATTTTAGTAATTCCGCTTTTTTTTTTTTTTTGGCAATTATACAAACATATTGAAAGTAAAGTCTCTAGACAATAATACTAACTATTTGACCTAAATTTCATTTTGTTGTTCTTGTTGTTTTTAAAATGGACTCTGAAAAATGTTATATAGTTTTGCTAAAATTTTTATTTTTGCCAAAATATTATATTTGTTTAATGTTATATAATATAACTATATATATTTATATATATATATGTATATGTATATTTAAAAGGTATATTATTATATTATATAATATAAATAAAAATAAAAATTAATGATGTCATGCATCATCACTCACTGTATTTGCCCTCCCTCTAACTTCATACATAAAGTAAGCATGATATTCTTCTTTATTTAGTTGACTTTGCCTTTCATTTAATTCTTTTTTAAAAACAATCTCAGTAAGAGAGTAGAATTGTATAGAATGTGACAACTCTGGGATATCCGCATAAAATTCTTAAATAATTTTAAAAATTCTTAATATGCGAATCAGTTTTACCTGGATCAATCAAATTTTACTCTCAAGAAGTTTTATAAAATCTTTTCCAAAAAATTGGACAGTATAAATAGTACCTAAACGAACTTGTTATCTTCCTAGATTTAACTAAACAAAGCCAAAAGAGAGTAGATAAAGTTGCTAAAAGTCATTGACATAAGAATTGGCAAGATTTCAGAAACACACGACCTGATCTTCCGACCTGAAATTTCTGATACGACCTGATGGCGTAGCGATCAAGAAGTCGGAATTTTAATCCTAAAGTCTCGGGTTAAAACACTGATCAGATCAAATAAAAAAATATGATTTATAATTTATATCATAATAACATATATCATTATATAAAATTGATGTCTATCACACCTGAGATTGAAAGGCTGAAGCGCTCGTTAATATAATTATATGTGTTAGGGAATCATATATAAATAAATTGATCATGAGTTATACATAGATAAAAAAAAAACATTGTGTGACAGCTATTCGGACCTCTTCGGACCATGCTAGAACAATCAAATTTTGCGCTTAAAAGTATCTAATTATGCGAAAAGTTCAGTTATCCAGCTGCTTTACAGAATAGCTCCTATTAACAATTAAGTAGTCTGACTGACAATAGAGCTGAAAACAAGTTCACTTTAGTATCCTAAATTCAATTTTCAAATATTTTACTGTTATAATTTTTGAATTAATGTGCACATAGTTGGCAAACGGAGACACTGGCGAAGACACATAGCTAACTCTGCTCACTTTCCGATTCTAAAGCCACTCATACATATACTTGAGTCTATAATCCATATTTATCCTCTATCTCCTTTACATAAGAGTCACAAACGTAAAGGCTAATTTATTATACCCTTTTTATTATACCTATATTCGTACACAAAATAAAAATAAAAATTTGCAAAACAATACAAAATAAATGACATAATGTCCTTCTTGTTAGACTT
The DNA here is from genome assembly GCA_963082915.1 of Dolichopus griseipennis. NCBI lineage: Eukaryota > Metazoa > Arthropoda > Insecta > Diptera > Dolichopodidae > Dolichopus > Dolichopus griseipennis. The sequence goes on from OY720442.1 coordinate 109,778,655, forward strand.
CCTGGAAACCAACAAAAAAACAAAAATTTATGTACAAAATAATCAAAAAAAAAAAAAAAAAACAAAAAAAAATTGTTAAATTAGAAAAAAACGAGGAAGAGTGTAGTAGAGTAGACTGTGTCAACTCTGGGATACCCGTATGACCGTTATATAAACATTATATCATTATTATTATAAACATTAATTACTTTTGGCAAAATTTCAAACATATCAGATTTATTAGGTGTAGTGTAATGCTCTTATAAAAGAAGGAGTTGTATGGCAGCTACTCGAACTCTTGGCAGTAGAGCAACCAAATTTTGCAGTAACTTTGGCCATTATACTAAACTATTTTTGGCAAAATTTCAGACACCCAACTTCAATAGGTATAGAGTAATGCTCATATAAAATAAGAAGTTGTATGGCAGCTACTCGAACCCTTTGCAGTAGACCAACCAAATTTTGCAGAAACTTTGGTCATAAAACTAAACTACTTTTGCCAAAATTTCAGACACGTAGCTGTAATAGGTACAGAGAAATACTCATATAAAAAAGGAAGTTGTATGGCAGCTACCCGAACCCATGGACCAAAATGGCTGGATTTAAATAGCGATGACGGCTATTGCAAAAAAACGAATTTGCGAAAATTTCAAGATCCTAGCTCCTTTAGTTTTTGAGTTATCGTGCGGACGGACGGACAGACGGACGGACGGACGGACGGACGGACGGACATACATAGCTAAATCGATTTTTTTTTTGATTCTGATCCGATCCATACACTTGAGTCTACATCTATCCCCCCTCCTTCTCTGCGTCACAAACGTAATGGCAAATTTATTATACCCTTTGACTATATAGTCATACGGGTATAACAAGTCTCCTGTGGGATATAAAAATGGTTTACAATAGCCTTATAATCAACAAATACTTATCAAAAAATAGAAAGCTATTTTCCAATACAATAGAATTTGAAAAAAAAATTATAATAGAAAAATAATAATAATAATAATAGTAATAATAATAATAATAAAAATAGGAAATAAAAATAATTTGACATTAAAAACGTAGGGGAAAAGAAACCCTATCAGTGTGTGTGTATATATTATAGGATATTTTGTGATCGGCTGAATGAATACTTATAGAAAACAATTAGAAAAACTATGAACTCTTTTTCAATTAAGTACTTTGTCTTTTGTATTTTTTATTAATTTTATTCTTAATTATTTTACGTCTTTTATATTTGAAGCTTTAATTTTTTCAATTAATATAAAAAAAAGTTGCCATATGTATTGGCAAATAATACTTTAATACTACTAATAATATTTAAATTGAATAAATTGTAAAATTGAATTTTGGGCAATAAAAAGGGAAGGAATCACTTAATTTACATATTTTAAAAATGAGTTCTAAATTTTTGTATTCAACAACTTTACACTTTGATGATATTAGATATTTATGTATATTAGATATAAATACTTATATACTCAGTACTTTAAAATTTTTAAAGTTTAAACTTAGAATAATTGATTTGCGTTTCAAGTGTTGTGCATTTGGCTTATGTACTTAAGTACATTTGTAAGTTTTTATTTAAATTTCGATACTAACTAAATTTAAGTCTAAGTAAAATAATCAAGTCAAAATACTTTTCAGAAATCTCAGAAAGTAATTCAATTTTGAAGTTGATTACTTTTATAATTATTTTTTGATACTTTGATACACAGCTGGGTGGCACAGTGGTTGAGTGCCGACCTTTCATGCGGAAGGGCCCGGGTCCGAATTCTAGTGAAAGTGAAAAAACTTTTCTGGTTTTCGACTCGACTCAGCTACCATTCGCCATTGGGTTCAAATTAATGGCATAATCAATAATTAATAATTATAAATCTTTAATAAAAATACTTTAATATAAAAATATAAACAAATGCAAAATATAAACAAATAATTTAATTAAATCATATAACTCGCAGATATAGAATACCATATAAGTCAAATATAAAATATTACAATATAAACAAAAAATAAAATTGTAAATATTGAAAATCTAAGATGTTTCTACATGTTATAAGGCCTAGTACTATCTCATGTTTAAATTGTATGTGGAATTCAATAAGACCAATTCTAATAACACGAATATAATATGAACCCCTGTTCCAACATGTACCTATGGTATAGACAGGCTTATTAGCCTAACAGTTGAACAGTTAGCGCTTAAAAAAAAAAAAAAAAAAAATTATTTTCCAGTAATTAAGTACTAAGAAATATTTAAATATCAAGTATTCAATTACTTTCGAAGTATTCAAATATTTTAAAAATATATATTTTTATTCATAAACCGAGTTTCAACTAAACCGAATTATACATTTAATCTGAGTTTTCCTAGAACATACAGTTATTTAGAATAAGTCCTCGTACTTCAAAGTTTTATTAGGATTGAAAAAAAAACTACCAGAATCTCTATTTTCACAACTAATGAAGTTTTGTAGAAAAAACAATTTAATATTATTGTATTGAATTCTAAATCAGAATTCTATTAATTTTCAATAGTAATTATTTATAGTTGCATCAAAATCGCGAACTTGATCTAATTTAAAATGAATAACAAATTAAATTAAGTTATATAAACAATTTATCTAAAGATGAACAGCATTTCTTTAAAAATTATTCAAAATATTAAAATAATTAGGTCATCTGTAAATTGAATTGAAAATATTATAAGAAAATATTTAGATTTTTAGAATTATATTAAATTTTAAATAAATAAAATTCATTAAAATTGTTATTTTAAAAATTTATTAATTTTTCATTGTATTCCAAATATATTTTCAGATTTCAGATAATAATATGTTTTTTCTTTAATTATTTTGATTTATATTTCTGAATAATTTTTTATTTATATTTTTGAAGAATTTTAATATTTATAACATATTTATTTCAACGAAGATGTTTTTACTTTAAGTGAAGACATTTATTTTTTCAAAGAAGATTTTTTACTTCAATAAATTTATTTCTGTATGTAAACACACACATACATTTCTAAATTACTGTAATAAAGAGTCTTTAGTTAAAATACAAAGTCTTGAATAATAAAAACCATAAAAATGGTTTATTAATATAGAAATATTCATTAAATAATCTCCCTCTTTTTCAAAACTCGAATTTTTGCGGGGGGGCTTTTGGGCCTAGGACATGTTTTCAAAGAACGCTATCTTCAATTTGCCAGAGTATTTTGAAACGTAATATTGAGTTAAAATAATGTTATAATGTTTAATGTTAAGTGTTTATGTAGGTAAGATTTCTCCGGGAGCATGTCATATGCCTGCATTTCATTTGCTCGTTGTGTCATTTGCTCATTTCAGTTGTTGTTTCATTTGCTGTCTTGATCATTTAACTGAATTTCATTTGTGTTTTGTAGAATTATAGAGCATTTGATTCGTAGATTTTAGAGTAGGATTCAAAAGCAGGCTGTAGCTATTGAATAAGATTATGAATACACAAATGTTAATTTTGTGCGCCATCTATTATCCTACACAAGAGTTATTTATATTTTTATATTAAATCTTATCTTATATTACGATATAATTATTTATTACAACTTTACGATATTTTTTATTAGATATGATTCGACCGGAAACCCGAGACTTTCCATATGAAAGGCGGCATCTTTTCTACTCCGCCATTGGTCCGATAGAAAGTGGATAAAACCCTATTGAAATGTATATAAATATAAATAAAACTATACCAAGAATTTTATGGTTACAAAATCTGGATTATAAATTTTTTCCAGAATATTTATAATGTGTATATTTGAGATTCTGAATTAAGTAGGACTTTAGAGTTGGATTCCATAAAAAAATACAGTCTAAATACGAAATATAGTCAAAAGAAATACAGGCTTGAAAAATAACCCGATTTCCTCATTATGTTCTTATAGTAAATATTGTGAGTTAGGAGTTTTCATCGGATTAAACTTCATTATTAAAATAAAGCTTGAAAAATATTCTGAAATCTGCTTTAAATTCCGGATTATTCGAACCAATTCTTATCAGTGATTACTGATAGTTCTTCAAGATTTAATATACTTCATTTGCTTTTTTATTTTTGGTCTTTATTGTTCCTTTTGGAAACACAGGGATATCTACCAGGTATCTCCTTCTGTCTCTATTCGGAGATAGATATTTGGAGCAGTTAGTTTTTCTTCCTCCCATGTTTTTCAAGTTGAGGTCAGTTTTTCTAATATTGTTCGCCTCCAGGTTCGCCTAATATTGAGGCCTCATCTTCAGGTTTTTTGTGGGTTCCAATTTATTGATTCTCTAGCTATGCTTTCTTTCGGCTTTCTAAGTGTGTCCCCTATCTATCTCCACTTTTATCTTTTAATCTCTTTTCCAATCGGTTCCTTTGCTTAACCACTTTATTTTAAGGGCCCTTAAGTTTTATTTTGATTTTTATACCCGTATGACTATATAGTCAAAGGGTATAATAAATTTGCCATTACGTTTGTGACGCAGAGAAGGAGGGGGGGTAGATATAGACTCAAGTGTATGGATCGGATCAGAATCGAAAAATAAATCGATTTAGCTATGTATGTCCGTCCGTCCGTCTGTCCGTCTGTCCGTCCGTCTGTCCGTCTGTCCGTCTGTCCGTCCGTCACCACGATAACTCAAAAACAAAAGGAGCTAGGATCTTGAAATTTTCGCAAATCCGTTTTTTTGCAATAGCCGTCATCGCTATTTAAATCCAGCCGTTTCGGTCCATGGGTTCGGGTAGCTGCCATACAACTTCTTATTTTATATGAGGATTTCTCTGTACCTATTACAGCTGCGTGTCTGAAATTTTGCCAAAAGTAGTTTAGTTTTATGGGCAAAGTTTCTGCAAAATTTGGTTGGTCTACTGCAGTGGGTTCGAGTAGCTGCCATACAACTCCTTCTTTTATTTGAGCTTTACACTACACCTGATGAAGCTGGGTGTCTGAAATTTTGCCAAAAATAGTTTAGTATAATGGCCAAACTTACTGCAAAATTTGGTTGGTCTACTGCAGAGGGTTCGAGTAGCTGCCATACAACTCCTACTTTTATATGAGCATTACACTACACCTAATAAAGCTATATGTTTGAAATTTTGCCAAAAGTAATTAACTGGATGATATAATGTATATGTTACGGTCATACGGGTATCCCAGAGTTGACACAGTCTACTCTACTACACTCTTCCTCGTTTCTAAATAAAATGTATTAAAACTAATTTTTTATTTTATTATTCTATTAAGGTTTCGTAACAACATGATCTACATTCATAAGATACTTGTAAAACTAATTCAAACAATAAACAATATTTCTTGTACAATTTATATTCAATTTTTTATGTAAAGAATTTTTTTATGAAATCAAAAAAACTCAAAAAATTTTATTTTCAAAATAAAATTTTACCTTTAATTTATTTGGTTTACCAATAAACATAAATTACTAATAAAACAAAAAAAAAAATCTTAAGATATTCATATCTAACATAAAGCATATTTTATGTAAAAAAAACGAAAATTTTGAAATTATTTCGAAATTAAATTCAATGAAATTTAGAGAAAAGGTAGGGAAAAAATTGTTTAAAAGAAAATTCAAATTGAAGAAAATGGAAAAAAGAAAATGACTTTTTAAAAAAAAAAATTTTGGCTTTTTAATGGCACTTTAATGGATTTTTCAATAATATTTCATTTACAATATATAAGAAAATTGTGTAAGAAAAACAAAAATGTGTAGAAGTTCAATTGAAAAGGGGCAAAATATTTTATTATATCTTAAGATGTTGGAGCAATTGACTTTTTCAAATTGAAATACCACACATAATTTTTACCCAATATTTGGTATTGTAGGTTAGGTAAGTTCTTTTGTTATTTTAACTATACAGACCGCAGTTTTTATTGAAATTGCTTCTTAGACAACTGCTAAGGAAACTTTAATTTATAATTTGAAAATTTAACATACTCTGATCCACTCATCAAAAAAACAAAAATCAAGGTTCGATTCTTTATTTTTTTAAGTCACTTTGCGAAGTACCAAAGAGTTTTCATTTGGCATCTTACACAGCTTCCTGCTGCTGCTGTTTTTACATTCTCTCATGTGAGGTTGTATTGGTTAAGTTAATTTAGTATTGTGCGTTTTTAAGTATTCTTTGGACGTCTCTATCTTATACTCCATAGAGGTTCCATTCCAAAGTCATGCTATAATCGAAAGCCATTCCCAGCGTAGGTATTTTCCAAATCCAGTTTTTATTTCCTTGTGGCCTTAGTATGGATTCTTCTCCTATAATTCTCCATAGATCTGTGTGGAGAATTAGAACATTTGGGCAGACCAGAATATTCTACATAGGATGCGATGACATTTGTTAATGAATTAGTTCCTGGATGATGATTATGTTAGATATGAGTCTTATTTCGCTGCCATACATATGTCCGGTTTTTACACAAACATTGAAGATGCTAAGTTTTGTTTTCCTGGGGATTTTGGTGTTTCTCCATATTATTCAATTACCATACAATGTTTAATTCTATCTGGTATTTAACTATTTTTCATTTAAGCATCGCATTCGAAGTTTCACTGATTATCCTGTAGCTTTTTCAGCGGTTTACAGATATTAATAATAATTTGAAATAAAAACTTTTGAAATAAATTAAGTGTTTCTTTAAACTTTTAATAACACTTCATTTTAATAAGAACAGATAACTTAAATTTTTTAAGACAAATTAAATTCCATGATACATGACTAGACCAGATAGCTAACCCCTCTTTCCGATTTGAAATATGTGGTGGTATTATGATATAAATTATAAATTATATTTTTTTAAATAGACATGATCTGGCCAGGGTAATTAAATCCGAGGCACTTGGTTTGAAAGGCATAAGTCTCAACCACTATGCCAGTGGTCGGTTTGATAATCAAGTAGACCATCTGCCCGATAGCTCAGTGGTAAAGTGGCAGCTTTATAATCGAAAAGTCTCGGGTTCAAATCCTGGTCGGATCATATGTAATAAAAAAATATAGTATATATTAAAATAATTTAATAAGAAGTCCAAATGTCGAATAGGCAAAGGATTAATATTTTCTGGCAATATTTAGTATTGTCTGGTGCTGCAAATAAATAAATAAATAAAAGTAGTTTAACAAGTGCTTGAAATAGTTCATTCGTTTTTAAAGAATCTTTTAGTTTTGCTTTATGTTTATTAAAGATATATCTCTGTATTTTAAGATTGATATTTGAGCACCCCTTTTAATTAAATATACTAAAAAGGGTCACAATGATAAAATAGGAAACATTGACTTCTAAATCTTATTTGTATAAATGTAATTGACTTCTAAGAAGTTCTTTATTTAACATTATTTATTAAAATCCAATTGTGTCTTCTGCGTTCAAAATTCCATAAAGTATGCTGATAATATACATACCTATATAAATATATATATATATTGAAATACACACTTTACAGCATTGAAAATTAGTTCTAAAGATTTTTATTGAATTCTAATCGTTCAATTTATTTGAAATTTTTTTTTCAATCATCATCAATTTTTGATTTTCCTTCGTATTATATTTTACTAAAGAACATATGGAATATACCTATACATACATGTATACATATACTCGTATATATATATATATATAAAAAATCTAAATATTGATTGTTTCATGAATGAAATTTGTAAAAAAAAAAACAAAATACGAAAAGAGTTGTAAATTTAATTTTTGTTTTTTAGAAAAAAAGTTTTTATAATAAAAAAAATTTCCTTCAATTTTTCATGGTTTTTCATTTTTTTTTTTGAGTTTTTCAATTTTCCAATTTCCATTATATAAGCAATATTTTTTATTTCTTAAATTAAATTTTTATTATTCGTTTTTTTTTAATAAAATTTTTACAATTTCCCCTAAATAAAAAAAATTAACGAAATTTCCTCAAGAAAAACCAAAAAAAAAAACACAAAAACAATAAAAAACGTGGAAAAATAAAATCTAATTATAGAATTTTGAAATACATTTTTATAAATTATATTAAACGTTTTGAAATATGAAAAATTATCTCCAAATAAAATTTTTCAAATATAAACAGACGAAAAATTCTAATGATTTGTTGTTAGTATTTTCTAATATAAACATTTAAGTACAGGGTGTTTAAGAGGGGAGTGTGGCTTGTAAAGTATTTATGAGAATTGTATGTTAGTCCCTCGAGTAATTGATAAAAGTGCACAATTAAACTATTGTTCGTCTGGAGAAAGCTTGATTTTCAATTTATTTAAAGCTTTAAAAATATAAAAGTATTCAAATATAAAAAGTAATCATATATAAAAAGTAATCATTTATAAAAAGTAATCATAGCCCGTAGATCGCATTATACCTAGAAACAATCGAGATTTTATAAAACAAATTAGAATAAATATGTAGCTGAAAACTTATCAACCTTCTCTTTGCAATCTGTGCGATGTTGGCAACACTTGAATCTGAAATTTTAATTTGTCTAATATTTATTTAACTAAGCTAAGTTAATATTAACTTAAAATGCCATATTGCGTTCAATTTAATAAAAAAATTAATTTTCACTAAAGCCTAGAATGGGAAGGACAGGGTGTACCTAATCCTAGAGCCTAGAATGGAAAAGACAGATTGTACAGGGTGTTAACTATTTCCTAGATATTCATAATTACTTACTTTAGCCATATACAAGAATTCTGAATTAAAAGTAATGCATAAGGTTAAATTTTTCGTTATCAAATCGAATTAATGGATTTCAATTACTTTTGTAATGATTTTTGAAGTTTTATTATTTACGAATTGAAATACTTGTAATTTTTATGATTATTTAATATTTTTTGGTATTTAATTATTTAAAAGTAATTAATTATCAAAAACAATTACAAAAGTAATAAAATGCCAAAAAAAATAATTACAAAAGTAATCAAATTTCTAAAAATTTCCAAAAATACTTGAAATTCAAATTTGAATTACTTTTTAGGAATAATCAATTAGAAGCTTAATTACTTTTACTGGTAATTAAATTATCAAAGTTCTATTACAAAGAGTTTTTTAATGGTAATTAGCTAGCAATATGATTACAAAGTACTGACAATTGTACTCGTACTTGAATTTCACAGAACCAATCTGCTATTAAGTTATTTTTCTTAGTTTTAATCTCCTCAATCACCCTTTAAATTTCCGAACTTTATTTCTCAAAAAAAATGAAATCAAAAATATTAAACGAATTTATTATAACAGAATTAAATAAAATTCCATACAACAAATTACAACAATAACAACTAAAAGCAACACCAATAAAATGAACACAAAAAACAGAATATAATAATAATTTATTATTATTATTATTGACACAATAAATATTCAAATTTGATTTTTTGAATTTAAATCTTCTGGTCGGGGTCCTGATCTTTTGTTTTTTTTTTGTCTTCTATCAGTTTCTCTACATTCTTATATTTTATATTTTGAACTAAAACAGTATACTCTATTATCTATAGAAAATGTTTTTTTACATATTTAATGTCAAAAGAATCAAATCAAATAATAAAATAATGTCAGCATACTGCATAAAAGTGACATAAATTGTCTATGATGTGAAGTATACAATAAATATAACTTTATGCATTTTGGCTGTGGGATTTTTCAATAAGCATGTTTAAATAAAATATAGAATTGAAATAGAATACTAATAATTATTTAAAATGTGAATTAAGTTTTGAAATAAAAATATTGATATTTTTATCTGCTTCTTTTAAATAACTGTAGTTTTCTTATATAACTGTAATTGGAAAATAAACCGTTATTAATTGACCAATTTAATTTCATTCTAAACTCCTCCTTAGCTTCAATTTAAGTCCTCACATTTTTCTCATATCTCTTAACTTTTTCGAGATTAGGTATTAAAACCCATAACCTGATCTAGCTCTCGAAACTTAAACGGATATTCTTTATTGTACAGGGGTGAAGATATTATTATTTTTTTAAAAAACTTGACGAAATTACTTTGAAGGTTGTTATCTCTGAAACCGTTAGAAATTGACTACCGTTCAGAACAATTTTTTGTTCGTTATGAACTTCTCTATCAACTCTGCTCTTCGTGACTTCAGAGTCCCGGACACACTCTATACTTACTATTAGTTGGTAAAAGCTTCGTCAAGTTTTGTAATATTACATTTTTCAATGATAAAACCTAAGTCACATCATATCTGCCTATTGTGAACAGATACTATATAGATACAGTTAATGTATCCAGATGAGCTGGACCCCATTTCATAAATAGTGACCGGCGAATATTTGACCAAGCTGTCACAACGGTCTGACAATTTTATTTTTAAAAATCTTTAATTACTCTGAATTTTGATTAAATTGTAGGTTTTACAATTTTTCGCCTTTAAATTCAGGGGTAATCAAATTTTTATTAAATGGGGCACTGATTTATTTTGAGTTAAATTGAAAGATATTTGTTTTAGTTTATATTAGGTTAAGTTAGTGAGGAACAAGAGTTAGGGATACTGCTTTTGGTATTAGAAGAGACATTTTATAACTGTATTTTTAAAAAAGTATTACGTAAAAGAAGGGAGGCTTATGTTATCCCCATAGACAAATTTTATGTTTTTCATTTTAATTATTATCGTGTTATTCGTTTTATTCTACTAGTAGGAGTTATCATTACATCCTAATTAAAAAACCTCCTATTTGACATTTCTTTTATTTTGATTTTGAAAGATCATAGATTATCTGTTAATAGTTTGTCGCATTCTATTCGTGTTTATTTACTTTATTATCTGTTACTGAAATTAGATATTTTTTGAAAAAAAAAAACAATTTTTTTAGAATAGGATATACAAATTTAGATTAAAATAATATTTATTATAGAGATTTTTATGTTTAATTTCAATATTGTGAAGAATCAGCAAGAATATAAAGTTAAAAAAACGTTTTTTTGTACTTTTGAAATTTATTACTTTTATTGGATTAAAGGTTTTTTTTAGTTTATAAGTTATATTTTATTTATTATTTATAATTATTTATTAATTGCAGATAAAATTTAAAAATTTATTGGATTAGGTTTAAGGTTTATGATTTTAAATAAAGTAAATGGAACTATTAAATAATGTGCGTTTAATATGACCAATTACTAATTACCACTAACTTTAACCTTGGCTGATGCAATCATGACACGTTGTCAAGATGAATAAAATATGCAGGGTTGTAAAAGAGCGAACTCAAAAGTAAAGCTCAACTCAAAGCTCAACTCATATGTTAAGCCAGCTGATAGTTTGACCTGTATACATATGCTCAAATGTTGAGTTAGTTCACAGTTTGAGCTGTAAATATAAGCTCACATGTTGAGCTAACTCAAATTTTGAGTTAAACGATAAGTTGAGTTGAAATTTGAACTTTTGACAACCCTGATAATTGGTTTTATTTTAATTAATTACCAATTAATTAATAAGCAATTGATTTGGCGAGCTATAGTAGGCGATTCGGACGATGTGATTTTATATTCTAATACACTATTTTTAATATCTAATTTAAATTTGGTTTTCTCTTATTAACTTGGATTCATTCAAATATAAAAAGGCTAATTAATTGGGTTTAAACTATGTTTATAAATTACTACCAAATGTAGGAATCAACACAGCAAATTACTCCCCGTCTTATAGACTAAAAATAATGACTCAATTATCGAGGAGATAAAAACACAATTTTTGAGTGGAATACAATTTTGACATTTAAATGACTCTCAAAAATAGCACATCTGCTACCAGTTTTTGGCATCGATTCAAACCAAGTAAAATCAAATAAGTTATGAAAATAAAAAGACAACTAAATCTGACTTGGCTCAAGATAAGCTAGACTTATTATTAGAGTTTTACAATACATTAACTAATATCAAACAATAGGATTCACTAACATTTGTTTTTTTATATCGATACTTTAATTTTGTTTTTCAAATTAATGATTATTCAGACAATTAAGTTACTCCCTGGGGTGAGGTTAATATTTATATTTAAATTTATGATTAATCAATTATTTAATAAGTTTGATTCGATAATTAAATGAAAATCAGTAGAAATTTTTATAACAAATCTCATATTTTATAAATTTATCTGAAATAGTTATAGCTTTTTAATAATAGTTAAATTCCATTTCGATTATTAATTTAATACATATACTAATGATGAATGACTTTATATTATATGTTGTGACACAGAGGAAATTAATTATATAAAGTTAAAATTTTATATTAATTTAATGTTTATTAGTCATTTTTGAAAAAATTTTGTAATTATTAACTTACAATGCTTTAAAATAATAATCTAATCATTTTTGTATTTAAATTGTATTTAGAATTTGTATTTAAGTAAGATTAAAATTTTTTAAACATTTTTGAGAGATTTTTACTAGTTTTAAATTCTTAAGTTTTTTGTATAATGTTATTTGTATTTTGTAATTAAAAAATGTTTCTAAACTTTTGTCACTTTTAAATATACTAGCTAATACTCAGTGCGCGTTGATTCGATTTTTTAGGATTATTCTAGTAATTTATCAGAATAATAGTATACAATAAATTTATCAAATTTCACTTGAAATTTTTTATAATTATTAATAATGGGCAGAAATTATAATTCACTTGACATTATTCGAAAAAACCCCACAATCCTCAACTCCACCGCCAAGGAAAATCTTCTGCAATATGTCTAATAATAATTTAAACAATAAATTAGTTGAATTCTTATATTAAGAGTGTATTTAAGACATTTCTAAAAATTATAAGATCTTGTATTATCTCATGTTTAAATTGTATGTGGAATTCATTAAGATCAATTATAATAACACGAATATAATTTGACTCCCTGTTCCGGTATAGACAGACTTATTGGCCTAACAGTTAAACAGATAGCACTTAAAAAAAATGAATTGTTAAATTATGTTGGATTTAAGTAATTTAAATCCAACAGAATTACATTGATTTCTAAAAAGAGGTTAACATAGAACTACTCTAAAGATTTGGTATAAAGAGGCAGAATTAGTTCTAATTTAAAAAAAAATTTTGTAAACTGGAACATATATAAATTAAACACCAAGTTGGTGAAAATAGTTTCAAGAAGTCCTAAATTCTAATACTACATAATATTTAGTACATAACTGTTCAATAAAGTTTACTAAAAGCTATCAATGTTTTATGTAATAAAGTAAAAATAAATTGGTTATTTTTTTGGTGGTTAATAAAAACTTAATCTAAATCCGGAAATGGATCGCTTCATATACATATATATACAATATATATATTTTGTGGAAAACTTACTAAAAGATCAACGACCAACCTATGACCATTTTATAATCAAAGTTTCATTAAAAAATCTATATATTGTTTTATAATTGCATCCCATTCACATCCAGCCAATTATTATATCAACTTTTCAATCTAATAAAATTCTTTAGCTATTATTGGAAACGTTTTTCTCAAATTAACTTCAAGTTAACACAAATTGCAAACTACATATATAAATTGGTTGCATCTACTGGTGCGAAAATCAAATGAAGTGTTAACTAAAATTTTATATCACTTTTATTTTGCAAGGAAATTTTCATCTTTAAAATTTCTATTCCATTTCCTTTTTAGCACAATTTTTTTTTTTGCAACACCTGACTTTATAAAATTTTTTATTTTGTATTTTTTTTTGTAGTTTCAAAACTTTGATAGTCACTTAAAAACTTATCAAATTGTAAATTTTCTAATTTTTTTAAAAAATTTTTTGAAAAAAATCGAAACCCTATTTCCAACAAAAAACCATCATTCTATTTTCCTGTTCCCAATTTAATTTAATGCCATCAATTAGGACACTAATTTTGGAAAAACTTTTTTAACTACACATGTTTTCCCAATTACACAAGAACTATAGGTATAAAATAAAGTTTGAGTTACTCACTCAGAATTTTATAACCACTTAAAAAAAAAAAAGTTTTTCAAAAAACACTAAAATCAAAAATTAAAAAAAATTTGCTAAAAAATGCTAAAAAGTATCTTAAAAAACAAAATTTAGTTCATTGATCAGAAAACACCAAGTAAAAGTGGGTAACATGTCTAGTAGAAAAAGTAAACAATTTTAGTGATGCAAAAAGCACAAATTTGATTTGTGCCCGGTCTTCTCTACTGTCCAATATTCGTTGAATTGCAGATTGAAATTTGATTTTGAAAATGAAGTACAAAAATTTAAAAAAAAAGTAATAACGTGTGCCAAATTTAATTTTGTGCCATTTTACATACTAAATTTTGTGTTATAGGTTCGGGTACAATATGTCGGTTCCTAAAATCTTGTGACGCAAAATCTTTGAAAATCAAAATATTTTTTCTTGAATTTCGAAAATTAAAAACTCGATTTTTTTCAATGTCGAAAATCAAAATTAATTTTTTTCTAAATTCCTTGATTCATGTATGATGAATTTTGATGGGTTCACTACGAATTCATCTCTAAAATTCCTCATAAATCAGAATTTCGAAAAATTTTATTAATATTCTGGAAAAGGACAATATGCTGACTTTGAAACCAACTCTCTGTTGTGTATATTTTACATGAATGTTGGACAAAAATAGCTAGAAGTACTGAATTTTGTGTATCAGAGGAATAACCCGAAGTCTTGCTAATTTAATTATTGAAGCTAGATTTTGTATCCAAAACTAAAATGAAAAAAAAAATTTAAAAAAACGAGAATTTGTGAGATTTCTGTACGAACACGATTTTGAAAAAACGTGATTTTGATTTTTGAAATTTAATAAAAAACGAGATTTTGTTTTTGAAATTTAAAAAAAAACGAGATTTTGACTTTTGAAATTTAATAAAAAACGAGATTTTGATTTACAACATTTTAAAAACCTAGATATCGTACCGTTCCCATGTAGAAACATAAAATTTTACCTACATTAAAGTGTTATAGTAAATCTAAAAATATTCAGGTAAATGTTAAAGGTGAAAATCAAATTTTTATTAACACCTTTTATTTTTTAATGAATTATTTGAACAGACGTTTAGCCAAAAATTAAAATTGGTCAATTTGTTAATAGTTTAGTTACTTTAAAAAAAAATATATATATAGTTAAATATATATATACATTTATCAATAGCTATTAGCTTTTAGAGGAAATAAAATTTTTATTTGTTTACTAAAAATAACGAAAAAGAACTACTAAATATAAAAGAAAGTGGTGATTACTTATTAGGTGATGATTAAATAAAGTAATTGATTTAAATAGTAAGAGCTTGGATATATGGTATATATATATTTGTAATATTCTATATTTAAAAATTTTATTTTAACATTCTTAGGTATGAAAGTGATGAAGAATTAGTGTGTCAGAAAAAGTTGAAGACAGTAAAATGGTGTATAAGAGACTTAGGATAGAGTCATTTTTGAAGTGTTTAGGTTTATTTCAGTTCTCTTGGAAGCGGTGGTGTGTGGCTTTGATTCCCAGGTCACATTTATTGCTTAATAGGCTTTTTATTTTAGATACTTTAGTTTAATCTTATGTAATAGAAAAATGGTGTCCTGTGCCCTGCAGGATATAAAAATTTTGTAATTTTTTTTGTATTGAAAAATTAGACCTTATATTAAGTTATCGCAAAAGATCACATTAAAAGTCAATTGGGGAGCTCGGAACCATAGTCACCTAAAATTAATACAATATTTTTTTTTTCAAAAAATACATTCAAATTTTTGCAAATTCTAAAAAACCTCGTTTAGGAGCTTAATATTGGTATTTTAAACTAGAAGTGTGTAATTACTTTAAAAATAATTCTTATAGTTTTATCAGTACTTTAACTGTACCCCATAGGTATTTGACTTAAACTTTAACTGGTTTTCTGCGAGTAAGATCACTATAAAGTTCTCATTTGCTCTTCCTGATTTTAATAGCAAGAATTTCTGAAAAACAGTAATTGATTACCAAAAATATCTTAATATAAATTGTACAACTCAAATTTTGTTTTTTAAATACTTAAGTCATTTCTTAAGTACTTTTGTTTTGGAAATATTTAAATTGAGCAAAAAAGTATTTTTAATAATTTACTAATCTCCTTATTCAATTTTGTTATTTAATCTTATGTAATCCTTTTCTTAATATATTTATTTTATTAAAGTACAGATCAATTTACAAGATATTTTTGAAGAAACCGACTACACAGAAATTGTAATCTAATACTTATTAAATAGAATTAAAAGTAATTGACCCAACAATAAACTAGTTTGTTTACTAAAAATTCTGATTCCAAATAATTTTAAATCTAAACAATTAATTTCTTGAGAATTACTAAAAGAAATGATAACTTTAATATGGAAATACAATTTTTGAAATTAGATATTGAAAGAAATATTGAATTTAGGAATCAATTTTAATAAAATAGTAATAATATAATATAATATATAATTAAATAACTAATAAGTAAGTATTTTTATTACCTTATCAATTGGCTAGTCAGAGACATTAACCCAAAAACAATTTGTTTGTCTGCAACTGATAAGAATATAAATTGTTTGTAATTAAGATTTCCAGTCGCAGACACTCAGAAAATTGTTGTAATTAAAATACCCAATCAGTCAGTTACCAAAAATAGTAACGAGTACTCGTATAATTATGCTTAAAAAAACTTATTTAATTGAATTTTTTTTATTTCATCTCAAGATAATTTATTTATAAATAACTTTTATACTAAACTTAAATTTATATGCAAATGAATTGATCCTTTTTGTATATAACGATGTCTATATAAATTTTGTTGGTATATATACAGGGTGTGTCAGAATTAATGTTATAATTTGAGTAGATAACTCAAGATGCTTTTTTCCATGAGGTTTGCTTCAAAAATACCTTCCATGAGGTTTGTTTTCAACAGATTTATGAGAGATATTGGAATAAAATCTTGTACCGCCCCTTGCAACTCATGTGCCATTTTTCATTTCAGGTCCATTAAGTTTCTCAAGAAAATTCAACTAAGATAGTAACGGTTTTATCATTTTAATTTTTTTGATTTGTTTTAACAAATGATCCATATCCATTAAATGATCCAAATATATGACTTAGTCCTATAGTTTGTGTGAGCCGTTCTAAAGATACAGCCTTTTCAAAATGCTTAATTTGTCTATTGATTTTAGATTTTTCTATGCATTCATCTAGTCTGTTAAACGCTTCCTGATCTAAAAAGGTTAAAATTTTGCAACCGGCTCTTCTTCCGTAAAAGTCAGGGTTGTTTCTTCCGCTATTTCTTTTGAAGAGCTAAAAGGGTCGAGTAGAACCAATACTAATACGTCGAAGAAAACAGGCGAAGTTATAAGATTCATGAAATACATAGGAACTATATGTCATCTAGTTATCTAGACATGACAGGAGAAAGATCCTGTTCCAAGAAGTTAGCCCTTTATAAGTTGTTTGGGGACTTTTGTGTTCAAATGTTCAATAACATCAAGTTGGGTATCATTAAAAGAGTCTTATTGAGCTCTACAACTTTGGCTTCAGTATGTTCTGCTTGAGTACTCAGTGGATTTCAGAGCTCTTATAATAAATAAGAAGTATCTAGAAGATAATATCGATGATAAGTACTATAATTTTGGTAATAATCTTAGTTTTAAAACGAAAGATTGAATTTTTGAGGAGTTTTGAATTGGGTTAGCCTCATAAATCATGTCCAAACTTATTATGCAATTTCCTAAGACACCCTGTTTAATAAATTTAGTATATCCTTGCACCCACTTGTCAAGATTTCGACCTTTATCATAATATTAAAATCATTTTTTTTATATTACATACACATACACACACATACAAATATTTATAGTATATATAATATTATTAATTTTCTTTTCTTAATTTGACTAAATATCTTAAGATATTCTTATCGAATAATTTTTTTTCAAAAATGTCTAAATATCAATTTACTTATATATATATATACTCATTATTATTAATATTTTTGAGATACCAATTATGCCTTTCAATATTTCTATATTGATGTTTTTATTTGTAAATTCTTTTTGTTCCTATACTTACTTATTTTTATTCTCAAGAGTCTTAATGCTTTTGGGTAGCCTTCATATGGACTTAAATATACTAAAAATTATTAAAAAAAAATTATTCAAGGATTTTGTAAAAAAAAAAAAAAAAAACTGAATGAAAGGATCTAAGAATAAATTTTTTATAATTCAATGAAACTATCTATAGATATTTAAAAAAGAAAAGAGCAAGTAAATATTATTATGTATATTGTATATAGTATTAAAAATATTTGTAAGATACTTTAAGTAAGGGCATATAAAAATAGCTTCCCTTTTTTCTTTATTTAATTTTTTAATAATTTTTTTTTTTTAAAGTGATTTTAAGTATGAACCTTCTTAAGAAATTATTAACATTAATTTCTTATGAATTAATTTAAATTTTTGTGTGTATCTATAAGATATAGATACTGTTGTTTTTTTTTTTAACCTTTAAGATTTTAATATTCTTTTTTTTTTTTGTGAAAATAATTACAATGTTAAAGGTGGTATTGATAAGGTGGCATATTCTGATGGTAATAATAGTTTTAATGTCATAGGTTTATTTATATTAAAATTAATATAAAATATGTACTTAAGTACTTGAATTTTATTAAAAATATTTTTCTAACTTAACTGTTAGATAAACAATGGAACTATATTTAAAGTGAATAAGTTGTTTTTGAGTAGGAAGGAGAAGAATGGTGATAATAAATTATGAAATAATATTAATAAGTTGGTATGAAAAATCAGTGTTGTTTTCTAGGACTACAATTAGAAGGACTCCATTTATTAGTAGGCGGGTATCTTTCAACCCAGTATATTTTCAGTTGATTGCTCTAAATCCAATGGAAAATTCTAAATCCAAAAAGCTGAAGCTGAGTGATTTTTTTTTAGAAGTTTTTAGGTACAATACGAATGTTTGAGTCTTTAGTTTTTTTCTAACTTCGGTGTTATTTTTATGATCTGTTATACACTATAGTTAAGTTTTAGATACTTACAAAGTCATTAGGAAATTTGTTTAGAGGCTTATAATCAGACATATCTTGTACACATCTGGCAATCTGATGAATTTGCTCTTTACGCAAGGTAATGAATGGTCATAAAGTCTCGTATGTATAAAAAGGTGAAAAGATGTAAGAGATTTGAGCCAGTGGTATTCAGCTCTTCTTATGGTGAGATTTTGAGACATTATGTTTGGATGTTTGTTTAGTCTATTTTTTTACTCTGCAGACCTTCTGAACAAATTTCATAATAATTTGTTATTGTTACATTGCACACAAATACCAGGATTCATTCACTGAAATGTTTTTTTAAGTACTAACTTTTCAACCTTTAGGTTAATAAGCCTGTCTATATCATAGGAATATGTTGAAACAGGAGGCCCATATTATATTCTTATTGTTATATACAAATAATTTTAACCCAATGGTAGCTAAGTCGAGTTCGAAAACCCGGACATGAACCCGAGCCTTTCGAATGGTAAGTCAGCATTCTAATCACTGCACCACCCAGCCGTAAAAGAGAAATATGTATATAATTCGATTTTTTTGGATTAAAAAGGAATTCTGGATTTAAGTAGAGTATATTTTATTCAGGAAAGCCTTTTATTAAAGCGAGAAGTGTATTTAAATACTATTTGAAATAAACCCTAATCACATTTGATGTAAATGTCAAGGTTACTGTTGTACAAGAGATTCACAATTATCAGTTTTGTACCTCTAGCTGGTTCTTAATGTAAGACAACAATAGACAATTAAATACAAAGAATTCCCTTCAATTCAAAATTGAAGCTCCTTTTTTATATGATTAAAAAGATTATGGACGTACAAAGTCTTGAAAAATATTTGATAAATCTACCTTCAATTTAAAGTTCCATGGTTCTTTCTTGAAAGATTTTGCAAATAAGAGGGGTGCAAAGATAAATATTGGTTTTAAGTATTGGTTAAATTGAAAAAAAAAAACAAATTTCCTGGAAATTTTGCTTTGAAGTTTTCATTTAACTGATTTTCACCAAGAAATAGGGAACTTTCAAGTTCATAAGCTGTAGATCCATAATATTTTTAACTGTAGATCCATAAATAACATTTTGTTAAACTTTATAAATAGTCTGTTCATATAAGCAAATATTTAAAAGAAATAAATCAATTAGCACATTTATTAAATAACATTATGTTTTTTTTTTTTAAATATGTTAAAAATGTGCTAAAATTTTAAATGTACATATATACTTACATATTATTATTATTATTATTATATCTAAAATAATATTTATCTAAAGTAGGTCAATGATGTTCACTTTTATATTAACATATTTCTTTATTTTTATTTTGTTTTTAAGAATTAAATCAAAACTATATATATATATATAAATTTGTATGTTCTTTTGTTGGACCGGTCATGAACATTTTTTAACATTATGAAAAAAAAAAACTTTTATCAATAACTTATAAAAAATTGACCTAATTTTCCTTTTATGTTAATGAGATTTATATTGTGATGAAAGGATCAATTTTTGTTTACTTGTTATTTAAATGTTATGTTATTTTATCTACAGAATTTGTTGTTGGACATCTGTGATAATTTTTGAATTTTTTTGGGATATTTTTGAATTCTAAATGTATATATATATATATATATATAAAATAAATATATATGTATATATAAAAAATTATTACAATTAATATTAAAATTAATATAATTTAATATTTTAATAATTTAAAATTGAATTAATAAAAAGATTTTAATATGTTAATATTGGGGCGCTTAGAACCAAAGTGTCGTAACCGACATAAATATAATTTTAAAATTCAGTATCTTTATAATACTATTAAATTTGTGTTGCCAATGCATTTGACTTATGAAAGAACTATAGTTACTCTTTCGGATTTTTTTAGATTTTTACAATTTTTAATATAATTATTTATCGATTGAGTCAAAAAGTTTTTGTATCGTTTAAATTCGACTTTGACTCTGACTCTGACTCCGCTCTTTTACTACTCTTCAATATAAAAAACTTACAAATTTTTGTTAGTCTTACAAAACTTTAAATTTTACATAGAGTTTTTTAACGAATAAGAAAGATTTAATTAAACATAAAAATATAATTAATTTTTTTGGAGTCAGAGTCTTTTTATACCCGTATGACTATATAGCCAAAGGGTATAATAAATTTGCCATTACGTTTGTAACGCAGAGATGGAGAGGAGGTAGATATAGACTCAATTGTATGGATCGGATCAGAATCGAAAAATAAATCGATTTAGCGATGTATGTCCGTCCGTCCGTCCGTCTGTCCGTCCGTCCGTCCGTCCGCACGATAACTCAAAAACTAAAGGAGCTAGGATCTTGAAATTTTCGCAAATTCGTTTTTTTTCAATAGCCGTCATCGCTATTTAAATCCAGCCATTTTGGTCCATGGGTTCGGGTAGCTGCCATACAACTCCTTTTTTTATATGAGTATTACTCTGTACCTATTACAGCTGCGTGTCTGAAATTTTGCTAAAAATAGTTTAGTGTAATGGCCAAAGTTTCTGCAAAATTTGGTTGGTCTACTGAAGAGGGTTCGAGTAGCTGCCATACAACTCCTTATTTTATATGAGCATTACACTACACCTAATGAAGCTGGGTGTCTGAAATTTTGCCAAAAATAGTTTAGTGTAATGGCCAAAGTTACAGGAAAATTTGGTTGGTCTACTGCAGAGGGTTCGAGTAGCTGCCATACAACTCCTTCTTTTATAGGAGTATTCCACTACACTTAATAAAGTTGTATGTTTGAAATTTTGACAAAAGTAATTAATCGGATGATATAATGTATATGATACGGTCATACGGGTATCCCAGAGTTGACACAGTCTACTCTACTACACTCTTCCTCGTTATTTTATATACGAGGAATTCGGTTAATTTGTTTTAAAAATTTTTTTAAAAGTCTATGAGTTAATATTAATTTAATTTGGATTCTAATCAGGAATAATTCTGATCCAATTGGGAACCTAAAAGATGTATAGCTAGATATAATTGAGGTGCTTTAAATAAAATAACTTTTCTAATAAGAATATAACTTTTTTTGTTAATTCGTAAATTATAAAAAGTTTCTAAATCGTTTAAACTTCTAAAAATTAATATTAAAATAAAATTAAAAAGTATAGTCATACACAAATCTTAATATTAGTTGATTACAGTTAATAACTCTCTCTAAAAGCACTAAATGCAATATAATTCGTATATCATCACTAATATTTAATACTTTTAAACTTAAAATACCTGTATAATAAATCATTAGTTTTAATGATTTTTTTTTTATACTTGTAAATTATTATTATTTTGAAAAAGAAACTTAACATTTGTTTTGCTACTAATTATATACATTAGAGTTATTATTTGAATACTAATTAGGAGTTATTTTAATTTAAAATCTAAATTTTTAAAAGTTAGCAAAATAAGTAACACTGTAATATAATAACTATTAAAACAAATTATTTAAAAAAAAAAAAATTTACAAAAGTACTTAATTTAAATTACTTTCAATAGTAGTAATTAAAACTGTAGAAAAAATTAAAAATTTTAATTCTATATGATCAGTTTATTTATTAAAAGTGTTAGAATACATTGCTAATTATTAGTTTGCTAACATTAGTATTAAGATTTTAATTAGACTCGAACCAACTCTATCAATAAAACAAAGCTTTTTAATTTTATTAGTAATCAAATCACTAGTATTACTACTCTAAGTAATCATTAGTAGTACTCTGGCAGTCAATGTGGTTCGAACTTATTCTTAATATTTATTTAGTATCAAGATTAAGGTTAAACACTTCATTCTAACAGGTGGATGGCACAGTGGTTAGAGTACCGAACCTACATGCTCGAGCCCGGGTTCGAATCCCAGTGAAAGTTGAAAAACTTTTTCGGTTTTCAACTTGATTCAGCTACTATTCGCCATTGGGTTCAAATTAAGGGCTTAATCAATAATTAAGAAATAATATCTTTAATAAAAAATGCATTAATATAACAATGTGAACAAATAATGAAATTAAATAATATAGCTCACAGATATAGAATATAATACAAATTATTAAAATATAAATTAAACTAGAATTGTATCTATTGAAAATCTAAGACATTTCTACGTGTTATAAGGCCTAGTACTATATCATGTTAAAATTGTATACGGGATTAACCTAAAACTTCATTCAATAAAAAATCAATTGGGACTCATGCAAGTTTTTAGTTTGAAAATTAACCAGACCTACAGTAGCTCTAACTATTTGCCCAATATTTAATAAAAACAAATTATCAAATTATATCAAAGAATCTCGATAACATTTAATAATTACCTTGGATTGAACCTAAAACTTCATTCAATAAAAAAATTGATTGGGACTCAGTTTTTTAAATTTTATAATTAACCAGACCTACCTGTTGTACGAATTTTAAACAGCTTTTAAAAAATAAACTAGTCATTATTCTGTAAATTACTGTAATACTTCCTAACTACTGGAAAAACCTATATAATTAATTTTAATATGATGGCGTCATCAAAATATATACATAATAATACAAAATTTTAATAAATCACATTAACTATAATTTTTTTTTCAAAAGTTTTTTTTGAAATAGAACTGATCACAATACAAAAGATGTGTGAAAATATTAAATCAAAAACTATTAATTTATTATTATTAACTTACAAAAACAAAAGTACTCATATATAGCTATATGATTATAAATTAGAAAACACAGTAGCAACTAGTAATACACGAACAAAGTATAATTATAAAAAAAAAAAATGCATTTAAAATAATTTAAAAATAGCAAAAATTATTACATATTCATTTCAATTACACCTTTACAATTTAAAGTAATTCAAAAACCGGTTTTTTATTACATCTACACAATATTTATTTATAATTTGTAACCTTCCATTAAAGTTAAAGTTACATACATATACTTAGTACTTATTATTACAATAACAATGTAGGTAACTTGGATTTTAAAAATTGTAACATTAAAGGGAAAAAAATTTTTAGCACGTCCGTTAATAACTAGTTTATAATTGCATTTGCATATCAATACAATATATAACATTACTATGTATATTTATTTAAAATAATAATAATATTTTCATTACACTTTTTTTTTTTAAATTTTTATTTTAAAATTTGCAATTCATTCAATGAATTCTAATTAGTTATTTAAATTTTTTTAAAAAAAAAAAGTCTACAATATTTACAATATATTAAACTACAGATACATTGAGTATACCATATTACAATTTTAGTATATATACTAAATTATATCTATAGATATAAGTACTACACATTTTATTTCATATCATATCATATCTGTGTATTTGTATTTGTGTTAAAAACTTTTAACACAAATACTTGTATTACCGGTTCAAAAAAAAAAAAAAAATTGAAGAGTAGAGTAAAAATTGTGATTGTATTTCACAATGTTAGTAATAACATTTTTAGCACATTTTCAAAAAATTTTGTAAAAATGTGCGTATATAGCTTCACTCTGTCCGTCCGTCCGTCCGTCCGTATGTTTACAAAAACTTTTACACCGTTTGAAATAGAGTAAAGAAATTTTAACCATGGGTAATTTTTGCAAAAAAATAATTTCGTAGAAGAATTTTTTTCTGTAGCCCCACCTGTTACGGGGCTACAGCCCCCCAAAGTTGGAAAAAGCCCTATATTTAAATTGTTATAACAAGAGTTCTGTTACATATATTTTCAATCTGAAAACGGCAAATGATAGCTGGTTTCATAAACTTTATAAATTTTTACAAGGCAAATGTTTAGGGTTGCCATACGGTACTAAAATTTAACATTACGCAAAACTCAATTTTCGAAAAATTTTTGGTCACACATATCTTCTGAACGGTTCAAGCTAGGATCTTGAAATTTTGGGAGTAGTTAGATACTCAGAAATTAGTAGGAGTCGGTTAACAAAATTTTTTTGTCAAGTCCCCTGTTTATGAGCTATAAGGGCCCGAAAATTGAAATTATGCTATTTTTAAACACCTGTAACTTGAATACCTGTCCAATTTTTTTTTTATTAATATACAAAATTTAAAGGTCCAACATTATATTTTAACATATGTTAAAGGTTTTTCTTAAATTTAAAAGGGGTTCCTTAAATTGAAGAAAGTGTCTCTTAGTTTTACCCATTTTTGCTTAGATAATAAAATTCTAAGTAAAATTCCAAATTTTTGTGTAATTCACAATTTAATTCCTAGAACCTAAAAAACTAGAGGATGAGGGGGGGGGGGGGGGAAAGTTGAAATTAGAGACTTGAGAAATTTGGCAACCTTCCCCATTGAAGGGCTATAACAACTTTTAAATAAAAAATTTACTGTTAGCAGTAAATTTTATAAGTCAGTAGTAACTATTTCCAAGTAAATATTTCCAAAGTTAAACTCCGTATGTAATACAATATAATTTTGAAAATCTGCTTTTTTAAAAACCCTTGGTTTTTTTTCATCACTTGTTTTTTTAATTATAAATTACATACTTTACTTTTACCTTTATACTTAACATAATCTATAGTCTGCATACCCGTCCCATATATTAAGCGAAAATAATAAAAGATAAAAAAAAAAAAACAAAAAAAAAAAAAACATGTATAAATCAAAACAATGAATAAGTTGAAAATTTGAAGTCATGTCATGCATTTAAAAAAACTAAAGATTTTTTTTATAGTTTTAAAACCGCGATGTTGTCATTTTTCTTTTTGTGTATCTTTTTTTATTTACTACTTACCTTTAATTTTTTTTTTTTTAAAACCACGATCACCTTTCAAACTTACAAAAAAAAAAAAACATAACAAAACATAACAGAAAATAAAAAGAATGGCAAAAAAAAAAAAAATTGGAAATTTCGCTGAAAGTACGGTATATTCGTGATTCAGACGAATTTCAAATGAATAAAAAAATGACTGTAAAATTCATGCAAAATTTAAATTATTTTTTTTTTTTATGTAAATTCAAGCTTTAAAATACTAAAAGGTAGATTATGTTTTTTTATTTACCTTATCTTACCTGTATTTTTTTTTATTTTTTTTATAAATTATTCAAAAAAATTTTCAATCAAATTTCTTGCATTCTTCAGAAAAAATAATTTTAACCACAAAAAAAAAAACAAAACAACAATAAAAATAAAAAAAACTATTCTGTTAAATAAATTCCAAAAAAAAAATCTTCCATTAAATTAAAACCAGACTTAAAGTTTAACATTTCTTTGATACATGTTTAATGTAAACTACGTCTTCCAAAATTCCATTCAAATTTCCAATATGTTATAAAATTTACAGACATTTCTGTTAATTTTTGACATACTTTCATTTCTTCATTAAAAATAAAACTTTCCATAATTCGACTTAAAAAAACCAGAATTGAAAATAACATAACACCCAATACTGTAAACAAAAAAAAAACTATTTTGTTAATTTAACAGATATTAATATAAATATTCCATTTTGATTTCATTTTGACACAGCTGTGAAGTATTAAACTTAAAAAAACTAGAATTGAAATAACATTACACTCTATTAAAATAAATATATTCTGTTAATTTAACAGAATTAAATTGGAAAATTTAAATATTCCAATTTAATTCATTGTAAACTTTACAGTATTCCAAGATTAAAATGTCTGTTAAATATATACATATACAGTTCGTGTTATTTTGTTGTTTTAATAGGATTTTATTGGAATTGAATGGAATTTTTAATATAAAATTTTAAAACTTAAAACTGTGACTGTTATTACCTAAGGTAATAGATTTAAAGGTGTGTAAGTTTAATTGTTTTGTTTTCTATTTTTTTGTATTAATTTGACGTTTTCATTCAATGATTACGCAAAATACATTTAAATTGCGCAATACAGTATAAATGTAAAATAAATGGGAAAGGTAATATATATAATATAATTAATATGTATATATATACAATAAAAATCAAAGGTATATAGTTGTATCAATATATGTACGATTGACACCAAATGAAGTTTGAAAAAAAAAACAACAAAAAATTAAAAGACTCTGGAAGTTTTCATATACATTTCATATACATAACTACTTTGTTAATATACTAGGTATACTCGTATACAACACATTTTTAAATAATTTTTTTTGAATATTCAATTCCATGAACTGCTGTTTCAATATTTTTTTGCATTAAATTAAGAACATGGGAATATTTTGGGAAATAAATCTGATTGACAGATTAGAGGATTAAAAAAAAATCTCGTTTTTAAAAACGTTTTTTCAAAATATGAATAATAAAAATTTTTTTGTTGAATATGAATGAATATTGAAAACATGTTTTAATATTTAAAATGAGAATAAAAGAGATAGAAATAGGTAGGTATATAGAAAAATATTTAAGATCAAAAGTTTATAAATAGGTTCATTGATCTCGAATTGAATGTTTTGTATTGTAGTTGTTGTTGTTGTTGTTGGATTTTTGATTTTAAATCACGTGTAAATATAAATTAGGCATAGAAAATAATTTATTAGATATAAATTTTTATTTAAATATTTATAGGTATACGTGCGTGATTTATTTATTTTGTTTAAAATTTGTTTTATTGTTTTTATTTTTATTTTGATTTTTAATTAATACAATAATGTGAAATATTCAATATCTATTTAATATTTTGGTTTTTTTTTTTTTGTTGTTAATTGTTTTAAAAATAGAACGGAAAATATTTTTTTAAATCTATAAATAATTAAAAATGAAATTTTTTTATTGAAATAAAATAATAGTGATAATATAATTATTCAATATCAATTTATTTGTTGAATTTTATTAATACTATTGACTCGTGATGAAATCAAAGGTGATTTACCTACATATGTGGTTTTTTCAATTGTTATTTTAATTTTGTATAATTAATATTAAAATGTTGAATATTATTTTATTAATTTAAGATTGTTGACATCATTTTAGTATATAATTATTTGTGTCACCCATTTTTATATTTTACTATAGGTATTTGGGAATTCTAATGAATGAACAGTGATGAAATTTAAGTGGTGGTACGACGGTATAGGAAACTTTAATATAATGTTAAATATAGTTAGGTGATTGTATTGGCAAGTGATCAAAAGAAAAAAGTGAAGATGGATAGGGAACACACCTAGAAAGCCGCAAGAAAGCATAACAAGGGAAGTAATAGACTGGAACCCACTAGGAAACGGAAAATGAGGCCGCCCTAATAACACCTGGAGGTGAACGATATTAGAAGAACTGACGTCAAATGGAAAAGAATGGGAGAAAGCAAAAATAACTGCTCCAAGTAGAGTCAGATGGAAATGCCTAGTAGATATGCTATGTTTCCCAGAGGGGCAATAAGGAAAAAAAAAATTGTATTGAATGTTTATCTTGAAAATTTGCATGTAATAAGGTATTATTTAACTTGAATGGGAGTGTATCTTATGCGAGCGTATTATTTTTACCTATATGTTGCAGAATTATTTTGACTTTCATTAATATTAATTTTATAGTCTTATTAATTTATTTGATAATTCAATGCACTACTGTCATATCTGATAAACACAGAAATTGTAGAGTTAGAGTCAAAAGCATGGTTAATATGTTTTATATATGTATATTTATCTGAATTGCTGGTTATTAAAGGTTACAAAATCATTGTAGGTATTCCCTTTTTCCAAAATATTTTTATTATCTGAATGTTCGATTCTGAATTAGTAGAGATTTTTAGAGTTTGATTCTAAAGCAGGGCTGAAGCCTTTTCCACAATATTTATATACGTATATCGAGAAACAGGAGGAATTTCAGAGTTGAATTCGAAATCAGAGTTATACCCTTTTTCCAGAATATTTATATATATTTATATGTGAGAATCTGCATACGAGAGCGACTTTAATGAATTCATTACAGGCAAATGAAATAAAGGCATGTGATAGTAACTCCGATAAAATTCCCAAATGGTCTTGTATTGAATTTGATCTGATGCCTTTACTTATTAACGTTATTTATATAATTGAAGATATTTATAGATAACCTTAAAATACCTTTACTATTAAAATACAAAAATATATAGATTAAGTCCAAATATTATATAGTGTACATAAATCAATATTTTAATATTATATGCGATGTTCAAAAAATAACTACACCACTGAATATTATTTTAAATTTTAATATATAATTTTACTATTTTAGTGTTTTTTTTCGTTTTTAAGTAGTTTTTGTGACGCATTGGCGCATAATATTATAATATTCTACATATTAGTTATAAAATTATAATAATGAAAAAAAATACGAAAAAAACATAGTGGACAAATTTAGAATTAGTAAAAATAAAATTTAAAATTTAAATTAAACTAGGTCTAGAAGTTTTAGTTTATATCAAATATATATAGAAGTTTGTTCAACTACACATTTTCTGAGCAATTAGGCAATCTAAAAACTTGTTTAGTATTTATTTTTTAAACGTTTTTAAAATGCGGGCCATTGTACGCTAGATTAAAAATATGTTTGAATAAATATTTATGTAATCAATTTATTTGGGTTAATGACTTTCATTATTTATGTTGAATCACAGATTAACTTAATTAATTTAAGTATGTATAATAAAAAAAAAAAGGTTGAGTTAAAAAAAATTCATTTCAGTAATTTTCACCTTTTCACCAAATTAGACTTGAAAAAAAAAATCAACAAAATGTCAAAAATTGAATAAAAGGGTTAAAATTTTATGTATGAATGTAATTTTTAATTTTTTATTTTTTATTTAATGTTTATAATTATTTACCATTTGGTTTGTATGACATTTAATATGATATTATTTAATAGATTTATTTTATTTATTATGTATTTTGTATTAAATTAATTTAATAATATTAATTTATAGTCATTAATCTTTAAATATGCGGGATTATTACTGGTGGACTTAATTTTGATTTTGCGAAATTAATCGGGTTTTTTTTGGGGGAAAATTAAAAGATTAAATGTTGTTTTTTTTTTCATTAAATTTAACTACATGTATTTATATTTGGGATATTTGGGTCAGTAATCCAATTTTTATAACAATTTTCAAAAAAGGGTAATAAATTATAGTAGAAAAATTATATATTATTTTTAAAGTATAAAATTTAAAAATTCAAAAAAAAAAATTTATAATTTAAATTTACGCAGTTTATTTTGCTATAGAAATCCAAAGGGTAAAATTTAATAAAATTCATACAAGATTTCTAGTTTTGGATCTAAAATATCATATTTTTTAATAAAACCGTCTCTTGATAAAAGAATCCTTACATCTTTCTTTCAAAAGTTAGTTGGAAAGTGTGATATAAGAAATTATGAATCGAAAAGATCCAATGAATTCGATTTTCATTGTTCGGATTTGAAATTGAAATTTTAATTTTAAATGATTTTAAGTTTTTCAGTAAGAAATGTAACTATCTGTTTTTAACTAAAAATTAAATAAATTTTAATTAATATAATTGCTTAATTTATATCAATACAAGTAATTTATTTTATACAATTTCAATGATTAAGTGTTGAAAATTTTTGACACAACTTTAGGTGTTGGGTCAAAACTTAATTTTTGTGAACAACCATGTACTCGTTAAGACTTACTATCTTTATTTTGGAATGAGTTATTATTTTGTTCAATTATTACAATATATATATATATATATATATATATATATATATATATATATTATTACAATATAACCATCATTTTATTAGTGACCTTTTGTGTCAAACATTTTTGACCAAATTTATGAAATATCCGTGAATTGATACTGAATGTTACTAAGAATTTCAAAGGTTTAGATAGGTTAGGTGCCACAATTATTGATCTTAATGAACTCCACATACATTTTAAAAACGAGATAGCACTAGGGCTTATAACATGTAGAGCGTCTTAAATTTTCAATAGATACAATTCTATTTTTATTTATATTGTAATTATTTTGTATTTGAGTTGTATGGTATTCTATATCTGTGAGTTATATTATTTAATTGAAATAATGTATTTTTATTAAAGAAATATAATTATTAATTATTGATTAAGCCATATTAACCTGAACCTAATGGCGAATGGTAGCTTATTTGAGTTGAAAACCCTAAAAAATCTTTTTCACTTTCACTGAGATTCGAGCCCTGTCTTTTTGCATGATAGGTCAAAACTCTAACCGCTGTGCCATCCAACAGTCCGCCTTATTTATTACCAAAATTTTCTTTACAAATTTATGAATTCTATAATAAAATCTTGATTTTTCAATAAGCAACAGATTACTCAATCTTTTAAATATTTAAAGGCATGTGAGGCTAAATTATTTGGAGGGTTTTTTTTTATTTCTAAAATTTTGTATAAAATCTATTTATTTATTCACTTGTTTTATTTTATATTTATTTACTAAATTATAATTAGTTCGCACATCAAACACTTCTCTCTCTACTTCAGTCCTTTAAATTACAACAAACTTTGTTTTTTTAATAATTGGTGTCCTTTAAATTCAATTCCAATATCTTGAAATTCAAAGGATAGTAGATTTAATTTTCATTTTAAAACAAAAAATTTTTAAAAAATAAGGACATTATTTACATATACATATATATATATATATCATATATATTATATAATAATAGTTTATAAACAATTAAATTCGGTCATATTTTAAACCTCAATAAAAAAAACTTTCCAAAAAAAAAAACATTTATTTTATAACTAAGTTATACTTATAATTGACAATATTTTATTAGTATTTTTTAGTTAACCCTAATTTATACCAAATTGGGTACACCACATGTGTTAGTCTAATTTTTGATTTTCATTTTTATTTTGATTTTCCAAACAACAAAAGTTTTTTTTTAAAACAATTTAAATAAAATTTAATTTTTGAAATTTATTTAATGAAATTACTATAAAAAAAATATTTTTAAATATAAATCATTTTATTTTTATTATTTTTTTAATTTATGAATATTTGTTTTTTATTAAAATTAAATTTTTAGTTCCGCAATTTAGTTCCAGATAAAAATATAAACAAATATTTTTTAAATTTAAATATATTTTGGGGGGTTTCCATATACAAAATTTAATTTCAATATATATATATACAAGGATTTTTATATATATCATTTTGCATTATACCAATCAAAAATGTCCTACATGTCCTGGTTTAAGGACATTCATTTTTTTTTTTAATATTTTTTATCATTTATATATATATATATTTTTTAACAAGTGACATTTTAAAATTTTAATTTTTTTTCCAATTGCAGTTTTTTTAATGTTTTTTTTTTTTTTTATTTTGTTAGCGTGAAAAATTTAATTTTTATTAAAGGCAAATATTTTTCAATTAAATTTTATTCAAAAAAAAACATTGTAAAATTTTGCAAATATGATATTATGTTATTTTTACATATAAATAGGTGGTGGGGTGATAAAATTCCCCAAGGGACTTATGATTCGAAAAAAAGACAAAATTCGTGGGAGAATTTTAATCCACGAGGAGTGGGAATGGGAGATAGAACTCCCTATTATATTTTCAAACATGTGATAAAATTGTATACTGCATTTAACGCTAGAGTTCCCAAACCAAATTTTAACTTTTAGATTTTGTGTTGAGAAAGCTCGTTAGGGTTGTGGAAGAATGGTTGATCGAGTAAGAGGATTTGTGCTAGTTCAGGATCTGCAAAAGAAACTGTTCGATATTTTTACTTCGCTTTGGTTGCTTACAGCTCCTGCAGGACGTATATATTCTAATATTTTGTTGCAATTGCTTAGATTTTACTTAATTTTTATTGTAATTTTGCTGTACACAAGAAAAGAACCCGTTCCTTCATAGCTCCAATTTGACAACCAATTCTCACAGCAGTTGGTGTTCCGAATGATTTCTTTCTTTGCTAGTTTATCTGTCTTCCATTGCATTCAATGTTGTTATGTCCAGGCACTCACACTAAAGCTATGTTTATGTTTTGACTTATTGAGGCGAACTATCCCTGACACAGCCGCACAAGCTTTGAAGTTGTAATGATCACATTAATAACCTTAATAACAACTTGACTGCTTACACAAGTAGCGATGTTGTTAATTTGTGTGTTATTTTGGTCCAAAGCTCAATAAGGCTTTCTGACTGCGCTGGCATCTCCGCATGAAAGATACTAGTTGAGTCGGGGAGTCTGTAGGATTTTGAATTTGGAGTTTTTTCAAGAAACTTGCACTAAAGTATATTTATATTTATAATATATATTGAAAATTCTAAATTACAAAGCATATTAAAGTTGGACGCAAATTTTTGAATTACAAGCAAATTTTAAGTTGGTTAAAAAAAAATTGAGTTTTGGAAAAAGAGGAATTTTTCAAAATAATCTTCAACATTATATTTTTATATTTAATTATTTTTTGATACTGTAAAAATGATCTTTACATATTTCAATTTATGCAGTCATAAGTCCCCTGGCATTTTACCCCACTCATCGTGTGTTACAAATCCCCGGAAACTTTTGGTTGTTATTCCATTCTTAATTCCTCCGGGGACTTTTTTCACCTCGCCACATAAATAACTCGAAAATATTGTCAATTGACAAAAATACAAAGAAAAGTCAAATCTTTCCCCCTCTAGTTTTTTTTTAATTTAAAGAAAACTAACAATAAAATTTCATTACATAAAATCATAATTTAGTATGATTTTTTTTTGTACTAATGAACCATGAAAATTAAAGGCTTTTAATATTTTATAATTTTATGGCTAGTCACAAAAATATTTTCCAATTAAATAAAAAAATTTTTTTGTTATTATTTTTTTTTTTTAATTTTTGGATAAAATTCCTATAGGATATAAATTTAAAATCAAATTGTATGAAAAATGGAACCAAAAAATGAATAAAAATAATATGTCAAAAATTTCATAACAATGTCTGACATATTTGCCACACTTCGGAGTATATATATATATATATATATATTTAAACAAAATATTTATTTAATAAAATAGTTGTTTTTTTTAAAAGGATAACATATTTTATAGCATGGTTATATAAAATGCAAAATACATACATACATATGTATATGTTTGAAAGGATATTTATATTTATTTATTTAAATTAAAAATGGGGTCATAAGTTCAATGAATTTACAGTTACCAAAAAAAAAAAAAAACAAAAACAAAAAAATAAAAATCGCAAAAAAATAAAACAAAAAAATGACTGACTGACAAATTTAATTCTTTGGGTTCATTGAATTTGTTTTGGCCTTTTACAAATTTAAATATGCAATTTTTTTGTCTATCTTTACAAATATAATAGAGTTGAGTTGAGTCTCTGGGTCGAGATAAGGTTATTGTTATTTATTATTAATTTAAAAAAAAAAAAAAAATGTCAGTTCCATTGTTTAGAGGACCACTAATAATAAAAAACGAAAACTGAGAGATAAAAAAAAAAAAAATAACGGGGACCCATTGCAAAAAAAAAAAAGTGCTTTTTTACTATTTTTATTATTATTATTATGTAAAATTTCAGTTTTTTTTTAACTGTTCTGTTGTTTAGAGTTCAATCAACAATGAGGGGGGGTTTCGTTTTTGACAAAAAAAGGATGCTATCGTTTTTTTGGTTTTGTCGTTGTTGTTTTTTTTTTAATTTTAAAATTACAACAAAAAAAAAAAAATTTGACATGAAAGGCAAAAAAACAAAAAAAAATAGCAACAACAATAATAATAACAATATGAAATAAATTTATGACTTTAACAGCAACATGTTTGTTTCTTTGTTTGTTGTTGTTGTCTTGTCATATAATATTATATTTCTTTTGTCAGCGTTTTATAAAATGAATGCGTAAAATTTAAAAACAGAGAAAAGTTATGTATATATATATATGTATATATATTTAAATAGGATAATTTATCATTTAGTTTTGTCAAAGCGTTTTTTAGTGACGTTTTAGAGGCATAAAAACAAAGGATCTAAAAATTTTTTAAATTGTAATCAAATACTAGTAGTAGAAATGAATTTAATTAGACTTAGTAGATATATAGTTTTATTTATTTAAAAATATTTAACTTTTGCTAAAATATTTTATTTTTATTTCAATTTAATTTAAATGAATTTAATTTATAAATATGTATATCTATTACCTGTCGTTTACATACTGTTATCGCTATCGCAAATTTTAAATGTCAATTTACTGTCTGAGAACGTAATTGGGTTCGAATATTGTTTTGACAGTTCATTTAAAAAACGAATGAGAAAGGAATTAAATGTGTTATCGATATTTTATTATTATAACAAAAAATAGGTTATATGAGAAAATGGGTTAACTCATTTATAGTCCGAAGAAGTATCTTTGATATTGAAACTAATTTTTTACACAGATTCGTCAGTATAGATCAGTTTTACCCGTTCTTCAAAAAAATCGTTTCTGCTTTTTCTTAGATATTTTTTTGCAGCGCTGAGGACTGTGCTGTATGTAACATTGCTAGTAGAAGACAGCTTACTTTAGATAGCGACAGTGAAGCATCCCTTTGTAAATGTCAGATTTGATATTTTTAACAAAGAACATTAATTTTGTGTAGAAAAAGTTTCAAATTTGTGAAAAATAAATATAGGATTTCATATAGGATTTTATAAATATCATATTGACTAAGAATTTGATAGTCAAAGGATTTAACATAAATTTCGAATTCATGTATAAAATTTTTAAGTTATTTTAAATTAGATTTCTTTCTTAATATAAGAATACTTAATCTTTTCCGACAATTCTATCTGATTTTTTTATTATTTATGAATAAATTGCTCCTGACTGTCCGTTGATCTTATCTAATAATATGTTTTAATCTCATTTAAAAAACCTAAGATCCGTATATTAAATTGTTTCAAGATAGTTTCCAACACTAACATCAAAAAGTTTATTTAATCTGATTTTTATCATTATTCATGGCTCTTCACTTTAGGAACTTTGGTGTAATAGTAAATAGCAGTTATTAATAGTAATTAATCGCAAAATTTTATGAGTTTCTAGACAAATCTCGTTATCTCCAAATCAAAAATCTTAATAATGTTACATGTAATTATATAGGTATCAATTTTTATATGAAATCAAATTGCCAACTATTTTTAAGACATTTGAAGTATACTATCTAAAAATTTATTTATTGTTTGTACTTTTGTTTTTTTAATTTAGTTTCCTAAGCAATTACATTAACTAATTGAAACTTTGTAACTTTTAATAAAATTTGAAATATTAAAATAACTCTATACCATTTTAGTTTCAAAATGAGAATTTTAAACTTCAAAGTGGAACAGTAAACTTCAAAATGAGAATAGTAAACTTCAATACGAGAATATTAAACTTCAAAGTAGAATAATAAACTTCAATATGAGAATAGTAAACTTCAA
Source organism: Dolichopus griseipennis (assembly GCA_963082915.1). Taxonomy (NCBI): domain Eukaryota; kingdom Metazoa; phylum Arthropoda; class Insecta; order Diptera; family Dolichopodidae; genus Dolichopus; species Dolichopus griseipennis. The sequence goes on from OY720442.1 coordinate 109,815,049, forward strand.
TACGAGAATAGTAAACTTCAGTATTAGCATAGAATTCAACTTAGGCATGAATGTGTTGTTAAATTATATTTAGTTGTATTATATATATTTTAAGGATCCTGTACTCTTTAAAATTGAAACTCTTTTAAACTAAACCATCTTTTGATGACTTTGAAAATGGAAAATACAAAAAAAAAAAAAAAACTTTAAACATAATATATTACTTAAGAAATATGATATTTCCTCAATCCAACAAACAGGATCCCATTTCATTATACAACTACCAAATTCTTCAAAAGTATCATAGAGACATTGAAAGGACATGGATATTTACGATTTATTTAGGAAACCCAAAAATAATAGATTATAAAAAAATGAAAACGAATCATTGTTAAAGTGAGAAAGAAAATCCAATACAGTTAGAAACTGAAAATAAAAACAAAAATCACAATTGACAGCAGTTTTATAGTTAAAGGAGACGCTACCAGTTAAATATCATTATTTTTTTTTCCTATATATAGTAATAGATTAACCATACAAATCATATGTTTTATGTATGTGTGTGTGTATACAGATGTATCATGTATATCAATTTCTATCTTGAAATAAATCTTGATATCTTCAGTTTCGTTTTTTTACAAGAGGTTCTATTTCGTTCCTTTTTTTGTTGGAGCTTTTAAAAAAAATGGAGGGGTCTATTGGTTAAGTCAGCACGTTTTTTTTTGGTTTTCTTTTTATTACTTTTTATGTTTTACTAATGCACAAATTGTTCATCTATATTCTATAGAATAATAAATTTTTTTAATAACAGTTATATATAAAATGTCTTGTTTTTTTTCGTGAATCGGATCCGGTAGTTTTACAGTTATTGACTAATAAAAAACCCAAAACCCCAAAAACTAAAATTGACAAAAAGCATTTGTAAAAGGGCAGAATAACTAGATATATATAAAAATATGATCCTTTGTTGCGGTTATAAATTTAAGGATGTATTTTGATATAACTGTTTTTCCCCTGACTCCATATTAAATGTAATGAAAAAAATATTCTTAAGATATTTTATTCGGTAAAGGATAGAGGAATTGAAGGGAAGAAATCGAAAGGGAGAGCTTGAAAGGAAGAGGTTGCAGGAAAGAGGAATAGGAAGATGATACAAAGAAATTAAATTTATTATCTTATAGATTCTATTGTTCAATATAATAGAATAAAAAGGTATATAATCGTTAAATTCGAAATTTATTAGATGGAGGTTTTAATTTAATTTTTTTTGTTCGTTTGGTGGGTGGCTTTTGGACTGAATCAGCTTTCGATGAAAATTAAAATTTATAGAGAGCATGAAATAAGGCCCAAAATAAAGATGTGCTCATTCCATATTTTGTAGTCTTATTTCTCAATTACAATTTGCTGATATCAGAAATACCGCCCGGGGTGCTAATACACATATGTTTATAGATGATACTCTGGAGGGATCTTATAATTAGATTATAAAACTGGGTTGATGCTATTCTTTTCCATAACTTTGACTGATTTCGAATACAATTCTGAAGCTATTCTTAATTTAAAAATTTTTATATAGAAGGGTATTCGAAATAAGACTCCCGGTGATATTTAGCATTCTAATTAAAAAAATAAAACCCCGGGGTCTTACTTCTCAAGAACTCGAAGAACAAATTGAAAGAGAAATAAGACCCTAAAGTTTCATTAATTCTTTCGCAATTATTATGAAAAACCCTGGGTATTAACTCCTTGGCAAAATACCTGAGGGACTTATTTCATGACTCCCATATTTCGATAAAGTAATTTTTTTGATGAATGCTTATAAATCTGTCTCTTAAGGCAGATCAAAGTAATTAATTTGTGATTAGGTTGTAATTTTTTTATGGACTATATGTGAAATATATTGTTTCCGGTTTAATTGAAGTTGTGAGTTGTGTGTTGTAGAATAAAAAGTAAGTCTGGTAATTTATTTTTTGGAACTTAATAAAAATAAAACATATAAAGTTTTTGTTTTGTCTGATTCTGTTTTTAGACATATTAATTGATTTGATATAAAAATAAATCATTGAAAAATAATAAGGCTTTATTTAATCTTAATTTTTACTCAAAATTTAAAGATTTGACGTTTTTAATTAAAAATAATGGCTCGGTAAATACTTTAATTTGACTTAAAGGATAAGTTGTAAAATGTTACTTTGCTCAAAAAGAACCCTTTTGTAGCATGGATCTGCAAAAATTTTTGTCAAATATGTAATAAAACCTTTAAAAGTGTTATCAAAATTTGATTAAATTTAATAAATCAATCAAGGAATGATTCCTTGAATTAAATTTTGTATTAAAAATGACAACATGGGTTTCGATATGTTTTTAAGAGTTCTCTCTTCTCTGAGTCCTAGTATTCCGGCAAAAGAAAGATTTCTCTCAATATTCTGGATAATGTCACAATAAATGTCACTTTCAGAAAGGCCGGAGAATGATCAAGAAAACACAGATTTCTTTTGCCAAAGCAAAAATAATTACATTGCTCTGAAAGTAGAGTTTTTTAGCAAAATTTTTTGATCAATTTTTATAACTCACAGATTATTTTAGTTAAGAATCAATACAAGTAAAAATAATTAAAAATTACAAATTTTTTGAAGTTATCCTGCAAATTCAGGAGGGCCTCAGTGATGTTGAGGAATTATAAATAAAAACCTTCAGAATCTTAGATTCTCAAAATTGTGTCTCTGTGATTGTGTCTCAGGAGGGCCTCAGTGATGTTGAGGAATTATAAGTAAAAACCTTCAGAATCTTAGATTCTCAAAATTGTGTCTCTGTTTTTCTTTTTCAATAGTTAAGATGTTTTATAAGTCTCCGAAGCGTTTCAATTCAACTTTTAGTTGAAATAAGTGCTTTATTTTTTTATGGTTTACTTTAATATGTTCTTCTATTTTATATTCCTTTTATAAATATATTGTAATTATTTTATAATATAACAATATTTTAATTAAAAATTAATCAGATTTTTTTTATTTTTTCTTACAGGTAAGTGTCAATATTTGAAGAATGCGTTATAATATTAAAAATTTAAGGTATTTAAAATTTTATGTGATTAAATAACATAGGATAGAACACCGAAATTCCCAGCAAACGAAACACGTTTAAAAGCTTCAAGTAATTTGTTCAGAGTTCTTAAACATATTCTGGAAAATTGTATAATCTATGAACTTGAATACTAAAAAGCCCTTCATTAAGTATGAAATAAATAAAAATACGGGGTAGGTTCCTTTTAATTTCTCTTTCTCAGAAATACAAGGGTGGTACGGTATCTCGGTTTGTCAAATCATGTAAATCAATATTTCATTTTAAATCAAATCTTGTTTTTTTAAAAGTATGAAGTAGATGTGTCAAATTCACATACGATTTTTTAGAATTTAGTTTTGGATGCAAAATTCAGCTTTAATCATTTGATTAGTTCGAAGATGGCAGCTGCTAATACTCAAAATTCAATGCCGTATCTAATTTTTTTTAAAATCCATGTAAAATATGAAGCACCCAGAGTTGGTTACGAATTCCGAGATGCATTTTATTGATGAATTCGTAGCCAAGCCATCAAAATACTTCATGTATGAATAAAGGAATTTGGAAAAAAAAATTTAAAAACCAAAAACGTGATGTTGATTTTTGAGATTTTGATTTACAAGATTTTAAAAACCGAGATAACGTATTCGACTTATAAAATACTTGTAAATATTTGCGAAAAAAGGTGAAAATTAAATTAAAAGGAAACTACTCGGTTTCTCACTCAAACGCTCAGTACCTACATAAATATGCTCCATTCAGGATGCTTAATAACATTGAAAGGTACTAGCACTGAAGAAGTCTCCATTTCGTAGAGGAAATCCTAGTATTTGTAAAAAAAAATAATTTTAGTAAATTTAAAAGGAAACTACTAAACTTTTATTGGAAATAATTTAATAACATCTAACCGATAGCTCAGTGGTAAAGTGGTGGCCTTTCAATCGAAAGTCTCGGGTTCAAATCCTAATCGGATCATATCAAGCAAAAAAATATAGTGTATATTAAAATAATTTAATAAGAAGTCCAAATGTCAAATAGGCAAAAGATTAATATTATCAGGCAATATTTACTATTGACTGGTAATTCAAATAAATAAATAAAAAAATAAATTTAAAAAGATTGCAAATTTAATGCAACTTAAAATTACACAAAATCCAAATATCAATTTTATTTTAAACCCAGAAAATAGATACATAAACATGTGTAGTCTTGTCAACAAATTCTTTTACAATTGAATGTCATCTATTAGAAATTATTTAATATTTAAGTTCATTGTCTAGTCTATAAAAATTTATTTGTACTCATTAAAAAAAAAAACAAAAATAAAAAACTTAAATATTCAATCCAATGTCATATACTTATGTCATATATTTTTTTTTATATTTCAACACTTTTAACAATGGTACATTTAACACTTCAAATAATTTAAATAAACTATTTTATCTTTTTTATAGGCTCAGTTTATTATAAAATATAAAAGATAAACTTTCATTGACCTTCTTGAACTTTAAATAACTGTTTTTTTTTTTAAGTCAGTCAGTTTATAATTTATCTGTGAAAATAAAACCATATCCATAATAATAAATTTAAAAAAGAAAACTTCTTTAAAAAATTCCTTAGAACGATACTCTCTTAATGTTATAAATATAGTTTGTAATAAGAGATATTTGATACCACCAATTGTGAATTTAACTGTCGATTTTCCTTTTTTTTTTGGCTTTTTCTATGCTCCAAAGAAAATAAAAAAAAAAAAATAAAAAAAACCAAACTGAAATTGTAACTGTGAAGAAAACCATTCTGACAGCATTTTATTCTACTATCATCCTGTTGGATAACGTTTTATTAACAAAGACAGTTAGACCAAAAAATAAAAAGTTAAAAAAAAAAGCCAAACTAAAAAGAAAATATAAAACAAACAAACTGCGTAACCATAGAAATGTCATTAAGGTTGTCGGATGTCCAAATTAATTAAGATGCTAATGAATGGAATCAGTTTATTTTGTAATTAATGAAAGAGTGTTTAAGATATTATATATTTTTTAGGTAGACGTATTTTATTTAACGATGATTATCAGTGTTTATAAGTTAACTAGTACGTAAGTAGGTAATAGTAATAACTAGTTCGTAAACTTAGTAATAGATGAACTAGTTCTATAGGACTATAAAACAGAGAGCCAGAGGCATTCTTTGCCGCAATAAATAACAAATAAGACGTTTCTTTCTGTCCTTAAGCAAATCGAAAAAACCCTACAGATTGGAAGAGTACAATATTTCTTTGATCCTTAAACTGGGTACAGTGACCAGATTAAGTGGGTTTACCGGCTGTTTTTAAGGTGATACAAAATTCGATTCAAAAGTCGGACCTAGATAAAGGAGTATCTATCTGTGACATTTAATAATATTTTATTATATACTTGTTAGCAGGGCCTTGCAGAGCTGAGAGGGGGCCCAGGCCAATAAAAAATATGGGGCCTCTTGTTTGAGTAAAAAAAACAAATTTACATAGTTCTTTTATTATTTTTAATTTATTTAAAAAGTATGAAATTAATAATTAAATTACAAATAAGCTTTTCGAGCTTTAGTTGTAGCAAAATCTTTTATAATATTTAAAAAATCAATATTTTGTGCAATATCTGAATTTATATGTAAAATTAATAGCCCATTCAACCGTTCTTGGCTCATTGCAGATCTGTAAAAATTTTTAACCCTTTTCAACACACTGAAACTGCGTTCCGCTGAAGCAACGGAGGCAGGTAAACTTAAAAATATTCTTAAAGCTGTTGATATATTTGGAAACAATCCAATTAGGTTTTTTTCTAAAATGTTTAGCAGCAACTTAGCTGGAGATGATTCTATATCAAAGTTTACTTCAAAAATATTTTTTAAAAATATCATTTCATCACATATTTCATTTGAAATTTCCTTTGGATATTTTAAGTGCATATTTTTTGCTCTCGATTTTATTTCCTCATCTGATGAAGTTTGAAAAGTTCAAAGGAATCCAAAAGTCTGGTTAAAATCACTAAAATTTATGTACGGAACCAAAAGCTATACTCAATAGGAAAATTAAAACTGTACTGAATAGGAAATATAGTTAAATTTTTAATAATTGAAAATAAAATATTCTTTTTTATGCAATTGGCTTACTATGTTAAAATTTTTTTGAATTTTTCAGAGTTCAACATATTCTTTTTTATGCAATTGGCCTACTCCGTAAAAAAGTTTTGTACATACATATAACAATAACTTGAAATTTTTACTATAACTTTTGTTTCGTTATATTTTATAAATCTTTGGTTAAAATAAAATAAACTAATACTCAAAATAATATTTCAACTTAATTTTTCCGCACCTACTGTGATCAAATTAGGAAATAAATAGAGGCCCTTTCACAACTCGGGGCCTGAGCCAAATGGCCCTCATGGCCCACCCTCTGTTATGGCCTGCTTGTTAGGCATTATCCTAAAAACTGTCACTTTAACAGATATTCTAAAAAAAATAATCCACATAAGTCGGCAACTCTTAAATACATGAAAATAACTTAAAAATGAAAATCATACAGAAAAATGCTGGATTATTGATATTCGCCGCGTCTTTTACTCATAAGTAATTCATGGTTTGTATTTTTATAAAACTATAAAACCATTTACACCATACATTCCTGATTTTACAGTTAAGCTAACAGGAAAAAATAAGAAAAACAACAAAAAACTTGAAAAAAATACACAAAACTTAAAAAAAAAACTTACTTTAAAAACTCTTTGGAGTTTTTATTCTTTACTAGCAGCTGGATCAAGAAAATGAAAATAAGGGTAAATAGTTTGTCTTGCAGCAGTGGCAAATAAATTGCGCGAAAATTTTTTATAACCAAAAAAAAAAAAAAAAAATCAAAACAGGAGAAAATTAAAAAACAACAATTTTTACCCAAAAAAAAAGAACAACCTAGCAAACATCAGCATGCAATGAAGAAAATATCCCGAAAAAAAAAGAATATTGAGGAAGGACGTTATTCCACAAAATAACAACAACAACAAAAACCAAACACAGAAGCAAAATATCTGAATTATATTTTAACTGTTATATTGCTTGTATCATAAATTGCACCATAAATTCTTTTATTTTTTGTATTTTTCATCTTTAATAAAGAGGATTAGTAACTCTAAAAGAAACTTTAATAAAAATTTTCACAATGAATGACAAATATTTTTTTTAAATATTATTATTTTTATTCAGTAAATTATTTAATTCTCATGAAAATATTTCAAAAAAACTTTTAGTATAAATACAAATTCATATTGTATAAAATTTTAATTAAAAAAAAATTTCCAAAATTCAAATTAGAATTAAAACTTTTAAAATATACCTTTAATACCGACAAATTTATGCAGAGTTTTCAAAATTTAAATTAATTCATAAAAAACAAAATTAAATAAAATACTTTTTTTCAATATATACTTTTATTAAAGTAAAACTAGCCCCCCTAAATGTAGAAATTAAAACAATTATGGTAGATTGTGGGAATTTATTACCGTAAACTGCTGGACTAAGGTTAATATAATATTTTGACTTGAAAAAATAACAAAAGTTTTGGAAGAATTATGACCTACTAGGGGTGGGCCAAAAGACCCTAAAATTGGAGACATAACACTCCATTATATTTTCAAACCCGAGTTTTTTGGCTGACTCATTGTCATCCAGGAAGTTTTAGCACCTTGATATAAAAAATATCTTATAAAGATATTTAAAATAAAGTGTGTTCGTTTTATATGTAATTTAATTCGTTTATATGCCGAATCCTACTAAGAGCATATAAATTACTTTGAAAATAGTTTTCAGTTGATTTTGTAATCTGTTAAATATTTTATCCAAGAGCGCAGCAAGTCAAATTTGTATCTCTAATACCTGACGAACCAAATTTTGTGAGGACGTTGACTATACAATAAGTATATTTGTTAAAGTTTTAGTCAAACAATGTATTAAGGTCCTGAGTTATGCATAAAAAGTTGCATATAGTTGTAAATGTCGATTTGGAACATGTCAAATGGGTGCAAATATTGACTGTAAAAAAATCTACCGCGAAAATGCAGACTGATAATATTCCTACAACGTTATTATTGATTTTAGAGTTGTATACAAAATCAGGATTCCCGTTTTTCCCGAAATATTAATATATTTTCACATTTTTTCAGTGAAATGTTTTTCAGTTGACTCAATCGGCATTCCCTTAATCGACAATTTCTTAGTCGAAATTTTCTAGGGTCAACATTTTCTGAGTCGACATTATTATCCGGACTCACAAATTTGTAATTACTTTAGTTCTATCAACATTTTAATACGAACATTGCCAAAACAAGATACAAGGCAATAGATATGATATTAAAGTTTTAAGATTTAAAATCCGAATTTGTAACAGAATTAAAAATGTTATTTCAGAAAATTCAAAATGTCATTATATAAAACTGTTTTTAAAAAATTTGTTGTGTAAATTATTAAAATTTTAAAATAACACTTTTTTGAATGAATAAATGGATTTTTTATTTAAATTTTAAGTTCATTTCGTATTTGACAGAATATTTGTAGGTATAATTTGATGGTATACTTTATTAGAAACCGTAATTGTGTACAAATAAAATTCGAAATTTAAAAAATTTTTATAACTGATATTTAATGTCATAAATTTATTTCCATAATTTTGTTTTGAATATTGAAATTGAAAATTTTTCAATTTTAAAACGGAAGTGTTTTTTTTTTATTTTTACAAAAGCTTAGATAAATTAAAATGTCATTCAATATGTCAAAATGACGTTTATTTTATTATTCAATATATTCTTTAGTGATTTTTTATTATTTCAAAACTTATCATGACCTAAATAGTAAACACTAAGCTATTTTTTTTTTTTATAAATGCATTTTTATTTCATATTTTGTATAAAATTGAAATAAATTGTAATGGAATATTTATTATTTTATTATTTTGAAATTTTAGGCTTTTCATAACATTTTTAGAGAAATATCGAAAAAATGTAACTTTGTAGTTTCACTCTGGTCATGTCGCATGTGCCTGTCAGTGCAGATGTTTACCAGACTTTGAATGGGTTGTTAATTGTGGACAAATGTAGCATAAAATGAATTTTACGGTACAATGTTGTTGTCTTATATATTGTGGAGCTGCAGCTTCCCATTTTTGGAAAAAAACTCTAATATTTAAATGATTAGATATCATATAAGTATTAGATAGTATCTTTAATCTGAACACGTCAAACGATAGTTGTTTTGAGTAACTTTATAAATATAATTAAAATTATTATATAGTATTGGCATATGGTATTTTTATTTGTTTTTTATGCGAAAATTGCTTTTTATAAAACTTTCAGTTTTTTTATAACTTGTGTGTGCTTGCATTTTGGATTTGGAAATGAAAATATAAATTTTTTTTTGCCGGCACTTCTACGTGCTAACTGTTCACTGTGATAGGCTAAACAGCCTGACTATATATGTGCATGTCGGAATAGGGGAGATATATTCATATATTAGAACTGATCAAATGAATTCCACATACAACTTAAACATGAGATAGTACTACGCCTTATAACATGTATAAATGTCTTAGATTTTCAATAAATACAGTTCTATTTTTGTTTATATTGTAATAATTTTGTACTTGAGTTATATGGTATTCTATATTTTTTATATTATTTAATTGAAATATTTGTTTACATTTTGTATTTGTTTATATTGTTATATTTATATTTATTATTAAAGATATATAATTATTAATTATTAATTAAGCCATTAATTTGAACCCAAAGGCGAATGGTAACTGAGTCGAGTTGAAAACCAGATAAAAGTTTTTTCACTTTTACTGGAATTCGAACCCGGGGCCTCTCGCATGAAAGTCGGCACTCTAACCACTGTTCCACCCAGCCGTTTATAATATAGCCGTTTAATAATAGGAACATTTTAAAATATGAAATAATACATAAATTCAAATTGATTTAATATTTTTATTTAATATAATAGATTATATACATTTGAACCCTGGTACACCATGAAATTTAGACAAAAGAATGATTCCAGATCAATTATTTTAACCAAAACAGAATTAGAGTTCCTAGTGAAAATCTTTTAATTGTGAAAAACTCTATATTATCTATATTGGGATTAGGTCCTATGGATTATATATATATTATTCCCATTATTCAATATCATCCAATTTATCCCTACCAAATCCTGCATAGTCCTTATTTTCCCAAATCCGATTCCTAAATCCTTTTACATCCCTGTTCTTGAAACCAAACGACCACAGGTCCCAATTCAAAGTTTGGTTCGAAAAGAGTGGTTGTTTTGGTGTGTTAAAATTGCACATAGAAACTGTACACAGTTTCAATTGCTGGCTTTGAAAAATAACAAAAATAAAAAATAAAATTATCCTAATTAAAAAATGTTTGTGACTGAACTATTGGGGTTTGGGGAAATTGTTAGTTTTTCACAATTTGGACCACAAATAAGGCTGTCCCCTCGGGGTTCAATAACAATCTTTAGATAGCTATTGCATGAACCTGTTGGTTACTTTACACGTTTAAACAAACAAAAATTTCTAAGTAAAACGTGGTCTGCATTAAAATCCCAAGCAGTTGTGTGATTTAAAAATTTCCCAAATATCAAACTTAATTATTTGGGATTTATATATCAGTGGAATTTAAAGACTGTTTTTGTTCTAACGTTTAAATTTACTAACTTAGTTCTTTATCACCTTATTATTGTTGTTTGGGCGCTCTTAAAGGTTGTGATCAAGACGACAATTCTAAGAATCTTTCTTGAATAGCCTTCATCCTTAACTTATATTTAAATATTAAATCTAATAAATAGAATCCTTTAAAACTCTAAGATAAACACCTTTTTAAGGGACTGACGACAAATTCCATCAGCTGCTGCTGCTCCTTTTGAAAGTATGAGTCGATATGTGAAACTTAAAGTGATACCTGGTATTAAATATATATTCTAAGATTTACCTATGTAAATTGCTTTAATCTTGTTTATTCATCCAGCCTAAAATTATTCAAGAATTTCAATTGTCATGGAGAGTCCTTTAAAATTTCTTTAAATTCATAAATTCTTATTTAGAAATCGCAGAATATTATTAAAAAGTGCTAATTGAATCTAAAAATAAATTTCAATAAATTTATATTTTGTATTTAGACCAAAAAATCAATGTCTGAAGATTAATTTCTAGAAATTGTTCAGCGTCTAACTAAAGCATAGTTGTAGCAATTTTTCCTCAATCTAATTAAATTTATCTTGAGCTAATATTTTCAACTTGTATAAACTCGTTTCTTTTCCAATTATTTTAAGTTTTGTGTCAAAAAAAGTTTTAGCTAATCAAAAGTTTAATCTAGAATAAAAATCAAAAGTCGGTCAAAATTTTTTAAGTTTAAAGAATTTAAATGCAAGGAAAAACCTAAAATGTCGTATCCATTAGCAAATAAATGGTAACTTAATTTTTAAAGTTTTTTTTAAGAATAATTTAGACTTTTAGAGTTTATTTCTAAGATATTTTTTTAAGTAGAATTTTTTCAAAAAAACTTTTAAAAAAATATACTAATATATATTCTGTCCATCTGACCCTCCTCTGTTCAGGTGTTTAAAAAAAACGTTTACATCATTTGAAATTAGGAAAATAAATTTTATATACTTTTTCTGTAATCCCACCCTTTCTTGAGCTACAACCTTCAAAAGCCTTTCACTTCAGTTGCTATGACAAAAATTTTTTTATGTATTATTTTTAATTCAGAAAGGCCGAACTAAAGTTGTTTTTATAAGCTTTATAAATATAAGTAAAATAAATGTACAGGGTTGCCATACGGTTCTTTAATAAACCGTAATGGTATATTAAATTTTTTCAAAATTTTATAGCATTATATTTTCAAAACGCTTCAAGCTAGGAACTTTGCTTGGAACTTTGTTTAGGAGCTGTAACTGAAGGGGTTAAAAGTAAAAAATTCGCCATTTTTTAACACGTACAACTTCAATATCCGTATAAGAAAAATAATTTTTGAAATAAACACTTTAACACCACAGCACTATATTTTAATGTAAGCTAAGATTTTTTCTTAATTTTAAAAGGCTTTCTTAAAGTTAAAGAATCTTTTGATTTTTGAGCACTTTCGTAACATCATAAAATCCTAAAAAAAAGGATCAAATTATTGGTACAAGTCACAATATTTAATTCCTTTAAAACTATAAAGAATAGATCCTTAGATCCTGTAAACGGGTAAATCCCTTAGAAACAAAATAAGATTACTTCTCTGACAAAATAACAAAGTTTCTTTGATAAAATCGGAAACTGATTATATTTACGAAACTAACTGGTTAGAACTTTAAAACTTTCCAATTTTTTAATACTAGTAACTTACGCACCTGCACATATTTTCTAAAGTTAAAACGTTAATATTTAGGGTCTAACATTAAATTGCGACACAAATATTAATAGCTTTCTTTAATTACATAAAACTTAGTTTTCATTATTATTCATGATTTGTGTTTGGCTTAAGTTCATAAATTGGTTTTGTAAGTATTTGGCTAACTAATCGAGGAAGTGCAGGTTGATCCCTGTACAGGTTAGTAAATATTTATTTGAAAAAGAAATTATTGAAAAATAATGATTGAAAAATATTCTTTACAAATCACCTTGGTTACCAAATATAAAATTTAAATATAAAATTATTATATAACATAAACAATATATTATAAAATAATTTATAAATTAATAGAAAGTATATGAAGTAGAATGAACAATGGGTTGCAAGGCTTACGTGTTAGGATTGCACATGTGACAACAACAACAACATTCTTTGTAATATGTTCGTATTACCTTTCTTTAAATCCAAATCTTTGTATGAAAGATTCTGTCCATTTGAAAATGTACATTCTTAAAAACCCTCATTTTTTTCCATCACTTGTTATTTTGCTATTTTGCGGTCCAAAATACACCCAGGGTATTGAACCATATTTTTCTTAAAAAAAAAAGAAAAAAAAACAAAAATAGGTTATTCGTATGCATAAATTCCAAGAAATCCTTTATTTCATGCATATCATTATTGCTCTTTTTGTTTCACATTTCATTCATATTTTTTTTTGCATTTCTTATTCTTCCAGTTGTACTTCTTCCAGAAAAAAATACACATACATTATTATTTTGAATTTTTTTTTTTTACCGCCGTTTGAATTCGTTCCAACATTCAACATTCAACCAATATACATTATTATTTCTTAGAATTCTTCCAAAGAGTTTTAGTTTTTACGTTGAAATAGCCTTTTATCATTCAACCATTCATTTAACAATTCGAAATCATTCATATTTACAATTCTTCATCCTTTTCATCATACTTTAAAAAAAACCAAAAAAAGCACCCAAACAATGGCAAGCAATTCTAATTTAAAATGTCTAGAGAAAATAATGAAGATTATGAATATGAAGATAAAGAAATATGAAAATATAAAAATATATTTTATATTTCACCTGGTTAACAACTTTAGGGTTCATTTAGAATTAAAGAATCTAAATAAGTTTGTTTTATTTTTTAATTTGTTTTTTTAAATCAGTGATTTATTTTTTTCTTTATATGCATTTTAAAAATAAATTTATATTTTTATATTTTAAGTATTTCTTGTATTTTGCTTAAAAAAAAAATTAAGTTTTTAAAAATAATAATTATGAATTTAAAGATATCTTAATTCAAAAACTTTCAAGTTTTTATTTATTCTGGTAAAAAACAATCTCAGTTTCTTTGTGAGGAATTTTATTAATTAAAAAAAAAGTCTTAATTTCTCACTGGTATTAAGTGTTTAATTTGTTTTTCTAAAAATAAAATAAGATTTGCTACAGTGTGATTCATTTTCCGCAACTCAAAATAGTGATGCTTTATAAAAAAAGCTTATTAGAATATTCAACTCTTTGAAGAGACTTTTAATATTCTTTATACTAATTGATCCATATTAGAAACTTATAACATACTTTTATAAGAGGGGGTAATTTTAAATAATTTTAGTACCTAATTTTTAAAACTAGACCAACTCTGTCGTTGGTACACTTCTTTTAAGAGCCTCAAATTTTCCCAAAATGGTTTTTTTAGTTAAGTTTTCTTAGTCAAGAGTAAAATACCCTTATATAACTCTTAAATTCATTCATGTAAGAACTTTATAAGTTTCTTTGAGAGAAATTGAATTTAAGAATATAATAATGTTAGTGATCTTCTTCTTATAAAAGCCTTACATTAGCCGTTATTAAATTTTTTTTTTTTTGGGTTTTCTAAGCCACAAATAAACCACTCTTATATAACTCTTAAATTTATTCTTATAAGAGCTTTATATAAGAGTTTCTTTAAGAGATAGTGAAATAAGAATGTTATGGCCCAAATTTGAATAGTGGTTTGTGAAAAATATACAAGATGTTTAATGTTATCCATGAAACTAAACTCGTATAATTATAGTTAGTTTATCAACTTTTTCATTTGACGAAAAGGAGTTCAAATATTGAACAAGGGCATCAAAATATTGAACTTTTTGAACTAAACTGATATTCATTTACATAATTGATATTTAATCAATTTATTTATTTATATTTAATATTGAAAAAGTATATAACATATAACAGTATAATAAGCACCATCGGTTACCAAGGTTATTTTTTAACATTCAATGACGTTTAATGGAATCAAACCCACTTTTTCTTGGTTAATAATCCAAACGCTAATAACCCGACTACACCATTGCAGTCATTTTATTTTTATTTATTTATCTCATTTCTAATATTAAATATAAATAAATTATAAATAATTAGTATAGCCTTACACAACAAATGCCATTATGGGTCATTTTAAGAGTTTTCCAAACTCTGTAAATCATTAAAATAAACATTTCAAAAAAATTGCATACTTTTAGGTATTTCAAATGTAATACGAATTAGATAACATTTAAATAAATGTTATCCCTCTGTTAAATGAAAAATGTAAAAATGAAAATTCCTGAAAGTGGGGAAAACCCTAAAACTAAATTTCTTACTATAATTACCTTAAAAATTATTTCAACTATATACATAACAACAAAACAACAAGTATTTACAAACAATTTACAAAACATACATATACATATAAAAATGGTACAAAAAAAACAACAACAATAACAACAACAACGAACGCCATAAAGAAAGGATAAGAAAAAGACAATAAAAATAACAGTAATAAGTAAAAATAATAACAGTAAAAACAAAAATATAACTAACCATATTTAAAAAAAAAATAAAATTACATATGTATTTTACATATAACTATACCATATGTATTTACTTATATATTCAATTATATAAGTATACCATCATTTTATGTGTACGTAGATTTTAATATTATAACGGAATTAAATGCATTAACAGGAACTACGTAAAGTTGAGTATCTACAATGCGGATTTTTCAAAAAATAATTATTATATATGTAAAGTAACGGTATTTATAAAAAAAAAAAAACAAAAAAAATATAACGGATATAATATACGTATAAGAAATATGCTATTTATTTATAATAATAATATGTAAGAGTATAAGTTTAGCTTTGATAATAAAGAAGAATAAATTTACTTATGTTTAACAAAAAAAAAAATTCTTATATAAACCACTTTAATTTAAAAAAAAAAAAAATACTGTTTTTTTTATTAAATTTTTTAAAATAAAAGTTTTTATACCAAAAAAAAAAAAAAAAACGACTGCAACTGTGAAAATTCAGAGTAAACTGTAAAAAAATCAAAGTAAAATAAAGAATATTAAGGTACGCAATTTGCATGTAAAAGAAGATTATACAAAAAAAAAAACTAATTTTGAAATAATGTGTGTTCAGTATACTTACATATACACATTCTTTCAAAATTATGTATATTGGTATAGTAATAAAGGGAGTTACTAAAAAACTTAAAAAATAGTATCTTTAGATTATTAAAGTTGTAGATGGTTATAGTTTTACGAAATAATTTTAATTAAAATATGAAGGTGTTTGTTTTACCTTAAATTTTTTTCACAACTTATTATGAAAGTGGTTTTTAATTAAGTTTTGAGTTTTAAATTTAGAATGACTAAAGATTCGACTCGACAATTGCAATACTAGATACTTTGCAGTAATTAACCTCTGCTCTAAAGAAATAATGCAACTAATGCTTCCACTCAAAATTTTCTATGGAGAAACACGAAGGGTATAGTAGTAATGTATAGGCGTACGATTTACTAAAGTTTAAAAAGAATCCAAACATCTTTCTATCCCATTGAATTTTCCAAATTTTTCATAAAGACCTGGAATCCAATATTTCCCAAACCCGATTCTTATAAATGATTTTACATCACTATTGTAGAAACCATAAGATGTTCATTTGTCATTTGTCATCAGTTCCCATCCTCAAGATTCGTTCAAAAAAGCTTATGGTTTTGGTGTGATAAAGTTGGACAATGCCTATAGGATATACGCACAGCTCCAATAGGTGGCTTTTATTGTTACGAAAACACACTACCTGTAATTCAAATTTTAGTATTATAGAGAAATGTGGTAACTTTGTTTTGTATCTAGTATTGCTTTAGATACTGAATATTTAATAATGAGTATAGTATCGTATTATATACTAATTTGATCAATTGAGTTTTTCCATTGATTGATAGACCAACATAAATTACATTTTTCTTAAACTATTTAAATATTAACTTATCATATATAAATGAGAACTCACCTAACATAAGACTCACCCGACATAAGACTATGACATTTTTAGCGCCAGAACTATATTGTCCTGTGAAGCCTTTTTTTTTAGCTAAAAATAAAACGAAAAGCTGCATTTCGGGTAATATTATACAATTTTAAATTGAGAAGTTTATAGCTTAATTCATTACCGAATCTTAGTAGCATTACCGTTTTTTAATAGAAAAACTATTTTAGACCAACGCTCTATATCATAGAGCTACATGTAATTCATGTAGATATTCACTTAAAAACTCTCCTTTCCTCTTTAAATGTATCTGTTATACAAAATAACACTTTAAAAAATAAATCTTAACTACCCCACCAAATTTCAACTCACCCAGAATACCCGCAATCTTATGACTAAAAGCATTAAATTAAACATAATAATTATATAATTACATTATATCCGGTCTTTAATTTTATGGTCGAATATCATCTGGTCCACCTAAGTTTATCATCCAATCATAATTACAAGTACCTATACATAATTTTCGCAACATATTAAATTTTTGTCCAATGCAGTTAAGGTCAAATTGTTGGCAAGTTTTAAGATATTATTAAATGCGAGTACAATGTAGAAGCCATGTATGTATAAATATATTGGAGTAAGAATAAAATAATTATTTATATTTAGTGGTAAAAAATTGTTTTATTTTTTTTTCCATACGTTATAATTACTTTACATTTTCTATATATATATATATAAGTATGTATATTACTTACTTTAACCTATAACGGTAAAAATTGTCTGCAGGAAATACGTGTATTCCATGTACTGGATATTTTTCATATTTTCATTCATTTTTCTCATATAAACGAACGTTTAAGTATTTCCGGTTCATTTTATGAAACAACAAAAAAAAAAAATGCAAAAAAAAAATAAAATAAAATAAAAATATTTCTTAAAATAATACTGTTATAATTAAATCTTTAAAAAAAAAAATACAGTTATAATGTATATTTTATTTTTACTTTAAAATATATAGGTTAACATTTATCTTTTGGTTTTTTGAATTTAGGCCCAAAATTAATTATGGTCAAAAGAAGAGATAAACTTGCGCCAGTTAATTTTAAATTATCTATATAAGATTAAGTAAGTTGGAGTATGCAAATCATAAGAGAGTATAAATTAAATTCCTCCGAGAGAAAAATGTTACTTAAGTTAATGTTTTTGTTTTCTAGTATCTTGTAAGTTAATTATTTTCCGTTTAATTCCTAGTTTAACCAAAAATAACAAAAGCAAAACCAAATCTAAGAATTTGAACCAAAATATAAGAATTTGCTTAAAAACTGGATTTTAAAAAATCAGATTTTAAAAAACTAGATTTTAAAAATTCAGATTAAAAAAAAAAAAAAAGAAAATTTAGAAACCAGATTTTTAAACACAAAATTTTAAAAAATGAGATTTCAAAAAAGCTTGATTTCAAAAAATCTGATTTTGATAAAACTGGATTACAATAAATTAGTTTTCGTAGTTATTTCGGAAAAGGAACTAACAGCCATTGTTTTAATATAAGTCTTATTTGAAAGGTGCTTAAAAATAATTAATTTCATTCTTGCGCCAGTTAACTTATTCAATAGTTAATTTGTTTTCTAACCAAAGTTGTTTACAATCAAAAAACTTGATTTAAAAAACCGGATTTTGATAAAATCTAATTACAGTAAATTAGTTTTCGTAATTTATTCGGAAAAAGGAACTAACAACCATTCATTATATATAATTCTTATGTAAAAGGTGTTTAAAAATGATAAATTTCATTCTTGCGCCAGTTAACTTATTCAATAGTTAATTTTTTTTCTAGCCAAAGTTGTTTACAATCAAAAAACTTGATTTAAAAAAACCGGATTTTGATAAAACTGGATTTCAATAAATTAGTTTTCGTAGTTAATTCGGAAAAAGGAACTAACTACCGTTCATTATATATAACTCTTATGTAAAAGGTGTTTAAAGATAATTCATTTCATTCTTGCGCCAGTTAACTTATTCAATTGTTGGGATTAAATTCATAGAACCCTATTTTTTGCATGTTGTATGCATACACTCATGCACATATATGTAAAAAATAAAGTTAATCATTGTATTTTTAATTTTGTAAATTAATTTTCCTTGTATTATATACAAAAAAAAAAAACTAATTTATAAAAGTTTACACAGTGTGCCCTTGTTTTTCTTTTATTTTTATTGTAAATTACCTTGTACAAAAAAAAAATTTATAAGTTTAAAAATTTATTATATTAAAGAATAGTTATTCATTTGTTTGTAAAATGTAAGGTGAAGGATCTCTTTATTACATTGAAGGATAATAATATATTATAAAATACAATTTTAATATATTACCATATATTACCATAGGTTATATGAATAAAATATAAATAAATTTTTATATGATTTAATAAAATGACCTCTCTTAATGTCATTAAAAATTTATAATTGTTTTAATGACAACTTAAATATAAATGATATTTAAAGGAAAAGCTTTTTGTTTTTTTCTTGAAGGACATTTAAAAATTTTTGACAGGTAACTAAAATTTCATAAAAAGTTTTTCAATATTAAATGAATTTTCTAAATTTTACGTGAAATTCTTAAAAATTTTTTTAAAGTACATTAAAGAGTTTTTTTTTTAAATTATTTAAAATTTGAAATCTAGGATTGTGTGTGATTGGAAAACTTGATAGCATTATTAAGAAACGTGATTGTTTGCTAGTTTTTAACTATTGTGAACGTGAATAAAATGAATTTTTGCAATGATTTCCTTGATTACACATAACACATAAGAAATTCATATTATAAGATTCTTTTATTTTATATTTAATTTAGTTATACAAAAAATATAAGAAATAGTGAATCATATGAGAATCTTGTAGAAAATTTTTATTTTTATTAAGTTTTTTGAGTATAACAGTTATTTGGGGTTGGTGACTAAATCCACAAACGGAAGTCCAAAAATATAAAATCCATAAGTTCAAAATTCAAATTGTGACAATGATTAAGAGAAATATATTGCCCTTTTCCGAGAATATTCTAGCCCTTGTGTAAGCCCTTGTGAATTTTTTTTGGCAAAAGTCATTATGCATTTTGTTTCTTGTGGATTTAGTCACCAACCCAGTTATTTGTCTCTATTTTTATTAAATTTGTTTGATGGGATTAAGTTTAAATCAAAATTTATATAAAATAGTATATGAATGAATTCTTAGAAGATTAATTGGATTTTTATTAAATTATATAAAAGTACATATATAACGATTTCTATAGTTTATGTATTTATATAACGTGATGTAGTAAACTTTCAGTCTAATAGAAGATGTTTTAAGAAAATTTCTTTTAAAGGTTACTATCACAAGTCTGTATTTCATTTCACTTGACTGTCATATTATTTGCCTGTATTTTCATTTGTATGTATGTACTACATTTTAGTTACCCATATTTTCAATTGCATTTATTGTATATAGATATAAGTATGAGTAAATATTTTGTTAAGTATATATACTACAGCTAAATGAAATACAGGCAAATGATCCTACCGTCAAATGAAATACAGTCATATGACACGCTTCCATTTCTTATAATTTGAAGAATTTAGTCACTTTAAGCACAAATTCAAAAACTATTTAAATCTAGAAATCTACCAAAGTTGAATAAATAAAAACTCTCAATTCCAACAATCCATCAGACCAAATAGATAAAAGTTAGCCATTCAAAAAAAAAAGTTGGGTCTAAGCAAGTTCGATTAAGTTCGAGAGGTTTCCCAGTTTAGGGCGATTAAAATTATCGGAAACGGAATAGGAGAAAAAATCCATAATTATTTTTTAAAATAACTTGTGACAATGAAAAACAGAATATTCGATAGATTGAAACTAATAAATTTGCTTCAAATGTTGGAAATCCTATATAAAGTCACTAATTTTCAAAAATTTTATTTAAGCTTCTAAAATTCGATTTTAATAGTTATTTTTTGTGAAAAATTAAATTTAGCCACAAAACATGTACATATGTGTGATTTAAGGCAATTAAACATAAAATCTTTGTCGGAAATATAGTCATATGATTAAGAATTTAAGATTTTTAAAACGCGATTTTGATAAGTATGAATTTTGAAATTTAATTTTAGTAGTGTTCAATTTGAGCCTAATTACCCAGAAATAGGTCCTAGGTCCTAGGAGATTATAATTCAGATAAGGAACTAAAGTTTTTTCTCTATAAACATAAATATTTAAAATTCAGTATTAAAAAAATTATTTAATTATCAAAATTTCTGTAAAGTTAATTATATTGAAAATCGAGTTT
The DNA here is from genome assembly GCA_963082915.1 of Dolichopus griseipennis. Lineage (NCBI taxonomy): Eukaryota > Metazoa > Arthropoda > Insecta > Diptera > Dolichopodidae > Dolichopus > Dolichopus griseipennis. The sequence continues at coordinate 109,836,141 of OY720442.1, forward strand.
CAATCTTTTTTCAAAATACGGATTTTGTAAATCAACTTTAAAATCTCTTGTTATTAAAAATTTAACATACACGATTACGTAAATGTCATAGAAAAAGTGGCAAACTTAATTTTATAATAAATTTTAATATATTATTCTTACTTAAACTTTAAAAAATATTTCTATTTTAAGTGAGAAAATTTTTATTTTAATTGAATACATTTTTATTTTTTCAAGTGAAGGCATTTTGAATTTTAGAAGAGATTTTTCTTTTTCAAGAAAAATTTTTACCTTAAGACAACAAAAATTTATATTGAATTAGGAACATTTACTTTAAGTAAGGACATTTTTATTTTAAGTGAAGAAAAGTTTGCAGTTTAAAATTAAATCATGTTTTTAAATATAATGGAGATTTATATTTTATTTTTTAAAAAACTTTTGACTAAATTATCGTAGTTTTAATCTCTCAGCCAACTTTGAATTATTTTCTGAATTATAATACACCGGGGAATTTATGTACTCCGGGACATTTGTCATATCACCCATTAAAAATTATAGCATTATAAATCTTATCAATGAAAAATTTATATTTTAAATATTATATTCACGGTTTCGCATTAATTGTTTTAAAATTTACGATCCTATTGAAGTTTGGAACAACTAATATTTTTTTTTTCTATCTCATTAGATTTATCATTAAAGTTAAAAAAAAAAAACAGTATTTAAAGAAAAAAAATTGAAAAATCTGCGATTTATTTTGTTTTTTTTTCGTTTTCTGTCTATGTGTACATTTTAGGAAAAAAAGGATTGTCTAATATATATATATATATAAACACCATTGATTGTACACGTATACCAACATCAGACATAATCATTTTTATATTAAATTCATTCTTTATTGAAAATTATTTAAAAAAAAAAACCAAAATCTAAAAACCTATAAGTTTAACCCGCTCTAACATTTTGTTTTTTTATTTCAATTTTTTTTTTTTTTTAATTTTTTTTTAATATAAAAAAAAAAAAAAAAAAAAAAAGAGTTACTCGGACGTTTTAAAATGCTTTGACGCCATAAGCAGATTTTTTTATTTTTCTTATATAACAATTTATTTGAGACTTGAAGGATAATAAAAAGGACGATACAATTTCAAATACAACAATGAATGAAATCAAGAGAAAAAAAAACGATTTTAAAAAAATGAAAAGTTCTGAGAAAAAAAATTTAAGTAAAAAAAAAGTGAAAAATCAAAAAAAAACAAAAAAGGATAAAGGATAAATATCCTTTGTTATAATATAATGTTATTCTTCGAAATAAAGACAATTAATATAAGAGAGAAAAGAAAAATTAAAAAGGATATAAAATTTATATTTTGGTTTTTTTTTAATTTTATCCTTTAATACCAAAAAAAAAAAAATTTTTTTTAGATACAATCTGTATCTGTAGATATAAATTAATTTATATATATATCTATAGTTAAATGGTTAAATTTAATGCCATATTCAAATATTAAATTTAATAAAGTGATAAAATTAACTAAGATGAAATTTCATAAGACAAATTGACCATAGAATAATAAAAACAGGTTTATGTTAGTAATACATTAGACTTTAATTTTTGAATTCTTTAATCTATAGATACATTGTTAGTATTTGCTAGATGGGGTAATGAATTTTTTTTTTCTACTTTATTCTCTGGAGAGACATATAGAGGGGTTCTACAAAACTTCTATTGTCAATCAGTTTATTGATTTCTGCCCATGTTTTTTTCACAGCTTTCAATTTCCTTTAATGCTGATCTTCTCCAAATTAGTTTTGGTGCAACTATAACGACTTTCCCGTGCCTACCCACGTCTAGTCGTTCTTTCTGACCGTCTTCGTTAGACATATTTTTTGTTACTTTTGAACCAGTCATATTTCTGGTGGTATTAGCCTGGATTCCAGCTTTATCACTGGGTTTAATTTCAAGTATTTGAAGTGATCTCCCCAAGAAACCGCAGTCTTAGACTCTGCCGACGTTTTGATATATATCCCTACCATATTTATGCCTACCAATCTAATCAGGTGCCGAACCTGCAATATTTTCTATCGGTTTCCGAAGTGTTTAGTTTATCCATATTGACTTGAGATGGTTAAATTATCATTCCTTGTCTTGAGATGGTTAATAGTTCCTCATATCTCGGGAAGGATAGATTGTACGGATGCTTTATGTATTTGTTTTCGTATCTCTGTTTAATTGTGTTGATCTCCAGATTACTCAAAATCTCCATTCATGCCAATATAAACGCCATTCATGCTAATATTGAAAAAATATCTATATTCAATATCTTCAGATTTCAATAATGTATTCAGCTCCTCCACTTTGAGTTAGAGTACTACCAAGGTATTTCAAACACTTCCTCAATATTTACATTGTTTGTTATTAGCGGATTAGCATTAGATTTCTTAGCATTTAGCCTTTATTTTAATTATGAGCCCAGCCTTCTGTGCTTCCGCGTTTTGGGAGTCAAGTTTTTGCAGTATGCTTGTGAGAATAAGATAACCAATTTTTTATTACAAATTATTTTAGAATTTTTTTTTATGGTTTTTTTTTTTTAAGCGCTAACTGTTCAACTGTTAGGCTAATAAAACTGTCTATACTATAGGTACATGTTGGAATAGGGATGTAATAATATTAATTATACTTCTCTCCATTTCATATTCTAATCCTTGTTCTAAGTAAGAGTGATAACAAAATCGCTATACAGTTTTTTATCTAAGACAACTCTTATAATGTGGGGGTTGTGTATTTGTTTATCAGGTTTTCGTTCTTACTTATTTATATAGATTACATAGATCTTACATTACTATTACCTTGAATCGTATATCAATTGAGCCTGCGTTGTATTGTTCAATTTTATGTTAATCTTATTGTAAAATTTTAAGTTTAAAATGAATAAATTTAATACCATTCAAAGTGAATTTAATTTGAAATTTTAATATTTGAAAATATGCCCTTATATCTTGTTTATTTAAATAAAAATAAAAATTAACCTTTAAATATAGGGAATACAATTATTATTTGTTATTTCGTGCATTGTCTATGGTATATAATTTAGTACGTGCTCCTACTGTTTGCCTAATTAAGAATTTCAACCACAAATTCTATAAAATACAATAGTATAAAAGTTTTAGAGATAACTTTTTTAATATTTTCCTTTTTTTTTATATTTGTTGCCTTTTTTTTAAGTTTTTCTTTTATTATTGGGTGAAAATTTATTGGTATTATTACTATTTTCCTCTTGATAAACTTATCAGATATATAATTTATAAATATATATATATATATATATATAAAAGTTTTGTATAGCCTGAAGGAATTTTATATTGACCTTTTTTCAAATAATTTCCAATTTGAATAAAAATCATTTAAAATTGGATTTTGTATCAAAAACAAAAATATAGAATTTATTATTCTAAAAATAATAATAATAAGTCAATGGTTTTCTAATTAGTAATTCTTTTGTATATTGATAAGTTATTAGAAATTGTTATATAGTAAAATTTTTCCAATTTTCATTTGACTAGATATAAATAAAAAAGTTTAACTCTTTTGTTTTTTTTTTTGTATTTTATGTATTTGGTAACACTTGGGTAATTTAGAATGGGATTCAATTGTTTTGTTTTATAATTAGATTTCTATAAAATCTTTTTTTTAAATAATGTCTCTAAGATAAATTTAATTAAAACTTTGAAGTTAAAATAAAAATTTGAATATGTATTTTAAAATTTTTATTTAATTAATTTTTATTTATTTTAGATTTTATTTAATTGTCAATAACATTTTAATATCAAAATTTTTTTTTGAAATAAAAATATCTTTAGAATAAATAAATAATAAGTGCTAAATAAAATATATTATATGATAGATATAAAGGAATTTAAAATTTAATTAAATTAAATGAATAAGTTTAAGTCATTACTTTTTTGTTTTTGAAAAAGGAACAAAGGAGACAAATCTATAAAGTCATGAAAAAAACCAAGGGTTTTTAGAAAGCACATTTTCAAAATTATATAGTGTTTCATATTGAGTTTAGGTTAAAAAATATATATAAAAATAAATGATAATATTATAATTTAGTAATTTCATCAATTCATTATTAATTATGGGTATAATCTCAATGTATAGAAAACCAGTTAACGAGTATCGATATAAAATCTTGGAAATTCAATTAAGCAATTAAAATTTATACTTTTGAAGTCCTAATAGCCCTTCGATGTGGAAGGTTCCCAAATTTTTACAAAGCAAACATATCACTTCGAAATATAATGTTGGAGCTTTGAATTTAGTATATTACTAAAAAAAACTTTATACAGGTATTCAACTTACAGGTTCTTAAAAATTGTAAATTTTCAATTTTAGACCCCTTACAGCTCCCAAAGAGGAGCGTGATAAAAAAAAATTTGTTAACCGATTCCTACTAATTTCTGAAGATATAACAAAAGTTCAAGTTTCCGACTTGAGCCGTTTAGAAGATATGAGGAGCTAAAAATTTTGCAAAAATTTAGTTTTGCATAACGGTAACTTTTATACCATACAATATGGCAACTCTATTTATATGTCTTCCAAAAATTTAAAAAGCTTATAAAAGCAGCTTTTACCTTTATACCACAGGTACATGTTAGAATAGGTATAACATATATTCATATTATTATAATTGATCTGAATGTATGTATTCAACAATTTAAACATGAGATAGTACTAGTTCTTTAACATATAGAAACTTTTTTGATTTTCAATATATACAATTCTCTTTTATTATATATCGTAATAATCTAGTATTTCCATTATATATTATTTAATTAAATTATTTGTTGATATTTTATATTTTATTTTATTAATGTATTTTTTATTAAAGATATGGTGTTATTAATTACCGGTTATTCCATTATTTTGAACCCAATGGCGAATGGTAGCTGAGTCTAATTGAAAACCAGCTGTTTCATACTACCGGCTCTAACCAGGAGTTACACAATTCCATAGTTGTAAATTTTATCCTGCATAATCACATTCTACAAACCCATCTATCTAACTTCCATTTTTTAAGTTTAACTTTGAAAATAGAGTTTTTTTTGGTTGGTCAAAGTTTAAGACTATCCAGAGTATTCCCGTAAGTAATTGGAGATTTTCAATGTTTACTACCCTATTGTAAAAAAGCAAATTTTTTTTTTTGAAATTTTTTTTAAGTTGAAATATTTTATTTTTCATTTCTATCACACCCCATCTTAAAATGTTTTATTAAAATATATCAAATGCATTTCAATAAAACTAAAGGGGATTACCATAAAGACATATGGTAACATAATTTAAGATATAAAGGAGATTTTTATTTGAAATTTTCCTTTAAAATTAAAAAAATCTGTTTTTTGGCATTTTTAATCTTTTTTAAAAAATTAATGATTTCCATCCAAAATTTAATTTATCTCATGAATGTTTAATGTTGGTTCAATTTACTTTGGGGTTGGTTTTTTCCTCAAGAAAAATGCATTGGGTATTGCTTGGTAATAATCTTCATTTCTGAAGTTGTTCTTTGGTAATAATTCCCATTTCTTTTAAATTTAATTATATTTTTCCATTTGGATTAAATTCCATGCTATAATTCTTCTTAGCGTTTCACGTAAGACTTTAAAGACTCTAGTTAATACCAACCGGTAAAAGCTGGAAGTAAGAATGTCTCGTGCAGTCTATGTTTGTTCTTGGGAACATTTCATTTAAAGAACTACCAATGTGCCAATTCCATCTAGGGAATAATTTGTTGAACATATCTTTTGGTATATTTTCACACTATAGAAAAATTAGAAGAACACTTTTTAAAAATTTCAGTTCTTCTTGAAGGAAATACCGTTATTCAGGAAATTTTGATGTTTCTTCTATTATAAGCTTGTTTAACTGTCAAAGTTTCCTTTTTTAACTTAATAATTGATTTACAAGTTACTAAGATCTATTTTAAAATTTTTTTCGAATGCTTCCTGAGAGTTCATTGAGGGGTTTTAAGAGTCACATATTTTTGATTGCTTCTCAAAATCTACTTGAACAGTAAATAATATCATTATTTAAAAAAAACTGAAATAATTGTTAAAAATTATTCAAAATATTGTTAGAAAGTTATTCGAAAGTTATATTTCGAAACTCTTTTATGTTAATTAAAAACTTCTGCTAGTACTTATTTTAATGTAAAACAAATTTAGTCTGTTTATAAAAACTGAATTAAATAAAAAATGAAATAAAGAAAAGTTATAAATTGAAAACAAACGGTACTTTTAACTTTTACTATTTTTCCTTTGTTTTTTTTTTTTTTTTTTGATTTCGAAAAATATTATTTCTAGAATTTTTTTTTAGTATTGTGTTGTTTTTTTAAGTAGAAGTATGTACTTAAGTGAACGCATACGTCACTTATTTTACACAAAGTTTATTTTTTCTATTATTTTACTTTTAAATTTGATTTTTGATGTAATTTTTTAGAAATTGTATGTAATTAAAATGCTTTGGATTCTAATATAATATTTTAAAGACTTGATTCGAATTCAAATAACAGAGATTAGTGACAGTTTGCTTTTGGATTTAATTAAGGGCCAATAATTAATATAACAGAGCTCTTAACTTTAGACGAGGAACATATCTTCTATTTTAAAATAATCCCTAGTTTTAAACTATTGCCCTTGTAATCAGGGATGTGGAGGCGCAGTTTTTTAGTGGAGCCAAACTTGGAGTCCAGAGTCAAATTTTAAATTGCCTTATCTATTTAATTCTGGCAAGTGGTAGTTCAGGATATTGCAGGAGCAGGAGCCAAAGCATAAGTGGGAATCAGAGTCGGTTTACCAAAATTTTAGGCATTGGTATCAAAGTCGGAGTCGAATATCTTTTGTTCATTTTTTTTAAAATAATTTTTAAAGCTTCCGAATTACTTCGATTCCCTTATTTTGTAACTTTAAATGTTCGCTCAAAAATGCGTTTTCAGGATTTATAATGAAACTAGGAACTTTTGAAATGAAAAATTTGTTTATTTATGAAACGGTTAAGGTTAAAAGAATTTTTTGAAAGCTTTTAGGTTTTTCTCTAAGTGTCAGTTTTGCTGCAAATGCCATTTGTAAATCTATTTTGCTTAGAATGAGATTGTACATTTTTAACTCTATGAATATTACTAAACTAGTCTCCAGAGATTGATTGATTAGTATTTTCAAGGAAGCTTATCTTTAACAGAGGAGGAGTTCTCAAAATAAATCAGAACAGCAAATTCAAACCTCTCAGAGTGAAATATATTATGAATTTTGATTAATCTAAACTTCAATTTAGTCATTGTTCATAGAAGGATATATAGACCCTCCAATCATAATTGAACAGATTGGGTTCAATTATATTGACGCTTCTATTAGAAGCTACTTCGACTTCTACTAGAATAGAGGGCTCAAGTAGGGGTCAATTATGGTAATAATTTGTCTAAACTCCTCAACCTGTTTGTTAAAAACTTTGGAATAATTGGTAGTCCTTATGACTGTTTTTGCTGGAAATCCTTTATAACTATTTTAAAATCCTGCAAACCCTAACATAAAACAAAAATTAATTTTGTAAATTAACCCATTCTGTTATTTGTTTGTTATTATGTATTATTATTATTTTCATATATAATAAAACTTACGAGTACATACAAGTGTATTTGTCGAGTATGTATATAAATAATTTTATTGTGTAAAACTTCTTTCTTTTTTCCAAAAATAAACTTCTATTTTCGTGATTTGTATATTATTTTTATATCCTGGAGAGTCCTACATACTTCCTGATAAGTATTTCCGTTTAATGTTATTCAAATATATCCAATTTTAATATCAAATGTATCTACACATACATATATGCTTTAATATGAAACGAATTAAGAATAATGACTTTTTTATAAACTTATGTTATGGCAGGTTAATTACCTATGTATGTAAATCACATACTTACATACATTCATATATGTGTTTTGAGTAGAGTTTGTTTAATAAATTATATAATATATACAAATGAAGTTGGACTTTCCTATTTAAAAATAAATATATGTATATATTTATTTTGAATAAACGTATATATTATATAATATTAACTATATTCATATAACTTTTTTTTTAAAACTTATGCACCTATTAATTCCCTTGTATATATAAGTTTTTCAAAAAAAAAGAAAAGTTTATTATGATACCCCTAAAGTTATGCAAAAAAAGGAAATTTTTTCAAAATTAAGTTATAAAATCTGATTATAAAGAGTTATATTTAAAAAACAAAAATTTAGTTATACTTATATTGTCATAAGTATATAAGTAGTATAAATAATCAAAAAAACTTTTAAATAATAGTTTTGATAAGTTTATTTTATTTTAGTAGTTAGTTTTAGTCAAGTATAAGTACTTTTTTTAAAATAACTCTAACTTATCCATGTCTTAAAGAAAAACTTCTTTAATATTTTTCATCCCATGTATACTTGTATAATACAATATAATAATAATGTATAATACATAATGTGAGGTACCTTTGAAATCTTAATTTTTTTTTAAAAAATGCATGCCTGCTGCATCTAATAAAATTTCTGAACTTTAAAAATACAATCTGAAATTTTAAAAATTAAGTCAAGTTTTAAAATTATTTTATATTTTAAAAAAATGTAAAAGAACTTTTAAGTTGACTTATATTTATTTGATTAATATACATAATATGTGATACTTTAAAAATTTTCTTATCTAGTTTAATTATATTTAAAATATATTATTATTAATAATTTATAATTGAAATATGATCACTTATAATGAAATTAATTTATTTTCCAATATTTGAATATTACATTTATAATATGTTATTTCCGGGTTTTATTTTCATATTGCAAAATTGTATATCGAGTATAAATTTATTTGAAAAATTCTACTTTAAAATAATATATTGATTTAAGGATACATTAAAGGATATATAAAAGGATATATTGAAGGATATTTGTAAATTTTTTATATACATATAATATAATTATATATCGATAAAATAGTTAGTTATATTCATTAAAATTTATATTATTTAATAATATAATATAAAAAAATCATTTTTCATTAAAAATGCTTAAAAGATTTTATTTTCAAAAAAATTTACAGGGTGTTTGAGGAAATTTTTTTTTTATTTTAAAACTCAAAATATATTTTATTCTCGTTTCTATAGATTTTCTTTTTTTTATCCTAGCGTTTAGAATACAGTTTCCATCCAGTATTGATATCTAATGTAAACCCGTACGTCTCATCCTGTTTTTATTACATATAGTATTGTCACCAGCTTATGTTTAGACAGTGAAATGCTCGTCCGTTCATGTGTCAGCACGATAGTCCAAAAACTAAAAGGGGTAGAGTTGACACAAAATCATTTTTTGACAATTTCTAGATTCCCAATTATTATTGGTTAAAATCGGACCAAAGTTTCGGTGAGGTGCCATACAATTTCTTTGAACTAATAGAAAGAAATGAAGCTAGGATGTTAAAATTAAAACTGGGCAGGTAAAGTAATAGGGCAAGTTACTTGACAAAGATTGATATAACTAAGACCAACTTTTAAGGTGGGCCCAATTTTTTTTTTTTTTAGTTTTATTTTCTTTTTATATCCTGCTGGACAAAGTTGGACACTACTCGCACCAACTTGTAATTAGGAATTTACCTACGAATTAATTAATAGTTTATTTTCTTTTACACATCATAGTGGGTATGCACGAGTATCTAAAAGTTGACAAAGGAAACTATAATCTTCCTCGTTTTAATGTCAAAAAAATCAAAATATAAACAAAACCAAATGTTTTTTTTAAAGAGAAGCGTTCTTTCTATTAAAAGATTTGTGTTTTAATATCAAAAAGGTACTTGTGCGGAGTTATAAATGAGTTGACACAAAATCTCATCTTATTTTTTTAACTTTAATTCCTTCCTTGTTTAAGTCCTTGTTTAAGTCAAGTTAAGTCCATTTAAGTGTTTATAGGACTGTCAGGATATTCGAACTCAGTAAATTGACATTTAGACGGTAAATTGACATTTTATTTATTTATTTATTATACTGCTTAACACAAACAGTTTACAAAAAATCATACAAATAACAATTAAAATTATACAATTAAAATCAATATAAAAAATTACATATTTGACTAATTATAAATATGTTCAAACTAAAATTAAAATTAAAAGTTAAAAATTATAAACTTTACATTACTACAAGAAAAACAAAACAAAAATAATCCTAATAATAGCGATTGTATAATTTTTGTTTTTGGGAGTGTTTTGAAAGTGTAAAGTCAATATAATGTTTATGTTTATTACCTATAATAAGCATTCTATTAATAGGTTCGAATTTGCCATAGTTAGTCCTATGATTATTAGTTTTAAATAAATTGCAAGAGCGAAGGCGTTGAAGATTTCTAATAATAATTTTACTAGAAATTAAATTAGATTTAACGTTATCCTTGACAATTTCTGTAATAAAAATGACATCAGAAACTTCACGTCGAAAATTTAAAGTACACAAATCAATTAATTTTAGCCTTTGTTCATATGGTGGTAAAATAATGGGATTCGACCATGGCAAATGGCGCAAGGCAAATCTAAGAAAATTTTTTTGTATTGCCTCAATCCTATCAATGTGTACCATATAAAACGGAGACCAAACTTGACTAGCATATTCCAAGTTTGGTCTTACAAGACAAGTGTACAACGATTTAAGTACATAAGGATCTGAAAATTCCTTTGCAGAACGTTTAACAAATCCCAATAGTGAATTAGCTTTATTTATAATATTATTATAATGGATTTTAAAGCTAAGTTGGGAATCGAAGTACACCCCTAAGTCCTTTATTGAGGTAACTTTAGGTAAACTAATACCATCTAAGTTATAATTGAAACAAATAGGACTAGATCGGCGTGTATAAGATATCAGTGCGCATTTATTTACATTAAGTAGTAAACAGTTATTAACGCACCAATTGTTAAAATTTTGAAGATCATTCTGCATTAGGATGGCGTCATTATAAGATGTAATCTTTTTAAAAAGTTTCATATCATCAGCGTAAACTTGAAGCTCGCAATTAGAAATTAAAGAAGAAACATCATTTACAGATAAGATAAAAAGTAGAGGGCCAAGGTGACTACCTTGTGGAACTCCCGAATTTGCCACGAAAGGTTCTGAAATCACATTTTTAAATATAACACTATAGGAGCGATCACATAAATAAGAATGTATCCACTTAAGGAAAAATAGTGGAAAACCATATTTTTCAAGTTTTAGTAAAATAATATTATGTGGCAATAGATCAAATGCTTTACTAAAATCAGTATAGACAACATCTGTTTGAAATCCTTCTTCCATGTTATTAAGAAGAAGAGATGTGGTTTCAACTAGATTAGTCACCGTAGATTTTTGTTTTACAAAGCCATGTTGGTTATCTATTAAAAGATTCCTACAATGATTATAAATTGAATCCGTTATAATTAATTCAAATAATTTAGGAATTGAAGATAATTTAGCTATTGGGCGATAGTTAGTGATTTCATTTTTAGCATTCTTTTTGTGAATTGGCCTGATATAAGAAATTTTCCAAATAGGAGGAAAATATCCGGAATTTAATGAATTTTTAAAGAGTAATGTTAAAGGCGTAGTGAGAATGTTAGAACACTTGCTCAAAATTATTTCTGGTATACCATCTGGTCCAGGAAAAGTATTATCACCCAGTTTATTTAGATAGCTGGAAACTATTTGTTCATTAATATTAATGTCAGTAAGAGAAGTTTTTTGATATGTATTCATATAGGAGAAATAATTTTCATTTGGCGTAAAAGAAGACTCACTATATGAAGTGCTAAAAAACTCACGAAAATATTTTGAAATAGTTGAAGGATCCTTACTAGAAAGAGAATTGAAATTCATAAATGTTGGGTAATCATCACATTTACGTTTAGAGTTTAAGAATTTCCAAAATTTTTTCGGATCAGACTTTAATTTAGTTGCCATTAAGTTAATGTAACTATTATAAAGTATTTCAGAAGAAGTTTTAAAATTCTCAAACAATATGACAAAATTATTAAATTCATTAATATCTTTTGTTTTTAGATATTTACGCCAGGCTTTGTTTTTCTTATTTCTGAGAGATCTAAGCTCCTTTGTGAACCATGGTGGGCCAGAGTTAGAACATCTGTTTTTTGAAATAGGAACAAATTGTGTAAAACCTTCGAACATAATTTCATAAAACCTAATTGTCATTTGATTAAGGTCTATATTATTAAATATAGACGTGAAGTCATAGGTGTTTAAGAAATTTACTAGTCCGGGAAAGCTGCTTCATGATTTATGGAATTAGTCAAACAATAAGTAAAATTTATTGAAGGGTGATAGGGGTCCAACGCAACAAGCGGTAACACCGATTCACAGAAAATAATATTATTCCAATCAGAAGTAAATATTAGATCCAATTGTTTATCTTTAAAATTGCGGCAGTGGGAAACCTGTTGTAAATCGTTGGTATTTAAACCATCAATAAATTGAGAATCAGGTTCATTCACTGAAGAATCAGCAATCAAAAAAGATTCTTCGTCATGATTGATCCAAGTTATATTAGGGAGATTAAAATCTCCACATAAAATTAACTCATCATTAGGACCAGAATTACAGCAAATCGAATCTATTACATTTAAAAGAGTAATATAAATATTTAAATTCGAAGAAGGTGGAATGTATGTGTTAACAATATTAACACTTTTATTGGAAAATTTTATGTTCACACCAATTATTTCAAACTAACGGTAGTGAGAGTATGTAAACGCCAAGTAATAACTGATCTATACCTTACATATTTTGATCACAATAATATTTTGAATCTTAAAAAAATCCCCCTGTATCAAATATTTACAATACAGCATACCTATAATATATCTACTTTTAAAGAATAACTACTGTATAAAAATTGTAATTAATAAAATTAAATATAATATCTTGAGATACATTATTCATTATATGAGCCTAAACACTATTAATTAAATAAAAAATAAATGAATTAATAAAAAAAAAATAAAAAAACAAAAATTTTTATTATATTGTAAAAAGTCATCAGACGAAGACGGAAGTTATAACAGTATCAAAAAGTGAGATAGAAAAAAAGTGTATATGAATCTTTCTTTTTTATTCATTATACTTTTCATTAATTACTGCATTCACTAAAATTCATTCTCAAAATATATATAAGTAAAATTTTATAAATATATATATATACTTTTATATATAAATATATAGATAAAAACTGTAAAAAAAATAATAAAACGAATAAATTTCTTTAAATAACACTTTCAACACTCTCTCATTATTGCAGTCTATTTGATGAGAATAAAAATGCTTTTTATTTTTGTAAGTATCTGCAATTTATTTACCTGTATCTAAAAGATATGAAAAAAAAAAAATGAAAATATAAATGAAATTAATAGAATATAAATATAATAAAAAAAAAAAAAAAGTAGGGATGAAAAATAAATTCTTTTTTTTTTTTATTAAATGCAGTGACTTTTAATTGCGATATTTAGTCGTAAGTTTTTTTTTTCGGAGTTTTTGAACTTCTATATAATTTTTGATTAAAGTTGGTAGTTGAAGATTTTTTTTATTATTATTATTGAAGTTAAATTCCAAAAAATTTTTTGACAGTTATGAAGTTTTCTATTAAGTTAAATTTGTTGATATTTAAGATAGGATTACTTACAGAATTTATTTGTAAAGTCATATAACTCACTATAATTTCATTAGTCCTCACAGAATTTAAAATTAAAGTTGAGTTGAATTTTGGTGCAATTGTTTTGTGTATTATGGGTATAGGTGTGTGTCTACATTCTAGCGTTGAACTATTAAGACCCTAGCGTATTAGCATATTACAGACTTTTTATAGGTTATGAGCGTTAAATGTTGTATCTAAATAATTGTGGTTTTCAGGAGAGCTTAACTTTTAGTTGTGGTGTTGATTGTACGAGGGTCGCATAATGTTATTTGACTTTATGCGCATTTCAAACGTACGCCCCTTACGTCAAATTAATGCTGGGGTGTCGAATTATGTGTTAAAATATGATTGCACAAAATTAAGTCACTTTTAAATCTCCTAATATGTTTTTTAAAAATTACAGAAGTACATTTGACAGTGCACCTTAAATCTATTCATCTCAATGTCAATGTTGCTTTCATACTCATTCTCTGTAGCTACGCTATTCAGTCTAATCACTTTTGAATATATATATACACCGGGTAGAGGTAAAAAAAGTTTTCCGACCTGCAACAAAAAGTGGGATAATTTCTTATTTCAACATTGTAGAATTGTTAAGATGGCAAGTTACAGGTTATACAAATTCATGTGTTATGCGCACTTCATAATTTTGGAATTATATAAAATCCATGCGTTTACTGAAACAATTGATGAAATTACAATTTTGTACAAAAAAATATCCCTCCACATTTTCCTTCATATCTTTTATGATACATAATTCCCAATCCTAATTCTCTAAAATTCCATTCCTCATCCCTATCCTCTAGAGCAAACTGTTCATATGTAATCAAAACCTCATCTCAAAGTTAGGTTTTACAAGGGCGATATTTTCTAGTAGGTTGAAGTTTAACACTACTCAGACAGTACTCGTAAAAGTACTCTCTGCTATCATTCGATGTTTTTCGCCCACCCATCTTAAAAAATCGTCATGTCCCATCAACTACAGCTGTTCTATTTTTCTTATGTTTTTTCCAACTAATGTGATTAAAATTGTAATATGAGTTGTTTCTTTATAATTTGAAAATAAAAAAGGAAGTTTTATGGAAGGTTGATAGAAGATTATGCTGATTATAATTTTAATTTAATGTAAAAATTGCGAAAAAAGGTCTACTAGTAATATAAGTGAGGAATTCAAATTTTTAAATCTATTCCGAAGCATTAGCTAAATTTTATAATAAAATGTAAAATTGATTTCGAAAAAATTCTACGTATATTATGAAGTCGTAAGAAAAGGCCCTCCAAAACAAAGAACCGGAACGTAATATACCATTGGCAAATAAGAAATAAAACCCCGGGCGTGTTATTAAACATCGAATTAAATCTCATTGAATGTGAAATTATACATACTTTTTGAAAATATTAATTTCTCTTTTAATTGAATTTTCGAATTTTTTGAGGAATAACACCCCGGGACTTTATTTCAAGAAATTTGTTAGGTAAAATTAAAAGAAACATAACACCCCTGGGCTTTATTTAAAAAAAGCCTAAAGTTAAATTAAAGAAGAAATCACATATTTTGCGATTTTATATGAAAAACAAAAATCCGCGACCTTATTTCTCAAGATCTTATTTCCTCGCTCCGTATTTCATCAAAAGCACAATTGAATATTAAATTTTAGGAATGTAAAATTAAAACCAAAAATTTAATCATATTAAATAATGTTTTATTCCACACCAAATTTAAAATGGGGGTTACTTTAACCCTTCATTTCCAAATTTATTATTAAATTTTTAATTTGTAGGTCATTCCCATGATATGGGAATAATTTACCAACAGACATTAAACCAATTATTTAATATTTAAAATTCATTTAATATTAATTTAATCAAGCGTCGACCTAAAACTCTTGTTAAGTTCATTTAAAGTGTAATTTTTATTAAATTATTATTTAATTTTCTGTTACTTCCTTATCTTATACAGGATAACGATATCCTTTCAGAACATATTATGTAACGACATCTGTTTTATTACTTGAAAACAAAATATAAAAAATGAAAGAAGAAGAAGAACAAGATGATGGTTCATTATTAAATTTGTCTAGGCCGCAAGTTACAAAAAAAAAAAAAAAAAAAAATGGAAAACAAAAATATAACCCGGAAAATATAAATATAGGAAAAAGAAAACTCTTTTTATTTGTAATATATTTCGGAGTCTTGTTTTTTTTGTTGGTTTCTTATGAATTCTGTAGTTTTAATTGCATCTTAAAAATTCTATTTTTGTTTTAATTTCATTTTCAAAGTTTTCCAATAATAACATAATCAGGGTCGTATTATGATAAAGCTGGGAACGTACAAAAAATTATAAACTAATATAAGTAACAGTTTAAAAGGGACGTCTTTTAAGATTTGTAAAAAGTTTTAATGCGAAGTTGATTATGTAATATGAATTAGATAGATTTTGAAAATAACAGTCCCGAGGATTAAATCATTTATCTGAGATACCCGTCCGCCAGTACGTTTCTTTTACGCAAAACTTTTACACCGCTTGGAATAGTGAGAAGAAATTTAAACTACGGGTAGGCAATGCAAAAAACTTAAATTCGTGAAAGGATTTTTTTCTATAGCCCCATTCGTTATGGAGCCACTGTCTGAAAGTCGAAAAAAGCTCATACTTAAACTGCTATGACATGAGTTCTATTATGGTAACAGACAGCTGATTTTAAAAGCTTTATAAGTTTTATGTAATACCAGTGCATAGGGTCCTAAAATTTATAGTTGTGCGAAATTTAATCAGCCCTCATATCTTCTGAACGGTTTAAGCCAGAAACTTAAAATTATGGGAGAAATTATATACCAAGCAATTAGTATGAGTGATTTAAGAAAAATGTTTTGTCACTTCCACCGTTTAGGAGCTTTAAAGGGTCAAAAATTGAAATTTAGCTTTTTTTAAACATCTGTAACTTAGGCGATGTATATTTTTGCAAGGTTAAAAGTTTACATGTAGAAGATCTCGGGTTCAAACTCCGATCATATTATATCTAAAAAAAAACGAGGAAGAGTGTAGTAGAGTAGACTGTGTCAGCTCTGGAATATTCGTATCACCACAATATAATTATGGTTTATATAAAATAAGTAGTTGAAAAAAAGGAAGCTTGTATCTTGGGAATTAAAATTCAAAACGACATGATTCAAAAAAGACCTCAACAATTTTTATAGAAAAACTTAAATTAAATTAATTACTAGTTTTTATATATTTTTTTTTTTTTTTTTTATTCCTTTTCCACTCCTTTAAGGAGTATAGGGCATTTACCAAGTTTTTATTTTAAACTAGGCTTCAGTTTCTTTAATAACAATATTCACTAAGCCGTTGATTACTCGGCTGTAGCTATTGTATAAGGTTATGAAATATGAATGCACAAATGTTAACTTTGTGCGCCATCTATAATCTTACACAAGAATTATTTATATATTTTTATTAAATCTTATTTTATATTACAATATAAACTATTACGATATAATTAAACAATTTTACGATATTTTTTTATTGGATATGATCTGACCGGGGTTTGAACCCGAGACCTTCCACATGAAAGGCGGCGCCTTTACCACTACGCCATTGGTCAGATAGTTTTTATATACACAATTTAATTACATTTACATTTTATTAAATTTTTAAAAAAATATTTCAAAAATTTTCATATTATTAATAATTCCATTTTTCTTTTTCAATTTCAGGTGAGTTTTTAACTGTGGTGAATTTTGACACAATTATATTTTAAAATTAATTATTTTACAAATTTTAAGCCTCTAACGTCTTCAAATTAGATGAATGTATAATAGTAAGTAAAAATTTGTCTTCAATATTAGCTAAAAAAAGTTTTAGTGGAATTTTATAAAATTGAACGTATCTTGCATTCTAAAGCGGGTATCAAATAATTTGCTGATTCTACATATTTTCCGTATTTTTCTTCAGTATATATATATATATACTACAGAAGAAAATGTTATTAGTTCCTCGGTGGAAAAAAACAAATAGAATATTCTCCGAAAATATTTTCGTGTGTTTGTGTAAGTGTGTGTGTTTCTAAACCCGATAATTAGCGAAGGAATGAATGCTTTTTTCATCAATAGTAGGCTTAAGTTGGTAGATAGGCCAAATTGGACTACGGGATCGAGATACTCTTATACAAAAACTCCAGGCTTTTGATAAATCTCGAGTTCTAACCGTCGGAATAAGATAAAATTTAATACATAGAGTACTGGCAGCTACATCTGAAGAGTAGCTTTAATAAATTGATTCTAATATCATAGGTTTTAGAGATTCTAGGAATTTCGGCAGTGTCAAGTTCTAATAATTTATTAAACCTCAACTTATTTCAATGAAATTTGGTATGAAAGCTTTTTCTGTCAAAATAAAGAACGACGATGCACATGGACCAAATTGGACTATTGGATCGAAGAGTTGCCATATAAAATTATCAAACTTTAAATGCATACCACATTATGCAAGAAGAATATTTTATACAATCCATCTTGGATTTATTCCTAAATTTTTAAAATTACTTTCGCATATTTTTTCGAACTTTTCAAGTTTCTAAATTTTCATTATAAATTTTTAAAAAATTTTAACATTAAAAATTATATTGTTTACAAATCGAAGCCGGAACTATGACATTACTAATATCTACTCACTATAACATTGATCGATTTATAAATAAAATTTGAATACACATTCGATTAAATAACTTACAAATTTTTAAATTAATCGATTTATACAAAATTTAAGTATTCAATATTTGGAAGTGGCATTTCTATAAATATTTAAACGATATTGAACTTTTTCTATAAATTTTTTTTAAGTACCCATATTATTGTTCAAAAGCAGTTTAAGTTAAAGTTTTTTTTATACTCGTATTATATTTTAAACTTTGAATAGCTTCTTCATAGATAATCATAGGTTTGTTTTTAACTACTTACTTAATTCTCTAGTTCTCTTTTATTTTAATTTAAGTTTATATATTAAAAGTTATAATGAAAATTACTATATTATTCTTTTTTTACTTCAAATTAAGTTTTGATATAATCTTGAACAGTACTACCATGATTATTAGATTTTTTTCTGACTTTATTTGGTTTTAAAAATTAGGTGCTTTACTAACTGTTACTGCTTTTAGTTGATTTTAACATGTAGAATTGGAGTTGAATACATGAAAGAAGAAAGAGTGGTAGCAAAACAGTGATATGGAAAAAGTTTTGGAATGATAATGGTCGTAGTTAGAATCTCGAAAGGATTTTTAGGCAATGTTTTGTGTAATAAGTCCCCGACGTGATATTAAAGCGCTTTGAACTATATTTTTAATTAAGTATGAAAAAGTAGGTGGAAATGTCATAGATCATCTACAATAGCTGCATGGGGTAATTTGAGTAGTGTAAGACATTCAACAACCAAAACGACCTCTGTTTTTAATTCAAAATTAAGAATTTGTCAAATATTAATTGATTATCGAGTACTTTTAATTATGTTTAATAACTACGAGTCAATGATAATAATTAAAAACGTTTATCTTCGACTATTTAGAATCAGTTCATATATATATATATAAATATTACTATAATATTATATCTTAATAATTTTCCTCTAAAAATACCTTAAACGATTTTATTGATGGAAACTTGGGTTATTAAGTATATTTTCGGGGACGGTGACAATTATTGAAAAACTACCAAAAGCTTCACCAGAATTTCTGTGCATAAACTTTAGTCGAATTCCCCTTGCGCTTTAAATTTCGCCTTGACTTAGCCAAAAAAGCTGATTGGGGTAAAAGTAATAGAGTTGAGTTTAATACTTTAAAAACTCAAAGCTGCCTGATTTGCTGTAAGCGAAATCAGTTAAACCCAATTCTGCGATTCATATGAGAGAATATTGAACGGTCAGAAAATTTAAGCATTTGCAGCCAAATCAAAAAAATGCTGGGGAATGGGCACATTTTTTATATAGCTAAGAATGCTGCAAAATTTTTGGGTTTTCTGTCCCGTTGCAAGGCATATTTCTCTCTTAAGGATCTATCTAATATCTATAAAGCCTATATTCGGCCTAAGATGGAGTATAACCCCACATTTGGACTAGTGCATCCCAAACTTTTTAAGTTACCTCGACTCTCGTCGAAATGTTGGAGCGATTTTTCTGTTTTAGAGATATCTTGTAGGTAACGGCACTTGCTCTATTGAACTAAAGTCAATTATGCCTCCTCTTAAACAATTCCAACGTAACAACACAGGAGGAGCAAGTGCTGATTTCTATGGAAATTTCAAGATGGTTTTAAACTGGTTATGGAAACTCATTTGCCGTGAGGACTGCTAAGATGCAAAACATGCTTCCATCTAATGTGTTCCCCTCTGTTCCCATCTTTTCAGATTCATTTCAAATCTACCCACAAATTTCCCTTTAATATCCTATTTTTCATCCCTTTCCAACTAAACCTACATATTATGTATATAGGAATTCGTTCCTAGCGTTTAGTTAGCGAGTAAAAAAAATTACAAATTTTGTCATCAGTCTTTTAATGCAAATGTACAGTTAAATTTTGAAGATTTTAATTAGGAAAGCAACTTGAAGCATGTGAATGGGGAACTATTGTTTAGGAACTTTATCCGTACTCTTTTTTGATCTTACTTTAAATGTATTCATTTATAACAACTTTTAATATTTATATCTTTATTTTTCCAGTTTTCAAAACTATATTCTACTGTAATATTATAATAAAAAAGTTTTTCAAAAAATTTCATTTTTAATGTCCTTAAGTAATAACAATAAAAACAAGAAAAAAGTCAAAATAATATAAAAATAAATTTTTTCAACAAAATTTACTTGTTTGCATTAAAAATAGAAAGTTTTATTTTTTTTATTATTTATTTCTTTTATTCTCCATTTTTTATTTCTCCAATTTTTTCTTTGTTAAAAAATTAAACTTTTTCGCTCATGAGACTGGAATATGAAATTTTTGAGTCTATTTTTTATAATTTTCAAAAGTTTTGTTAGAAGACAACAGCAACAACAACACAAACAACTACAAAAAGTTTTCTTTTCAAGGCAGTGCAACAATGACAATAAAATACAGCCCAGTCTTTTCAACTGGCACCTTATCTTTAGTAATATTTTTATAATCATATGAAAGTCAAAGGGTATACTAAATTTTTAATTCCGTTTGGGACGCTGTAAAGAAGGGAGGAGAATGAAGATCGGAGAAGAAGGGGGTAGTTGGATCGGATCAGAATCGAAAAGGAAATCAATCTAGCTATTTGTGCTCTTCAGTCCAACCATTTATCCGAAAGGTGTTTTTAAAGGTGTTCAATTAAAAGAACTAGGATTTTAAAATTTTCATAAACTCGTTTTTAAGCAAGAACCGTTATTGCTATTTAAAACGGGTCAGTTTATCTGACGTATTCGGGAAGTTGCAAAACAACTGCTTTTTTGATATGACCATTACTCTACACTTAAAAAATCTGGATGTCTGGAATTGTGTCAAACGTAGTTAAGTTACATGGCTACAATTTGGCCGAAATTTGGTTAGTCTAGTGTAGCGACTTTGAGTAGCTGCTATAGAACTTCTTTTTTAATATGAGAATACCTTAATATATAAGGTAGCTGAGTATCTGAAATTTTATCTGATGTAGTTAACTTTAATTGCCAACGTCTGAATGAATAAATATAGTAGGCAAAGCAAAAGAGATTGAAGAGCTGCCGTAAAACTTTATAAACTTTATATTTTCTTTTATACATAACTCAAAGTTTAAAAAGTTGTGTATATGAAATATTGACAAAAGTAATTAACCAAGTGATGAACATTAACATCTTTCTTTTAAATATCCCATCCTCCATAATCCAGAAATCCCAAATAACTTCCACCATAATCCCAATTCCTTCCATATCCCCATCCCTGTAGCTAAACTGTACATTTGTATCACAGGTTCCCTCCTATAGTTTGGTTCAAAAAGGGTGTGGTTTTGGTGTGTTAAAATCGCACACTACCCAAAGAAACACCACACAGTTTCAATGGGTGGCTTTCGAGCTTTCCATTCCCTCGTAAAAAAAAAAACAAACAAAAAGAAATAATATAATGTCTATTACGCTCATGCGTGTACCCTAGAGTTGACACATTCTACACCACTACACTCTTCCTAGTTTTTTTATTTTAAATAAATATAACAATAAACAATAAAATATATGAAAGGATAAATAATTTACCTTCGACTGTATGCTTTTTTTCTAAATAAATTGAGTTTATAATGTATTGGAAGTTGTTTAAATATAAAGAATTGATGAAGAACGAATACACTATCTAATGTATCTATCCACTATCAATATTATTGTATCAGGTCAAGGCAAATATTCTTTTATATTCTTTTCTGTTTAACTTTCAAAATCTGCACCTTCTGGCCCTTCTGATATTTTGTTATTATATATATATATAGTTTTTGTTCAAAAGTAATCTGATTATGACTTAGATGAAATTGTTGAAAAAAAAACTTCTTTTATAAAAGAAAAGTTTTACTTTGAAAAAAAAGTAACAAATTTTGTGAGTAAATAAAATTTTTCAATCAGTTTCGATAGGAGAAGTTTCTTTCTTACAATTTTGTTTAACATTTGGTTTCCTTCTCATTTCATTAAAATAAATAAATAATAACAACTGATGATAGCTATATTGAACAAAATGATGAAAATCAAAATCTTGAAATTTTAATAAAGATATTAAATGTAGAAGAGAGTCGGGGGAGGGGGGGAAATTTGAAATTAAGTTACAAATTACAAAATAAAAGAATAGTTGATTAGTTTAAAGCAGTCTTATAAAATTTTGTCTGGTTAACGATTACTTAGTACTTGGAATCAAGAGTTTTAATTACCGTTAGTATTACAATTGAACTCAAGTTTTTTTTTATTATTATTATTATTCACAAAATGATCTATAATTCTTATTATAATATTTAGTCTTTCTTAAAAATGATCTAAAAGTAATCATGATTGGTTCTTGATTACTTTTTGATTATTTTTAATTACATAAAAATAACCTAAAAATTAATTTTTAATTATTGGAAATAATTTTAAGATTATTTCAAAATAATTTGGGCACAAACAAAGATAAAAGTAGGATTATTGTAATTGTAATCAAAACTTTTGATTATGATTATTAAGTAATCATAATGTTTAAGTATTGAATTTCAAAGTAATTATTAGTTTTACAAGTTTGGTTTGCAGAAATGTTATTTGGTATCCTCAAGAAACGGCAAAATTTTCGGGAAACAAGTAATGAAACAACAGTAGGTCCTGGGAGGTACCTGAACAACCATACCAATTCATTCCAAAAATAGGGAACATGCTATTGACAGAATACACAACTATAAAGTTAATCCGAACTTTAGGGAAAAAGCAGAAACATGCAATACCAAATTTTTGAAATTCGCATCTTTCTTGGTCTACTAGAATTCAAAAAAAAAAAGCTACTAGAATTCAAACCCATGTTTTGATCTCGCCTTACTATAGTAATATATATCTATATTTTAGGTATAGGATATACTTGAAAGGATGTACTTGAAAATTTAAAGAATCTGCATAATTGACAGCCAACAAAGCCCGAGAGTTGTTAGGGACACTTTGTTAATAAAAAGAAGCAAAGTATAGTTTTGTATATATTGCAGTATAACAGTATTCTTATAAAGTAGTTTTACAATCACCAACATTCTGTAAAAAATAAGCTAGGCAGGAAGACATTTAAAAATATGCAGGATTAAATATTTTAAATCTAAAACAGGAGTCGAGAATTTAAAAAAAAATCGTTGAATTTATTGAAAATTTAGGGTCTAACAAAAGGCTATTAAATAATTTTAAAGCGATTTTATACTTTGTTGTAAAATTGTAGTTTTTTTTTATTAAAAATCAGCGAAATTTATGTAAAAATAATGAGAAGAGCTTTTACCGTTATAAATTAAAAGAAAAACGGTTTTTGCATCATATGCATTTATGTATTATATTTTAGCATTACTCCGAATAATTAGATAATAGGATTTTACAGTTTATTCCGAAAATATGATTTTTCGAAATTAGTGTAGTAGGAGGATTAATTTAGGAGGCACTGGTACTTACTAGTTTAAGTTGTAAATTATGAGAAATGACCTTTGAAAATTAAGTTTTAATATTTTAAATTTTTTTCAGCATATATCCTATTTTTCTGGGAAAATGTTTTCGGCAAAAAGTAAGGTAAAGTTCGTATATAGGCCAAATAGGATCACGTGATCGGGAAGCTCCCACACAAAAGCACCAAACTTTTCAAGAAATCTCGAGTTCCAACTGTCGAAATGAGTTTCAATTTGATACATAAACTATTGGCTGGCACCCATTAAGAGTAGCTTTCATAGATTGATTCTAGTATCATATGGTCTGGAGCTTCCAGGAGTTTGGAGAATGTCAAGTTTTAATGAAATTTGGTGTGAATGCTTTTTTTGATAAAATAAACAACGGCTTCACAGATGGGCCAAGTAGCTCCAGGCGTAGGAGGACTTCAATTAAACTAATGATGCTTTACAATGCTAACCAATTATGCGAGAAGAAAAGCTTATACAATCCATATTAGATTTATTTCTACGATTTTTAATTTAAATTCTATTTTCCAATATTTTGATTTTCGAAATTTCGCAATTCGAATTTCAATTCAGTACAATGGCACCCTTACAACTAAGTTAAAGAAAACAGTAACTATTTATAAAAAATAGAAAAATTTGAATACAATTTTTTTTAACTGCAATGACCATTAATGATCCAATGTTGATAAAAATGCGGTTATAAGTGAAAAAAAAACACTATAGAGCTTAGAGTTGGCTCTAGGTTTGGTTGTTTGAAAAAAAAACTGACTGCATTGAAAATTTTAAAACTCTTCTTCATTTTCATTATGAATAATTTAAAAAATATTTAAACTTCTTGAAACTTTTTTATTTTTGATTTTTAACAGTTTGTTTTGTTGTTTGATTTTCTTGTTTTTTAAATGAAACAGGACCAGGAAAAAAACAAATCAGGGCCAAAGAGTAAATATTGAATGAAAGAGAAAAAAATATTAATAATAGTGAAAAAGAAAAATTTACATTTAAATGATTATAAAATATTTTTAATCTATTTTTTAAAATAGAGTTAAAAATAAAAATAAAGGACATGAAAAGTTTTTTAGAATAGGAAATGAATGAAGGAAACATTATTTGAAAATAATTGGTTTTGATGTTTTGCCGTTGAATTTAATGGGACATCATTTAGTAAATAACAGAATTTATTTAAGAAATATTGTACATAATAATTTAATAATTGCACAATTTTATAGTTAGTTGTAGGAATATATTTGATATCAAAGATGATAAAATTCAATTTTTTAAACGATTGATTTATATTCGTATATATATTCATATTTTGTAGGTATAAATAAGGCACAAAGTGTGTGGAGTAAAACAGGAAGTATCTTATATCTTATTGGATTTAATTCGTTGTTTGAAGGGCTGATAGATGACTATTTTGACTTTTTTTTAAAATGACTTATTATACAATTTTAGCTCGCTCTTTTAATTCCCAACTTGGTCTCAAAAGTTTCCAATGGTTTACCTTTTTGTCCTTATTTACTTTACTTTAAAATAACAATTCGGAGATAAATTTTTAATTAATCACTTTTGACTATTTTTATAAAATTATTTAATTTTATAAACAAAATTTATGATTGTATCAATAGGAATTTAGAGTATGAAGTATATTTTTATACCTATTACAATCATATACTACCAATTAATCTCCCTCGAATTTATTTAAGGCGCTCAACTTTTCATGTACCTCATTTGAATTCATTTAGAGTATTCTACTTCCCAGATAAGACCTTCCTCTCGAATTCATTTGAAAAAAAATATTTCAAAAACTTGCATACTTTTGGAAAATTTAATATTTTCAAATTCAAAAGAAATTACAACTCGTTTTTTATTTTATTCTATAAACAAACTTTATAATTATTGATACAATTTAGAGTATGCAATATATGTAAGTGTATGCCTAGTACAATTATATACTAGGTATTTAAATTTATTTTATCAGTTATTTAGGACTAGGTATCCAATCATCGATGATTCACTCGAATTTATTTATTTATTTTACATATATATTAATATTATATATCATGAATGCTTAAGATAATTTTCTTAAAACCATCGATTACTATTTTTAGATTATACGCAATATTTAATAATTATATATTTAATACTATTATTATATTGAATCATAATCCCGGAAGAATTGTAATAAAAACTATACTTATTTTCAGCAACTTTCTTAAAAAACATTAACGATTTGAGCAAGAGACAAACCCGAACTTCGCCATTGTTAGTTAAGCGCGGTACTTAATAACAACTCCATTAAGGCTCAGATTCACTCGAAATTAACTTAAAAAAATACTTAAAAAAAAAATTGCATACTTATAGGCAAATAAAAATTTTTTGAAGTAAATGCATTTCCCATTTGAAGTAAAAGGTGTTAGAGGTTTAAGTCATTGTTGTAAACGAATTATAATTAAAATTTTCCTTTTTTTTTTAATATGTCCATTGATCTCAAAATATTCCCTAAAATATTGAAATGAATCCTGATGTAAATGTGTGGCAATTCCGGACAATGTATCTATCTTACAAATAGTTTTAGAAGTGTAACAGTTTTTGTTCTTAACTTTAGATATTCGTTTAAAGAATATTTGTTAAATTGGGTATATACAAATACAACTATTTGCAAATTAGGTCATATATTACCCAAAATATTTTAAATTTTTGACTGGATTTTTCATTATAATATTTTAATTTTTCAAATTTTAAATTACTTTTACATAAGTTTTCTTTGTATTCTAAAGAAAAAAAATTAAAAGATATTTATCGTTTTATATGGAAACTTTTTGATTTCCTTTTTCAATTTTTCTTTTTGGTTAAAAATAAAATTTTAAAAAATCCAAAATTCCAAAATTTTCATAAAAATTGTTCCAAAATAGTTTAAAAGTTTTCTTTTATCTTTTTTTTTTTTTTTTTTTTTGGATTTTCTTTGGTGTGGTTTTAACTTTTAAATGACCTAATTATTATTAATAAGTTTTCTGAGAAAATTTTCTAATATTTTATTTAGAGAAAATTAAGAAAATTTTACAGATACTTTGCGTCCTTTTTTTTTTTAAAAACAAAACCTATATACCTATATTTAAGTTGGAAAATTTTTGATTTTGAAAAAAATTTTCAGAACATATTTTTAAGGACATTTTTTTTTATGAAGTTGTGAATCTGAAAATAATTTTATTTGTAATTAAGTGAATCTTAAGGGGTTTTTTTTTTTAATAATATTTATTTTCTGCATTTAATGCATCTTTAATTATCAAACGATTTCGGTATATTAATGTATTTTAGTATTACTTACTTTATTAATGTGATATAATTAATTTTTATATTTATCCTAATTGTAGAGAAGAGAAAAATGAATTAATTAATATGAAAATGCCTTACTTTTGAATTTTTATTATAATTTTAATGAGGTTAAATTGCTTAATAGATTTGCTTGGTACATCTTTTTCATTTGGAAGTTTTGAAATATGGAGTTCGGCTTAGAAGCACTGTTCAGTTTTAGCCTGAATTTAATTAAGTGGAGTCAACCGCAGTAGTTAGAAAAGATTAACTGTTTGTTGAACTTTAAACAATCAGAAAATTTTTAAAATTAACTATTCAACTGCGGGACTAGTAAGGTTAACTATACCATAGATAATTATTGCAACAGGAGACATTATACTCTTATTATTAGAATTTACCTTCATTAATTCTAAATATTATTCAAACATGAGCTAGTAATAGGCCTTATAGCATGTATATCGTTAATTTTTTATGAATTATTAACTTTAGTGACCACATCAACTAGAGTAGCTAGATGAGGTTAACTGGTGAAGTGTTGAACTCTATAAACAATGTGATATAATTCCTTAAACTAAGTGTTTAACTACTAGACTAGTAAACTTGTCTACACCATACGTAATTATTGTAACAAAAGCCCATATTATACTCTTATTATTAGAATTTACCATGATGAATTCTACATATTATTTGTACACAGGCTAGTAAGATGTCTGTGCAACATGTGTATCGTTCACATAATATAAATTATAAACTTTAGTGAACACTTCAGATGCTATATGATTTCATAATTGTGACGCATGGGTGTCATGAAATGTTCGTAGTATTTCTTGTGTAAGCATTGCAACATTTTAAATAATTGTACTTAGGAATGAACCTTAATTAAAAATATCGCATTCCTTGTTTCCCATTGAAAAACTTTGGAAGGAGGGATCCTTAGAGCACGTCTTGGTCTCTATTAGATATCTATAAAAACAATTAAGGTATCGGACTAAGTAGGGGTAGAGTTAGTTAGTAGGCTATATATTCTTATATATACATATATAGAAGTTTATATATCTCTTTTGCACTATATCGACATATCCCAGTGCTGATTGCAGGCTTCAACCAAATTATGTATATTATATTTCATTTGTAGCTTAATGTAGATTTTTAAAAAATCAAATTCAAAAAATTAAGTTGAAACAAATGAGCTTTGTAATTGAGTTTAAGTGACCTTGGATCTTGAATATGAAAAGACTATGTATTCAAGTGTTCATTTTAATTATAATTTTGCAATTGGCTTTACTAATTAACAAACCTAAGAATTCCTATGAATTTGTTTAATTTTGTCTCCATAATATGTAATACTTCTTTGGACGAATCAAGATTCTGAAATTTATTAAAAAACAAGTAAAGAAACAGTCAGTCGGTGCAACCGACTTAGAAATACCCTACACCTATTTGGTTCAAATTTAAGGACATATCCATAAGTCATTTTAACACCATAGAAGCTGTTATTAATTTGATCGTAAGACATAGCTAACCAAATTAACTGTATAATACTAAAAACATTTTCTAATTACCCTATCTATTAAAAAATACTACAAATTCTTACTAATTTATCTATTTAAATATATTAAAAAACAAACAAACTTGAAATAAATGAAAATATATTTATTCCAATTCAATTACAAAATGAAAAAATTCTAATTATTAAATTTTGTGATAAAAAGATAATCAAAGCATAATATATTTAATAATCCAAATTTTTAAAAATTGCAATTATTTTAAATGGTTAGTTTATATACCTAATAGAAAAGCTTATAAACGCAAAATATGCAATAAATGTATTTCTAAAATACAATTAAAAATTTACACCTTTTCATATAATTCATTTAAATATAAAAATAAATTTTACATAAATACAGCAAGTACCTTTGAACATAGCTGAACCACTACAATTAAGTCTAGATTTCGGAGACACATAGGACATAGGAAATATATTCTTTGGCTTCGAAATTAAACTCGACCACAACCAATTCCCATGGTACTTTCATTACTAGCAACCTACTGTTAAATTTCATCAAAATACCGGCATTATTTTTTGAGTTATGGTGTTTGTAAGATATATGTTTGTTAGTCCTTGAACTTTTCAAGGGTTCCAGGACCCGAAATTATGGTACGATTTCGCCCATATGCAGTCCCGTCATACTTTCAATACTAGTTAACCCTTGTATACAATTGGAACGTTCTATCTTAATTTTAAGTTACTAGTTTTATTAATTTCGATGATAAGCTTTTACACATTGGGGGGTCTAAGAGAGGTTCTGAACCACCACTCCAATTGATCCCAAATTAGGGGGGCACGCAAGAAATAGTAAAGAACACCCTTGTGGCAAATTGGAAGCTTCTACATTTGTTTCAAGTTACTATCTTTATTAATTTCGAAAATATGCTTTAAGGGCCTAAGAACTGAGTGGCTGGTCCCCGATCCACTACTCCAATGGGGCCCAAATTTCAAAGACACTTACGAAATAGGAAGGGGCACCCTGATACCAAATTTGGAGGTTCTATCTTCATAGGTTTCGGAATTATGCTCGTTTGGCCTAAATTCGATCAAAAAGTTCTAAGTTCCGAACCCATTGTCCAATCCTCACCGTACGTAATCACCACCATAGTTTCGCTGCCAATAACCTACAGCACAAATTTCATGAAGATAGCCTCATTAGTTGTTGAGTTATCGTGATTTTTTATATATGTTCCTTAACCCTGACATCGATTAAAAGGTCCGGAATCCGAACCGTTGGGCTGATTTCGTCCTTATATAGTCCGCGCTGTACTTATAGTACTAGTTAACCCTTATACACAATTTGAACGGTCTATCCTAATTTTAAGTAACTATTTTTAGTAATTTCGATTATAAGCCTTTAAAACTTGGGAGGTCTGAGAGGGGTACAGAACCACCACTCCAATTGATCCCAAATTAGGGGGACACGCAAGAGATAGTAAAGAACACCCTTGTGGCAAATTGGAAGCTTCTACATTTTTTCAAGTTGTTATCTTTATTAATTTTAAAGATATGCTTTAAGGTCTTTGGAAATGTGTGGCTGGTCCCCGACCCACTACTCCAATGGGACCCAAATTCACAAGACACTTAGGAAATAGGGAGGGACACCCTGATACTAAATTTGGGGGTTCTATCTTCATTGGTTTCGGAATTATGCTCGTTTGGCCTAAATTCGATCAAAAAGTTCTAGGTTCCGAACCCATGGTCCAATCCCGACCTTACGCAATTCCCGAAGTAGTTTCATTACTAGTAACCTACAGCACAAATTTGATGAAGATAGCGTCATTAGTTGTTGAGTTATCGTGATTTTTTATATTTGTTCGTTAGCCCTGAAACCGATTAAAAGGTCCAGAATCCGAACCCATGGGCCGATTTCGCCCATATGCAATCCCCGCCGTACTTTCAGTCCTAGTAACCTACAGTTAAAATTTCATCAAGATAACTCCATTATTTTTTGAGTTATCGTGCCTACGGACGGACGGACGGACGGACGGACGGACATGGCTATATCGACTAAGGCGGTCACGCTGATCACAAATATATATACTTTTCCATATCTAGCTCGCTTCCTTTAGGTGGTTACAAACACCATACCAAAGTTAATATACCCCTTTACCTATTCTATAGGTGTAGGGTATAAAAATTGAAAAATCTGATAATTTTGATAATGTTATCCTGTATAACATTGTATAGATTTCAATTTAGGAACTTCTTATTTTGTATTATCAAATAACGTACAAACATATATTTTTTAAAATATCATCGTATATTTATTAAAATTGCACATAAAAATTTTAAAAAATAACTAAACAAGAAAACCCATTTTTTTTTATGCTGAATCAACATTAACATATTCACCTAATTTTAAGTTAAATCTCAATTACTCCCTAAAGGAAGGCGCATTTTTAGAATATTAAGTCTTTAGAAAACACATCACATCAAATCGCATTACGTTGCATCCAACAGAATTTTGATATTTTATTTTGATATAGTGTAATTATTTTGCCTTTAAGAAACTCATATAGGCTATCTGTTACTAATATTTTAACAAATTTTGCTTAAAATTCTTTTTTCATTTTTCGATATGGTTGAGAATCGAATTTTTGATTTTATATAAGCTATTGTGCTATTGATTTGTTATAATTTGTTTTAAAAAAAAGTTGTACAAATTTAAATTGCAATTGATTTAGGCATCGAATAAATTTGTTTGTTTTCAATTACTATGCATGCTTAAGACGATGAATGTATATTTTTATTGATGTTAGGACTGTTACTCTGTTACCAATGCACGTTTAATTTGGTCCCAAGTTTCTAACACAACAATTTATAAATTTAGTTTCATTTTTAATGCAAAATTTGAGTCTTTATGCCTTCTTTTAATTTAAGACTCTATACTAAGAGTGTACTACCCATATACATCACTCTAGTTATTGAAGGTATTCTACTAACCATAAAAGGCACTCTACTATCCTTATACTGTCCTTGAATTTCTTTAAGGCACTCCTACTACCCATATACCTCATTTGAATTCATTTAAGGTACTCTACTTCACAAATAAGACCCTCTCTTACTCATACATCTCTAGAATTAATTTTAAAACAAAATATTTCAAAAAAATTGCATACTTTTAGGAAAATTGAATATTTTCAAATTCAAAGGATATTCCCATTAAACGGGAACTACCGTTATTTTTACAACTGTTAAATCAAAAATTTTCGATTTTTTTTTTAGTAACTTAAAATTTTCAAAAAAAAAAAAAAAAAACTGCTGAAAGCACGAATACGTTCCGAATCTCTTTAAGATTTAAATAATATGTATAAAAGACAAGGAATCATACATGTATACAATATTCAAATTTTATGAGATTATTCAGTAGTTTTTCATACTTATATTTTAGTGTTGTTGAAAATGTATTTAAAATGAATTTTGTGTGTCATAATAATATAGAAATCACCAAAAAAAAAAATGAAAGACACACCACTTTACGACGTCAAAAAAATAAAAATAAGAAAAATAATAAAAATTTTCAAAGTATCAAAAGGCAAAAGTTCGCCAAAAGTTCATGATGTGCTTGTGTGTTAAATAAAAAAAATTAATTTTTGTTTATTTTTTTATATTCATTCTAAGAATAGAACAAAAACAACAACAACAACAAAAACAAATAAATAAAACGTAAACGTATTCTTTTGTTTGTATTCTAATCACGTTCATTTTGTATGTCCTGAATTTTTTTTGTTGATCGTCTACTGCTGCATTCATTCATTCATTCATTCATACACTGTTTACTGAATATCTGTTTTCTATATATATGTATATGTATATATATATTTATATAGATATTTCAATAAATAGTATTTATGTATGTGTGCATACAAGAATTTAACAAATAATTGTACTATATATATATACGTATAAATATAATCAACATGGATGAAAAATTTGATGGTGATTACTGATTACTGATTACATTGATGATTATAATGATAATGATATTAATGTTATATTGATGCTAATCAAGATTATACGGGTCATTCGTATGTATATATATATATATATAAATGAATTGAACATGTCATGTCATTGGTGCAATATATTACTTTTTGTACTAATATAAAAATACAAACATACACATATACACATAGTATATATGGTATTTTGATAAATTTTAAAAGTTCTAGTTTACTTTTGTTTTTTGGAATTTAATTTGGACAGAAGTAAAAAAAAAAAAATGGAAAATTGCAATTGAAATGTACTATTGCAGCAAATATTATATTTTTCATTTGTACATAAAATTGTTTGAGTTTAACTTATCTATTGGACAAGAATTTGCATATTTAGTGTAGAAATGAGAAGAATGAGATATTAGTGATGCGTCATCAGGTTTAAATTATACTTAATACTGTTTTGGAATTTTCTTAGAACTGAAGATTTTATTTGTATTAATATTGAATGGATATCCGTACAGGATCAGATTACGTAATAGATATGTTTAAATTATTTCAACGTGATTTTGAATTCGTGAAATTGCATTATATGAAAGTTAAAAAAGTTCGCAAGGCGTAATTGGAATGGAATGGGTGTGTAATTTCAAATTACAAAATCTCTATTACAAAATCCGAGTTTACAATATGCCAAATTACAAAATTCCAAAAAATTTTATTTCAAATTCCCAAATTAGAATATCAGAAGTTACAAAGTTCAAAATTTCGAAATCTTATTATCGGAAAACTATTTTTTTAAAAAACAACCCCTGCTATATAAATTTTAAAAATCCTGATTTTGTTACTTACTCGAAATCTTTCAAATTATGTTTAAATACATATTGTAGAAAAAATATCTAATCGCGATTTTATAACCAGCCATAAAATCCCTTCTAATTTAGAATATCACATATAAATACATATATATTTTGTAAAGAGCATGTAACTGTGATTTTGAATTTAACGCTTAAAGCCCTTTTAATTTTAAAGCTCGTATATTCATATAGACCTAGCAGACGACCTAGATATAATCGGTAAATCACAAAGGGATACCTGCGATGCTTTTGTTGCTACTGAGGAGAGTGCAAGAAGATTAGGGTTGCTAGTGAACGAAAAAAAGGCGGTATACATGGCGGCAATAAACAACGTTACGATTGGTGATTACAACTTTGAGGTGGTGAAAGATTTTGTATATTTCGGTTGTCAAATGAATACAGAAGGCAGTAACACCAGTGTGGAATAGTGCTAGCCAATTGTTGTTACTTTGGATTAGGCAAGCACATGCGATCAAGAACTCTGAGTAGAAAGACAAATATCACACTCTACAGAACACTCATTGTATTAGTTCTGACATATGGTGCAGAATCATGGACCATATCCAACTACGATGAAAATCTGATAGGGTCTTTTGAAAAAAAAGAAGATTCTACGTAAAATTTTTGATCCAATTAATATCAATGGATTTTGGAGACAGTTGTATGAGCTGTACGACGATAATGATCTCGTAACTTGGATTCAAATCCAACGATTACGCTGGTTTGGTCACTTAGTAAGAATGAACGATGATGCTCCAAGACGAGCGGTTTTTAACTCCAAGTCGGTGGGTAGACGCAGAAGAGGTCAGACGTAAGAATGCTGAATATTGTTGGAAGTTGGAGAGAAGCTGCGCAAGACAGAAGACAATGCAGGAAGGTTTTGGACTCGGCTCAAAAATAATAATTTGTTATGCCGATAAAGTGAGTAAGTATATGCATTTATATATATACAAATATCCTGGAAAAAACGCAATCCTAATTTTGAATCAAACTCTAATAGTATGTCATTGTTAACAGGATTTCCTACAAAAGTATTAAATTTTGACATTTATCTATGGAAAATAGTCAATTTATGAAAAATGTTGACATTTGTATATGAAAATATTCAATTTTAAAAGTTAATTTTGAAAATTTCTAATTTTTTTTTTTTGTTTTTTAACGCAAACTTTTTAACTATTAGGCAAATGTGTCTGTCTATACAACAGGTACATGTTGGAACATGGGGTCATATTATATTCGTGTTATTAGAATTGGTCTTATTGAATTCCATATACAATTTACTATTTCATGTTTAAACTAGGCCTTATAACATATAGAAACCTCTTAGATTGTCAATAGATACAATTATAATTTTTTTAATATTGTAATAGTTTGTATTTGAGTTTTTTATTCTATATCTGTGAGTTATATTATTAAATTAAATTTTTTGTTAATTTTTTGGATTATTAATTTTGGGATTATGCGATCTGGGATCTTCTAACTTTGAAACTTTGAAATTTTAAGATTTTGTTACTTTCAGATTGTGTTACCTTGAAATTTTGACACGTTCCCACTTGAAATTTTACAAATCGCATTTGTATAAAAATTGTTTTAACCTTTAAATTTTTATTTAATGCATTTTTCTATTAAAATGAATTTGAAATTAAAAATTGTTTTATTTTTTATTAAAAAATGCAAATTATTATGCAATCCAACGTTTTTTTAGCTAATTATATTTTGCTAATGGGTAAATTTTTTTTTGTTTTAAATAATTTTGATTTGAAAGGGACTTAAATTTTTAGCCCTGAAGCATATTAAAAAGTATTTTTAGTATTGTATTTAACTTTCCTGTACTTAGTTATATTTTTAATTAGAAGCTGTCTATTGTGAATGACAGTTTAATATATTTTAAGCTTTTTAATGTGCATTTTATGTAAAATACAAATTTAATAATGTGAATAGAATAATTTGAAAAATGTGAATAATGTTAAAAAAAATTGGAATAATTGACATAAAATCAATGAAAATTTTTAGTAAAAAAACTTTAAATATATTAGTTAATGATTGTAAAAAAAAAGTTAATAGTATTTGAATACTTATATAACTAATAAGCTTAATGAAAAGTTTAAATTATTCATTTATTTTGAATACATTAAATATGATATAATGTACTTGATGATTTTATTATACATATATTGGTATAAAAATTCCATAAGGGTGCGTTTATGTTGGAGCTGCGATAAATGATAAAAGCGTCGATAAGAGCACAGCGTAGAAAATTTATATTGCTTATCAATGATTGAAGTGATGCTCCAACATAAAGACCTCTATTTAAATTATGTATATAGTTTTAATATCTGATCGATGGCGTAGTTGTAAAGACGCCGCCTTTCATTTTGAAGGTTTCGGATTCAAACCCCGGTCAGATCATATCTAATAAAAAAAATATCGTAAAATTGTAGAATTATATATATAACTCTTGTGTAAGATAATAGATGGCGCGTAAAATTAACATTTGACATATTCACAATCTTAAACAATAGCTATACCCGGAGTAATTAAAGGCTTAGTAGATATAACGACTAAAGAAACTAAAGCCTAGTTTAAATAAACTTGGTGAATTCCCTATACTCCACTAAAGGAGTGGAAAAGGAAAAAAAAGTATACAGTTTTAATACGCTATGCTTTTATCGACGCTTTTATCACTTATCGCAGCTCCAACATAAACACAACCTAATAAATTTTTATGTATGCTTTAATTATTATGTAATTTTATTTCGTTTATAATATTGAAGATATTTGTTTTAATATTCACAATTGCTATTCACTTTACGAGTGCTTTACGAGTGGATGTTAACTCGGAGGATTTAAGAGTGATATTTTAACGGAAACTCCTTTAAGTTAGTAATCAATTATCCTATTAAGTTAAGTGTTTATTCTATGTGACTAACACATAATTGGTATTTGACATTGGAACCCGTTTATTATATATTAGATTTAGTGCTGTTGTTTAAAATTGGTATAATCAAGGGTGATCTTCTCTTCAGGTTATGCAAATTAAGTTCTTAATTTTAAATTCGGTTTATTTACTTTATTTTACATTGTTCTTTTAAGTGGGAGGACTCTTATGAACATCACTGTACATATTTGATATTGTAAACATTCTCATATTTTGAAAAATTTAGCCAAATTCCTCCGTAAGTTAAAAAGAGTTGATTAGGCTTGTCAACAGCTCTATTTGGTATCAGTTTATTTTGTGTGAAAAAGAGAGAGAGAGAAAAAAAAACTCATAAACCGTTCTATTTACTATTTTATTTTATTATTTTATAGGATTTCATTTTTTATAATTTTTGTGGCTAATGCAGGTTCAATTTATTTTATTTGTTTAAAAAATTACAGGTAAATGACAATTTTATACCTAGGTATACCTATATTCTAAATTATATATCCTTGATTATTTATTTGTGTTTGTTGATTTTATTTTCATATTTGTATTTAATATAATGATGATGTAATAATTTGTA
The DNA here is from genome assembly GCA_963082915.1 of Dolichopus griseipennis. Taxonomy (NCBI): domain Eukaryota; kingdom Metazoa; phylum Arthropoda; class Insecta; order Diptera; family Dolichopodidae; genus Dolichopus; species Dolichopus griseipennis. The sequence continues at coordinate 109,873,158 of OY720442.1, forward strand.
TGAAATGTCATGAAATAAAGATTAATTTGGATAAATTTTTTTTTTTGCAAAAATAAACATTTGGTTTTTCCATCCATTTTGAAATTGCAACTCTAGAAGTATTTGTTTTTAAAATTGTTTAAATAAAAATAATTTTTTTATTTATTTAATATTTGATCAAATTGAATTTGGAAAAAAATTGGTATAGGATTAAAATGGTATTAAAATAAAATTTATTAAATTAGATTTTGAAAAAAAATGTAGGTAGTATTTATTTGTATGCTATGTTTGCTATTAAACAATATTGGAAAATTACAAGAGCTATACAGGTTTGCAATGTAAGTTTAGTTTAATCAAATTAATCAATATATTTAATGGAAATTTTTATTCCATTTTGGTTTATTTGATTCAATTGAATTCGGGTTTAAATTATTTAGACATATTATAGAATAGACTTAATTATAGATCTTTAAAGTAGGAACTCTTAGTATGTTCTGTTCAATAGTCCTGTTCTTATTTTGTGAAAGTAATCATCCTGACGGATATTTCTGATTTCTGGGATTTTAAAGCATATTTTATTAAAGTTAAAGGTTTTATTTACATGATCCTGCATGTATTATTGTCAAATCTCAAGACTTATTAAATTTTAAAATGGCTTATTATATTTGGACTTAATCTAAATTGTGTTGGAAAATAACCATATATTTGAACTTTTTTAAAATACCATTAATTTCATTAAGGTAGGAATTAGGTTTTCATTCATTCTATTGATAATATATAAGCTGTGTTTTAATATAATTTCTTTCTCGACTTCTCTTACTTAATTATAGCCATACGAATGTAGCTCTAAGGGTATACTAAGATTGCTTTGCTATTACGTTTCTGAAATAGTTAAAAAGCCATACAAAAATCATTTATGTACGGATAGGATCTATACACAATTAAGACAAAACCTTTACTACCTTGTACAATTTGTACCTACAGTCCCCCAATTAATGAGGAATGCACAGAATCACTATTTTCATTTTAATAAATATTTGTACAAGAAAGCTATAATTATGAGTTGATAGTTTTATGATAAAATTTATTAGAAATCATTATGATAGAGCATTAAAAACTCCAGAAAAAGGTTTAATATCACATATTTTTTACCACAATGAAGAGCACATTAAGAACACTTTGCTCACGGGTTTAATAGTTCCTGAGCATCTTATCTTCTTAGACAAAATATGGATATATTCTAAACCAAAATCATGTCCCTATACTATTTTATTACAGTAGGCGAGCTATATGCAAAAAAAAATCGAATGTATCCCAGACAATATTAATTTAAGATTATTTGAGTATGGCATGTCAATAACAATAAAAGATAAATTAAAATATATGGAATAAAAGTTAATGCCGGTTAAATACATCTTAAAATATTATCTAAAAGCATTTTTGTTATTTTTTAGCTTATAAGATTAGTTAAGATAACTTTAAATTTAGTTTAGGCTAGACTAAGTTATGTATGATGAGCTTTTATAAAGATCATTACGCCTTCGAGACCCGCACTTAAATTTTTTTTGAAAACTAAGTGTCACAAAATTGCATACTTCTAGGCAAATTAAATAACTTTTGTCAAAACATGGTAGGTACATTTTATTTAAACATTTTATATAATAATAATAAATTAAGGAATAACTTTTATGTTCTGCAATCTAGTTTTAGACGTTCTTTAGTTTATATACTATAGGTGAAAAGATTTTTCCTTTTTATCCGAAACGTGTGTGTATGTGGGTCTGTTAACTTGATAACTCGATTGATTTTAATGAAATTTGGCATGAATGGTTTCTTCCTCAAAAGTAAAGTTAAGTTCATAGATGGGCAACGGAACCACGGAATTGGGTGTCTCACATCCAAAACACTGAGACTTTTCAAGATATCTCGAGTTCTAACCGTCGTAATTAGTATAAATTTGCTATTGCTGAGTACCTATGATGAGCAGCTCTTATAAATTGATTCTATCATAAGGTCTAAAGATTTCTAGAGATTCAGGAATGTCAAGTTCTAATAATTCATCAAAATCTCAACCAATTTTAATGAAATTTGGTGTAAGTGCTTTATTTTTGAAAATAAAGTAAGGCTTCGTAGATGGGCTAAATTACACCAGATGGCAGAGGGATTTCCATATCAAATAACGAAACTTTGCAATACAAACCACATTATTCAAGAAAAAAAGCTTATACAATCCATCTTGGATTTATTTTTACATTTTTTTTAAGAAGTATCAAAAAAAAAAACCTCCAATTGAATAATTGTATCAATTTAACCTTTTTTTTAATTTCCAATTTCCATTCGAAATCCTATCAAATCTAATTTATAAGCTTCATCTAGGAGTTTTCCGGAAATAAATTGATTTCAATTTTTTTATTAAATATCTTTGTGGTGTAAATACAATTTTAATAATTTACAAAATTTTTCAAACAATTGGATTTTTCCTTACCCTGAAAATTTTAGAAAAAAAATTTATTATTTTTACCTTGAATTAATTCAATTGTGTGATTTATCTAATTTATGTAATATATATAATATCTAATTTAATGTCACAATTCAATGGTCTGATAAAATAATGATGGAAAAATTTTCCATGGAAAACAAATGTGAATCAATAAGTGAATTGATGGTTATGTAAGATAGTTGTCATATTTTAAGAAATAGTAACATATGTATTTTCATCTGTTAAACAGTTTGATATCATTATCATATTAATAATCCTTGTGTTTTATATACTTTAGTTTATATACAATATATTCTATATGTTCCAAGGATATAAAAATGAATTTTATTGGAAGGAAAATTTCCAAACAATAATGTTAGTGATATTCATCATGTAGTTTTCTTATCACTATCATTTATTTACTTAGTTGATTTCCAACTAGGTCAGAATTTATGAATAAAACTAACACCGGAAAACTTAAAAACAGAAAAAAAAATTAAAGAAAATTTAATTTTCCAAAAAAAGTACTCGTATGTGATGACATGATTTTGTGTTTCACCTTTAAGATTTTGTGTTATTTTAATGCATTTTGCAGTATAAAATACACTTGTAGGAATTAAATGCATTCACAATATGAAGCTTTACAATCAGTTGAATTGAATTAATATATTTACGTAAAGTCTAATGTTTGTTAGATTAACAATAAAGCAGAAGTTAACTAATTATTTTTATACTAATTCATTAGCTGGGTGCTTGGAGTACCGACCTTTCATACGAGAGGCTTGGGTTCGAATCCCAGTAAAAGTGAAAAACAACTTTTAATTAGTTTTCGACTCGACACAGGTACCATTCGCTAGACACAATGATACACAATTCAAACAAATAATTTAATTTTAAAATATAACTCACAGACATAGCAATACTTTATAACCCTATATAAAATTATTACAATACATAACAAATAGAATTGTATCTATTGAAAATTTAAGTCCTAGCGCTATCTCATGTTTAAATTGTATGTAGAATTTATTAAGATTAATTCCCAACTTAATATTTCGTCCAACAGGGCCGACGTATCTCAAACTTCATCTCTTTTGCATAATAAGCTACTCTGTTAATTAAGCTTAAGTCAATTATCTTTCTTCTTAAACACCTCTTTAATATTTCTTATACAACACCAGAGGTGACTGAAGTTGTCATTTCTATGCTCTGGTATTTATTGAAAATTTTAAATTGTTCAAACCAGGTAAGGACCCCAATTGGTTGTGAGAACTCCTAACATGTGGAACATGCTAATTTCCTATACGTTTTATGGGTTCAGAGAAATTTTGGTCTATAATTAAAACATGGAACTTTAATTATTTAAAAGAAATCATGTTAAAACAAGTTTCAAGTTTGCCAAACCACTTTATTTGCTTTATTCAATTAATTGCGGAATCCTTCGAACTCCAAGTTACCAATTCAAATGTTCAAAATTTGTGGGAACAAACCCTCCTATTCTACCTTAATCTTGAAGAACAGAAGAGGAACCTATTTTCAAATGTGGAAACTTATAAGATATGTTTTCAACAAAATCTGGTTTTTCTTGGAATTTAAAATTTATTCCTGCGGCAGTTTATTCGGCTTTGCCGAATTAAGATTAACTGGAGTGTTTAGACTCCAAGTTTACATTGTCGTAGGAATCCCAGAATTCTCAAAATTATATAAATTTAAAGTTCATATCTGTATTCAACAATCAAACTTGTAGATATTTTATAATATTAAACCCTGTGAACTAACCGTATTCTTTTGACCATCACTGTATATGTTATATAACATTCAAGTTTGTACAAACATTGTCATATTTTTTATGACAACAGTATAATTCTCTTAAATTTTTTCAATTCAACCATAAGAAAATTACATTCCCCTTTTAATGTATGGATTTACTTGGGTTTAGTTCTCAGCAAAAAAAAAAAAACAAAAAAAAAAACAACAAAAACAAAAGGAAATCAAATAAAAAAATTTTCCAAAAATATAAATTTTTATTTTTTAAATTGTAATTTTTATTTTTTTATTATGTAGGATGCTATTAAAACTTTTATTCTGTTGTCATTTTATAGTCATTTTTTTGATGTGAGATGAAGACAATGATAAAGTTAAGGGAATTTCAGAGAATTTTAAGGGAATAAAACCCCAAAAATAAAAAAATTTATGAATGTAAAGAAATTAGGACAAATTGTTGGCAGTGAATTCAAGCACAAAATTATTTGTGTATACAAAATTTTTTCAAATACTTTAACATTTTACAAAAATTGCTGTTCATGTGTGTTATATGTGTTATGTGGGTACGATTCGAATGGTAATGACTCAAAAACTCGTTTCTTAAAACCTCGTTTATGAAAATCATCTTATTTCAAAAATCTCTTATATTTTTATATCTCGTATATTTTTAAATCTCAAAAATCTCTTTTTTTTTGCAGAAAATACAATAATAAATAGAAGGGATTATAGAGTTGGATTCAAAATCACGGTTTTGAGTTTTTTCATTATTTATATATTCTTATTTGGGATATTAATTTTGATGCTGGATTTTCATACCATTCTTTTGAATTTAGTGTTCGATGCAAACTCTACCTTTAATTATTTGATTAGGGTCGGAAGAGATGTTGTTACCCATCCCAAAATAAATAAAAAATGAGATTTTAATAAACGAGATTTTAAAAAACCAGATTTTAATAAACGCGATTTTAAAAAACATAGATTTTGATAAACGTGATTTTGATAAAACGCGATTTTAAAAATCCAGTTTTAAAAAAAAAACAAAATTTTGATCAAACGCGATTTTAAAAAATGAGATTTTAATAAACGCGATTTTAAAAAACGAAATTTTAAAAAATCAGAATTAAAAAAAAGAGATTTTTATAAACGAGTTTTAAAAAAACGATATTTTGATAAAACGCGATTTTGAAATACGAGGATTTGTACCCAACCAGTATTCTATACATACGTATATTCAATAGGTTTAGAGTAAACATTTTATATGTTGTTTATATGTTGGAACATGTCTAAAATATATTTATTTTACACAATTTATTCGGACATTTATTATGTGACATGCATTTTCAATTGATAACGATAAAAAAAAATAAAAATTTTTTTATAAAGAAACCAAAGCCCGAAGTATGTCAAATCAATTTGGAGAGATTTTTTTTTTTAAGTGTCAAATCTTGTAATTTTTATTGCTGAATATTGAATTTTAAAAGAATTTTTATTGAAATGAAAATTGATTCAATATTTAGTGAAAGTGGACAAAAAAAATTAAAATTACATTTTAGATTTTTTTTTTATTATTTTAATTTGTGAATTTGAGATATCATAAAATTTAGTTGCATGTCCTTATGTTCCGTTACATATAATTTTATTGTAAATTAGATGGTAAAGAAGAGAATTAGGACTTAGTTAAAGTAAAATCGAAATGGAATTTAATTGAATAAACAATAGTTATTGAAAATGTTATAATACTGATTTTTGTTTTAATTTTTATTAAAGAATTGTATTCGATTGTGAAAGCCCTAAAAAACCGGTTCTGTAATACCTCTTTGTTTCTGATTTTCGAAAGAAGTACGTATTAGTCCAACAAAGTCTAAAATCGTAATACGATCGTTGCATAAATCGTATTAAGTAATATTATAAAATTGCAGTGTCTGTATTACCTCTTTTAGATTGCCATCAGGTTGTCTGCAAATATGTTTTGGTATGAATAAACATGTTTAGTGAAGTCCTATATTCTGATGACGTTATTACAAACCCCTTGGACAAAATCATAGACATAAATTTTTTTCCAGCTAAGCCAAAAAACTTGCCAACATAATCCTTAGTTTAGGAGTCTGATAAAAAAATGTAAGGGATAAGAGATGGGTGGCACAGTCGTCAGAGTCAAAGGCCAGCGTTCAATTCCCAGTGATGGTGAAAATTATCTGGTTTTCGAACTCGAGCTTTACCTACCATTCGCCATTGGTTTTAAATTAATATCGTAATTTATTATTTATAATTAAATATCTTTAATAATAACATATAACAATATAAACAAATATAAAATGGAAAAAAAAATTATTTAATTTAAAAACATAACTCACAGATTCAGAAATATTACATAACTTATAATTCAAATATAAAATTATTACAATATATAGCAAATAGAATAGTATCTATTGAAAATCTAAGATATTTCTAAATTTTTAAGGGGTTAGCAATACCCTGTATTACTCTAATTGTGTGTGGAATTCATTAAGATCAATTTTAATAATGAGAATTTAATATTGCCCCCTGTTCCAACATGTACCTATGATATTAGATCCTATAAATATCGTCATTAGTTTTTAACCCTTTTCAACCTGAAGTTGGTTTTAAAGATATTAAATTGGAAACGTAACTTGAGGAATTGAAATTCATAAACGATTCTTTCTGCACCTTTTCAAGTTTTTTTAACACTTTTTATTTTGGCAACTTCAGTGTTGAAAATATTCTTCATTCTAAACTTTCTTTGTTAAGCTCTTTCCACGTTATCCCATTTAAAAACATGTTATAGGAATTAATTTAAATAATTATATATAAAAAGAGACATAAACTTAAAATTCATTAGCACAATAATACTTAAATATAACTTCATAATAAAAAAAATGTGGTTTAAAAAGGTGCTTTAGATGAATTTTCATATTTTACTCTAAAAATTCCACAATAACAAAAGTTTTTTGTTAAAAACTAATTTAAAAATTTAAAAATTTTTTAACATTTAAAAATTTGCAAAATAATTATATTCATATTATAAATATTATTCATTTATTCAAATTTTAATCTTATTATAACTTCCTCGGTATTCTAATAGGACAAATTTGATTGGTATTGTAATTTAAGTTTTTCTAGTGTTTATTTCATTTCAAAAACAATCCAAGTCGAAAGATGATTTAAAATTTTCAAAAAAAAATTAAAATATTGATTTAAAAAATAAGAATAGTTCCATCTAACTGTAAACCATTAACTGAAATATACTCAAAAGACTATACGAACCTATGAAAAGCTAAATACACTCATATTTTATCTGATTATCTGATTCTTACTCATATTTTAGGCTGTAATTTCATAATAAACTGAAAATACTTAAAGTTTCGTAGCCCGAAATTTTTATTTAAAAAAAATTTTTTTAATTCATAATTATATATCACAGATATATTTATATCTGTATCAGTCAAAAGGTAATACTAAATTTGTCATTACGTTTCTGACGTAGAGAAGGAAGGGAAGGGGGTAGATATAGACTTAAAGGTATGGATCGGAATTCTAAAGTAGCTAGAATTTTGAAATTTTCACAAATTCGTTTTTATACAATAGCCGTCATGGCTATTTAAATCCAACCATTTTGGTCCACGGGCTCGAGTACCTGCCATATAACTTCTTTTTTTATATGACCATTTCTCTGTACCTATTACAGCTGCGTGTCTGAACTTTTGCTAAAAGTAGTTTAGTGTAATGGCCAAAGTTACTGCAAAATTTGGTTGGTCTACCGCAGAGGGTTCGAGTAGCTGCCATTCAACTCCTTCTTTTATATGAGCATTACACTACACCTAATGAAGGGGGTGCCTGAAATTTTGCCAAAAATAGTTTAGTGTAATGGTCAAAGTTACTGCAAAATTTGTTTGGTCTACATCAAAGGGTTCGAGGAGCTGCCATACAACTCCTACTTTTATATGAGCATTACACTTCACCTAATAAAGTATGCTTGAAATTTTGCCAAAAGTAATTAATCGGATGATATAATGTTTATATTACGGTCATACGGGTATCCAAGAGTTAACACAGTCTACTCTTCTACACTCTTCCTCGTTTTAATTAAAATAGCTGATTAGATCTTTAATAAACGAAATGGCATTTGTGGCTCAAATTAAATAATGAATGGAGATCTTTAATTCTAATGCAGTGTAATTAAACTAAGCATTTAAAAACTAATAGAAACCTGGAAATAATAGGAGGATTGTTGAGGTATAGAACGGAAGAGTTGGAATTATCACAAATTAAATGAACCTTAAAACTGCAAGATTATACAAATTATGTTTGAAATATCATTTACTTTAAAGTCAAATATGAAATGTCAAATATGATTAATGAGAGTGTGTCATATGCTTGTATTTTATATGTTATATTGTCATTTAATTGTACTTATTTAACGAAAGTTTGACTATATTTAATTTGTATGTATGTATTTCATTTGAACTTAATAAAGAATATATATGCGAAATTTTACAGTATTTAAAGGAACAAATGCAGTACAATGAAAGACAACCAAATGAATGTTTTATCTGACCAATGGCGTTGTGGTTAAGATGCCTCCTTTCATGCGGAAGGTCTCGGGTTCAAACCCTGGTCAGATCATGTGTAATAAAAAAATATCGTAAAATTGTATAATTATATCGTAATAGTTTATATCGTAATATAAAATAAGATTTAATAAAAATATATAAATAACTTTTGTGTAAGATAATAGATGGCGCACAAAATTTACATTTGTGTATTCATAATCTTGTACAATAGCTTCAGCCGAGTAATCAACAATTAAAGAACTTGAAGTCATAATATGACTGTATCATAAATGATATACAAACTGTTTCAAAACTCATTGTCTAAAACAATTTTCAAAAATATGATGGTTTTATCAAATCAGTGAATTTATTTCTTTGTTAGGCAGACAAAACAATCAAATGATTCTTATTTTTTTTTATTCTGCTTCTTTTTTTTATATTCCAGTGGTTCGAAGACATCAAATTTACAACAACAACAACAAACATTTATTTTTCACCTTTATAATAAAAACTTAGAGTAGATATAAAAAAATAAACCGATTTTTTAACGCATTTCTCATTCCAAACTTTATTTCATTGTCTGTGAAATGGTATTTGTTTATACTTTGAATGAAAGAGATAAATATTTTAATTTTAATAGCATTAATATTTCAAAAAAAAAAAAAAAAAATTAAAACTTCTATTAAAGAAAAATTCAACCCAATCCAATTCAATTCCAAATGAATATAAGAAACAATAAAGTCTGAGTCTGCCAAGCAAATGTGCATAATCAAGAGATAATTTAAGTCCTTTGTCTGCTGTTTTTGCTTTTTTTTTTAAATGCGGTGGTTTGTTTAAAGATTTTATGGTTCAGTCTGGTTTTTTTTTGGATTGAATCAAATTAAAAGTTTCTTTAAATTGTTTTTAAAATTTATAAAATTTTATTTTAAAAATAAATGGTGAAGTTAAAGTTGAATGCTTATGACACAAAAGACTAATGGGAGTACAAGTAAGTTAGGAATACTTTTAAAGCATATGGCAGACTTGATTTAAGCATTGTTCAATATTATAGAAAGGAATAAAGAATGGTTTGAGTTTGAACAATTTTGATAAAAACCAATTTTATACAAATTTTTGGAGAAATTTAGTATTTTGTGTCTTCATACTCGAGTATTTAAATATAGTTATTGGTTATAATCTCATGAATGGTGTTATAAAAATCAAAAATCAATTTAGTGTAGTGTTCTTTCCTTTTCAAGCGTGGCAGTTAAATTTATTTTATATTATGGTATAAACTATTACGATATCAATTATAAATTATATTTTTTTATTAAATATGTTCTGATCAGGATTTGAACCACCACTGCAAACACTGAGCTATCAGTCAGATTTGTTTTAAAATTTTTGATGGAACAAATCATTAAAATGATGGAACAAATCACTCAAACATTGTTTGAAACTGTTTCAGTTTATTCAATTGAACATTTGACAATTTGAAATTTTTATTTGCATGTATTTGAGACTGATTTCTGCAATTCTAACAAATAATTAATTGTTATACCCAGTAAAGTACCTTTAAGGTGGTTTGACATAAAAGGAATGCGCATTTGCTGTTCTTCTAATTGTTTGTGGAATTGTTTGAACGGAGGCATCAGTTATTTGATTTCAACTAAGGAAGTGTGATTACCTACAAGATTTCTACATAAAAGAGAAATAACTCTAATATTATGACAGATGTGAAGCCTGGATATAGTATTACTTACGTTGGGGCTATTAATTAGACGAATGGCACGTTTTTTCATTCGATCGAAAAAATTAATGAAAGTAGATATGGCGCCATATGTGAGTTATATTCCAACTTTGGTCGTATATACGCTTTATAGATTTTAAATATGTCCCTCGAAGAGAAATTTAAAGCCAAAGAGAAAACCTAAGCATTTGACAGATACCTTTGAGTCCACATAATTAAGCTGCACGCCCAAAATGTTAAAGTTTTCTGATCAATGCACGATTTCTCCAGGTTATCTCAGATTAGGGCTATAATAGTTTTTCTTCAATGTTATCTGGCAGTAATGTTATCTCAACCATTGTTTTCGAAGATTTAAACTCCACTCTTGTTTTTGAAGCGCAATTAGCGACTTTAATTAGATGGTCGTTAACTGTATTGGTTAAAGACAGCTTACCTGTGCCATTGGCGAAATTTCTCTGTGAATTGGATTGAAGCTTGAAGATAGAAGATTTGTTCAAAAATCTATAGCAAAATGTATGAAAATTTTTGAGGCAAAGTAGCTGTGCAAATTAATTCCATTGTTCTAGATATTGATGGCGATATGTAGACAAGTCCATAGCCAACATTTCTTATAATTAGGTTTTATTTTATTTTTTCATTTTCTAACAATTATCTGGAAAAATTATAGTATCTTTTGATATTGATTGGAATGTTAATTTAAATACTTTCTGTGTCAGCTTGTATGAATATCGCCACGCCATCTACATTTTCGTCTATTATATTTTGGAATTAATAAGTATTCAAAGTTGTAATAATATTTAATAATATTTAATTTATTAGCAATAAATCAATCAATAAAAAGTAATATTTCCCAACAAACAATTAAATTATATGAAACCTGATATTAAAAATATCTTCCTCAATATGTGCCTCATAAAATCTCATAAACATTCAGGAATCTTCAACTCCATAAATTAAACTCTTATTTATATTAAATAAATAAAACTCATCAGTTTTTTAATAAAAATAAAGTATTATTAATAAAATATTTTTGAGAATTTATATTATACTTCTAAAGGTGTTTCAAATGGCTTTTGCCTGATGATATCTTAAAAATAAGTTTCAAAAGTCTGAAAATATTCTGTATAGTCATAAACAAAACAAAATTTTTTTAAAATTTACACTGTTCATTATTCGTCATAAAACTGTTTGTGTTGACCTACTTTTGCCTTTCTTTTAGCTTGTTCAAAATATGTTCACCTATTTAATTTTCTAAAATTATATATAGGAGTGAAAAAGAAAGTATGCAAAAAAAAAAAAAGATGGAAATATAAGTATAATTTTAAACGCTTGTAAAATAACAGTTATCTTTTGTTCTTTGTCTGCTATTTTTTTTTCTGAAATAAAACACTAACAACTAATTTGTAATCCTAAAGGTATGCAATTATTAAAATTATTTTTATTTTGTTTTATTAGTTTTTTTTAATCCTGCAGGATATTTAACATATATATATATTTTATATATATATAATATAGATATATAAATGGTATAATTTAACATTAACATATTAGATTTAAGCTGTCTTCCAAATTTGAAGTTTAAATTTTCTGAATTGCAAATTGTTTTATGAATTTAACCTGTTAGGATTCAATTTTCGGAGGTCCTAGTTGCACATATACATTTTTTGGAAGAAAGTATTTTTTTGGAATTGCTTATGTAAATATTATCGAAGGCTCAGCTAGATTTCGACTTTTCAGTTATGGCCCTATAAACTAATTGATTTGAGAACGATTATTACAAGTTGACACCTACAGAAAATTTAAATCCGCATTACTGGTATCAACAAGGTAGCGCTGAGGAAGATAAATGGGGGTGTAATTATATTGTCATTTACTAGATAAAAGATCATTTGCTGAAAAATCATTTGTTCGCTATCTCCGTGTCCTATCAACAATAAGAGAATATAAAAGCAGGATTTACCGTTATTTGATATCAAACACATCAGTTTGACAAGCAAACTTCGTTTAATAACATTTAATATATTTTTTTTCACAATTTTTAATCGTTTTACAAAAAAAAAAAAAAAAATTAAACGTTAACTTTTCAATTTATATGCTGTCAGGATATCATTATAATTTCGTGTGAAAATATTAAAAATAACATAACGGTATTGCAATTGCTCATTTCTATAGGGACCAGGATATTTCAGTTTTGTTTTGTTGTTGTTGTTGTTTTTAATGTTGAATTTCCGACAAGGTTTATTATGTAGAGAAAGGTTTATGTGATAATTCTAAAACATATATATATATATTCAATGATCATACATATACATAAAATACATAAGTTGTACAATATATAAACATAGACAATGTATGCTATAATATTCATATTAATGTTTTGATATTTTACATCAGAGTACAGAAAATGATATGATATTATATCATCCTGTTCTCTCTCTTGTACAAAGTATGTTTTCTTCTTTTAATATAAAATATTAGCGGAATTGTTAACGGTTGATTTTTCCGTTTGTTTTTCGTTTTGGCTTTAATCAGGGTAACGGGAAGGAGATGTTTAAGTGTTAAAGATGTCGATGTCAAACAGTTAGCATATTAAAATAAAACATATAAAAGCAAGAAGTGTTTGAATAATTTTCTGATGTTTAAATTGGGATAATGAACGTTTAAATTTTGTTTTTTTTTATTTTATTGTATGGGCGTTTTTAAAACATTGTTTATATTAAAGAGAAATGGAAAAGATAAATGTAGTTGAATCTGGTATAAGAGTTTTAGAAAAAATTCAAGGAAGATTTAATTTGTTAATTGGTTGTTCAAAATTCATGCTTAGAGCATCTAGTTAGGCTTATTGCTCAGTTAGTTACTAATTATTCAATTAGGAATGAGAACCTTTGTTTTTCCTTGTTATTTTGTTAATGGGGATGATTAAACCTTTAAGTATTCTCTTTAATGATCATAAGGCCAGCTCTTCGCCATTATTGTTATTTCCGACAATGTTTTTTCAATTAGGTTACCTTAAGACGAGACGTATTAAAAACAAGTATAAAAAGAGCATTTACCGTTATTCGATATCAAATACATTAGATTGGGAAAGTATCATTGTGATCGGCTATAGTTACTAATTATTTAATTAGGAATTAGAACCTTTATTTTTTCCTCCTTATTTCCATGAGGATGATAGGATTTCCATATATTCTCTCCAATGATCTTTGTCAGTTTATTTTTCACTAGTCTTGTCATTTCCGATCGCATTTACCGTTATTCAATTTTAAACACATCAGGTTGGAAAAATATCATTCTGCTTAGGTATTTATTGACTATTTAATTCGGAATGCGACACCATCATTGGCACTGTTTTCTTCTAGGTTCTTATTAGCTTTGAAAAATTTATCTCTGATATATCATTCGACCGATTCATCTTTGTTTGCTTCTTCTAATTCAGACTCAAATCAGCTTTTTTGATAACATATATTTTTTCGTTCCTTTAGTTTTTAGCTCGTCTTGTTCATTCAAAAGCCACCAATTGAGAGCTGAATATGTAAATTTGAATATAAAATTTAAAAAACTGAAGAAACGATTTGTCTCACCTACCTTAATGCTAATAAAATCGAACATTAGATTTCTAACGAAAGTAGAAAAGGACATACCCGGTCAGAGGAATTTAAAATTAAAATGATTAGAAGAAATTCGGGACCAGAATAATTAATCTGAAATTAATATTTCCAAATTACTTCAAATATTTGAGTTTCTCCGTTATGAAATAAAACAAGTTAAAAGTAACTAAATTTTTAGCAATTTTTTAAATTTTTATAGTTACTGCAACACTTTTTCAACTTTAATAACAATTTTTAAAAAACCACCAACAGCAAAAACTAAACCCAAAAAATAAATATCATACATTTGCAAAAAAAAATATTAATATTTTAGGTCAGGTTTGTGTTGTAACTATCTTTTAAATGCCAACATTTTTATTTTTTGTCTGTTATATAATATTTTTAAATAATATTGCAGACAATGTTCTCCCAGGATATTTAAGCGACTTATAGAAAAACTATAGTAAATGTTGTGTTAAGTAGTAGTATGTATATGTATATACATATATGCTTTTTTTTAATGAGAACGCTACAAGTCTCTTGACATTGGTTGTTGTTAGAAGGTAAGTTAATTTTACATTAAATGTAGGTTCAAAAAATATAAAGTGAGCAATAATATTTTAACATAAAATATAAGGGAAAGAAATTATTATGAAAATGAGTCTGGAGAATTTAAATAAAATAATTTTAATTTTTCATGTCAATTGATTGCTCTTTTAGAGTAAAATCTGCAAATAATAGAGTTATTTATAGTGCATGGGTAATAAAATAACAGTTAAATTGTAATTTTTATTAACATTTAGTTATTATTTTAAAATATTCTTAATATGGTTAAAATGTAAGTAAAATATTTGGAGAAATGTTTTTTTTGAGGGAGATGGGAGTGCTAAGGTGTCCTTGTTACAAAAGGTATCAAGGAAACCGTAGTCCCTCGGAATCGTGTCAAGATTTAATTCTTTAAAACGAATATCTTTCGCAGCCAGTAAAGAGTAAACATCAAAATCGCTTGGCTAGAATGATGTCAGAGTATCGACGGGAAATGTATATAAGGGTTAGGACGGGATTTATTATTATACTCTACATCTCAAAGAGGTATAGGGGTTTATTACTTTGGTGCGGTGTTTGTGATCGGCGTAGAGATATGGAAAAGTATTTACATAATTTTGATCAGTATCACTTCCTTAGTCGAGTAAGTTGAATCCATTTGTCTGTCTGTACGCCGGATATCTAAAAGAAAATGATAAGAAAAATAGCCAAAATCAAACCATCTGTTCGGATCCTGGAATTTTTAGATCAAATAAAAGCTAAACGAGCATATCTCCGAAAGCAATAAATATAAAACTTTCAAATTTGGTGCAAAGGTGTTCGTTGGTAATCTACCTGTATTGCAAAAATTTGAGATTAATTGGAGCGGTGGTTCAGGTACGTCTCACACAACTTCCAAGACTTAAAAGCTTATCTTTGAAGGATAGAACCTTTTAAATTTATTACAAGATTGTTTTTCCTATTTTCCTTGAATTCCTTGAATTTTGGCATAAATGGTTCGTGTAAATTCCACGCACCTGCCAAGATCTACAAAGCATTCTCCGAAACTAATTTTTTTTTATATGTTCAAGAAAACCAAATTCACTTTCTTGAACAAATAGCGAAATTTACCCTGAATGTTGTTGGAAAACATGGAATAAGGATTAGATGCTAATATCTCGTCCATCGCCAGGTAACATCATTAGATTATTTGAAATCAAAGTAGTCAATGGAGATCTTTTTGGCAATTTGTTTTTCAACTTAATTGAGTTATTTTTCGTCGTCAGACCTCAATTAATGGCAATAACCCCTACAAAATTTAATTAATGGATAAATTGGCCCATTACACTCTTTTGGTCCTTTGAATTTTCGATGTTCCATTGAAGTTGCTTACAATATTGTTAAATGCATAACTTGTAAAAAAAAACGTGTAGGAATATTTGATTATTGAACTTGTTCCCCTGTCTTATAGATATCTACTTAATCCTTGAGCCTTCCCTATTAGGGAAGATTCCACAAGTTAAACTCTTATTCTATTCCCAATAAAAATATTATCGACTAATAAACTTTCGGCTGAAAATAGATTTCCAAAAAAAATTATGTTGCAGGTGTATAACATTCAAGTTCATGAATACCTTTTATCTGGAATATTTATCAAAATACGGTCACTCTAAATAAAGGACAATTTTGGACCATGAAGGACAATTATAAATGATTTTGTACAATAAGATCATATGATGTCTCGTATTTTTACATAATTTTGTGATAGTCTCATACAGATAACAAAAAATTGACATTGCATCACTTCTATTCTAAAAAACAAAATATTAGTTAATTTTTTCATAATTTATGATACAAGTAACACTTTTTAAAAAACTTTTATATTCTGATATAATAAGTTTTAGTTAATATAAATTTTTTTTTTTATAAATAATTACTATTATTTATTCAAAATTATGTTGTCTACATAAATACAATAAAAAAAAAACATTAATTTATTAATACTTTACACCTATTATATTGTCATAATGAAACAAAATGATGGCAAAATTACAATAAAAGAAAAAAATCAGACAATTCCCTTAAGGGAAATTCTATTTTATATTTTCATGTATACATGTGTGTGTGTATTATATAGATTAATTGTATAAATTTTTATTATTTATTGTTATCTTAATAAGGTCATAAAACTCTTTAAAAAACAAAAGTTAATTTTATATAAATTTAATTAAAATGTCATTTAAAATGTCATGTTTCCAAAAAACTTTTGGCTATCCTTCCAACTTATCAGCTCTTTTAGCATACTCTGGATGTTAATGTAGATTAAAGTTCCCCTTTCAATTTTGACTTCCCTACTAATGTTGATAATGCTTTAAAATTAATTGCGGCAGCTACGTTAGGGAATACAGAGTTTTATTTACGATCATTATATATTTTGAGAAATTGATTTTAAAGAATCGATATTTTCAGCCTAAGATATCAGAGTTTATCTTCGTGGTAATAAAGTTAAAATTCTGTAAGACTTGAGTAAGAACGTCCTAAACTTAAGAAAAACTGGATTCCATTCGATGTCATTATCTAAAAACTGGAAGGGTTCATTATCCGATATAATAACGCATCATATGAGCGTCAGCGGAGATAAGGTAATGTCTACGCAGATTATAATGACAAGCGGCGATTGTTTGATGACATATTGAAAAAATTAAATGGGCTGTTATGCGTTATTATTAGCCGTAAAACAAATTAACTTATGTAATGTGAAACAAGTAGTGAAACAACAGTAAGTTGATGCAACAGATTTAGTAAAATCGAACCCCCTCTTAAACTCATCTTAAATTTCAGAAACAAATAGGACAGAACACTTTTGTATCAAATTTCAAGTTTCTAAACTCTTAGATCTCGTAGAAATCCTTAATAAGTCTTTGGAGGCATGTGAAAGCTACCAAAACCAAAAATTAAATTTATTTCTAAATGCAAGAACATAATAGAAACAGGACAGTACTAACTACTTTATATCAAATTTCAGGGTTCTAGTATTGTTAATTAATAAAATACAATTCTTAGATCTTGGGAGGCGTGTGAATTTACCCGAACCACCAATTCAATTCATTTCTAAATGCAAGAATATAATAGAAACAGGCCATAACTGCCTTGTATCAAATTTCATTATTAACTAATAAAATGTGGTTTTTCGATCTTGGTAGGTGTGTTGGAGGTACCCGAACTACCACTAATCCTCAATTTTGTAAACATAATGGAAACAACTGAAAAGAAAACTCTTGTACCAAATTTGAAAATTCTATCTTTATCGGTTTCCGAATTGTGCTTGTTTAACCTTAGTTTATTCGAGGGCTTCCAGAAATCCGAACTTATTTTCCAATTTCGTCCATTTGCAATCTCTGCTTTTTTTTCATCATTGGTAACCTATGGTATAAACTTAATCCAGATAGGATCATTATTATTTGAGTTACTTAATGTATCAACATCGCATACTTCAAACTCAAAGTGTATATATATACTTTTCCATAATTAGCGTTCCCGCTTTCGGTAGTTAAAAACACCGTACAGGTTTATTGATTTGACAACTCACTTTTATAAATTTGACAACTCACTTTTATAGATTTGACAACTTACTTTTATAAATTTGACAACTCACTTTTATAGATTGGACAACTCACCCTTTGGTTCAAGTTTTATTAAATGTTTGTACAAATCCCTTAGATTAAATTATTTTAATTTATATTTTATTTCACCGCAATCACTCTTACGATAATAAATTTCACATATTATTTGACATATTTGATTGTATTTTCTAGTATTTAATATTGTTTTAATAGTTATAATTCTAACTATGTATAATGTCTCTATTGATTATTGAATAATGACTTAACTGATTTTTATTTTTTTTTTTATTTATTTAACGTTCCCCGTCAATATTTTGACTGCCGCCAACTCCCAAAAATGGTATTAAATCCAAAAAAAGAATTGACGAATTAATGAATTTTCATGTTAATAACAAATAATTAAAAAAAAAAAAATAAAAACAAAAACAAAACAAAAAGTCAAACATTTAATATTGTGTTTATTATGTAGTGATGACAAAACTTATATAGAAGCAATTCAAAACTAAAATGATATTTAAATAACATTATATTGTATTTCCGTTATATTACAACAGTTACTTGTGTTTTAGCATAATACAAATGATTAGTATAATGCAGATGATATTCATGATATTTAATATTAATTTATTTTAGTTTTTTATTTTGTTATTGTTGTTGGTGGGGTGTGAAAAATCATAAAATTCAATTTTAGTGTCATTTATTTGTTTTCAGCTTGATTTTGAAACACAATTGGTATGAACCAAAATAGCACGGGTTAAAATTAAATAAGGAAATTGAAAACTACTGTAGAACAACAATTATGTTATAATTAGAATTATTAATTAAGTTATTCAGTTAAGTAAAATATTTTATTAAAAGTAAATGGTCTTGAGTGAGAGAAGCTCTATATTGGATATTGAATTTTTATTAATATTTACAGTTTTTGAAAGACTGAAAGAAAAATACGAGTAGTGAGAAAAATTATTATAGAAACATATATTATAATTAATTTAACATGTTATAGTTCTAACGCTTTTCTGATGAGTAGAGTAGAGTGGTAAAGATTCCCCGTTCTAATCGAAGTAATTTACGTTCAGAACTGTAGAGTCATATCCTGAAACCGGTTAGGTTTTAAATATTGAGGTCTGCTAATTATTATTAACAAACGGAGGGGCTTAGAAAAAGATAATACACCAATTGAAGATGTAGATAGTTTCAAATATCTAGGCAGCATCATTGCCACTGATGAAGAAACCATGAAAGATATGATATTACGATATGATATGATTTAACGGTATTTGATAAATTAAGAAATAACTGGAAATCCTTGCAGATTGCAAGGAAAATAAAACTGAGCATTTTCAATGCTTGTGACAAGTCAGTACGGTTGTATGGGAGGAAAATTTGCTTAACTACTAGTACCCTTACTGACTACTGTTTATGAAGCTACAGGTCTTCATAAACAAATGCCTCCGAATGATCTCCCAGATATTCTGGATAACAGAATATCAACTCCAGACATACACGAATATCTCTCGTGTATATCGGGAGTTGGCAACTACATAAGATCCTATTGAAATACATATATTCAAATCGGACATATAATCAGGCGACCAGATAACATAATATCCAGAGAAGTTCTGTGTTGGCAACCTCAGGCAGATCCCGAAATATCTGGAGAAAAACAGTATTGAATGAAATACGATAGGAAAACTCAGCAAATCGTACACCAGTGAAAGCAATAGCTCACAGCAGAAATAAATAGATGAAAAGGCTTATGCTCCCTGGAGGAGTGTTAGAGGGGAAAAATAGGTAAACAGATTATATAGTGTTTATATTACTGTCATACGGGTATCCCAGAGTTGATACGGTCTACTCTACTACACTTTTCCTAACAAAACTAGCGCAACTTTATTGAATGATTTTCAGTATAAATGACCTATTGAGTATTAATAGTTATGATTTAGAATAATATATTTTTATCTTTCTTACCTATATTAGAAAAAAAAAAACAAAAACAAAATAACTAATCTATTCTTTATCAATAATTGTTTTTTGATTTGTAACGCGTAACGATGAGCACTCGTTATTGTTTTCTGCTTTTAACGAACAATAGGAAGGTATGGTGAAACGCTTACCTACGTATTTTTAATAATGTATGTTGGTCACGATTTATACGCGTTATGTGCGAAATTTATTCAAGAGAATACAATATTATATACTTGTGTATACTCGTAGTTATACATTCAATACTGGCATGTCATAAATATATATGTAGTATAGTATGTATTGTATGCGAAATATGAAATTTTGATATTGAAATATGCGTTATGCAGTGTTGTATTACTAGAACGTTAAGGTACAAGGTGTTTGCCATATTATGATTTAATGTTACTATATTATATACATACTATATTTATATTTATTGAATGTTTTATGTATTTTTTTATGCTCTATTCAATTCTATTGTAATATACATTCTATATATTCTTTTATGCTATTTATATACTAACTTTTATATTGTTTATTTATTTTTTAATAAAAAATTCTATGAAAAATTGATTTATAGGTTTTATGTTTTGAAGGTAATACTGATTCTTTTCCAATAAACATAAAATATGAGGGCAAATTGATGGAGGGACTGTGGGAGCTGGGTTGGTATTCTATTTGAATAGATAGACGAAGAAACCTGAGTTGAATGAAAGTTAAAAAAAAAAAAAAAAAAACAGAAGCAAATTAGAATATAGAAAATATGTTAAAGGAAATACCGTTATTATACTTTAGTTAAATAGCATATGTTTAAATTAGATATGAAATATTTTTTTATGATGGCTATTATTGGTTTTTATTGTTTTTGTATTTTTTTTCTACCCACTTTAGTTCAGGTTGAGAAATTATTTGAAAAAATATGTCCTTGGCTTATTTCATATTCTGCAATCATAAAATATTTGATATATGTATACCATATATATATATATGTATAAGTATATATATATGTATAAGTATATATATATATGAATTTGTTATCAAACTTTTTACCACCCCAAATTGAATTGAGAAGTAAGGGGAATAAAAACCAGTTAAAAGAAATATTAATGTTTTGAATATTAAAAATTATTATGACAGTAATATTTCTGCATGGTATATAAGGTATATATGTATATATATCTAAAGATATTTTTAAAAAAATAATTTATAGATATTTAATATTAAAGTATGATATGTTTAAAGTTTATATTTGTAGAACAGTGACAGATAGAATATAAAATAAAAATTAAAATATAAAATTGATAGAAAAGGACATATTGGTATCAAATGTCATTCGATTGTAACGGGTTACTTGTCATGCATGTATTAAATTATTTATAGAAATCTTATTAGAAATAGTACAGAATTGGGAAATTAGTAAGAGATATTTTATATTTATAACTATATTTATGATTTTTTTATAATTTTTTGTTGGGCTGAGTGAGAAATGAAATTCGAAATTTTTCCAAAAAAAATTGAAATTCGAAACCACTAATTTCTACCAATTCCAAATTTTTCTCCAATTACTCTAGTTTGAGAATAATAATATTAAGAATCTTATTATTCTCAAATTGATTTTAATGTTTATATTATTTTGAATTTTAATTGCATTTTCATTTGAATTTTATCGAATTTATGACGTATGTGACGTTTTTCAAATGTTTGGATAAATTTTTGAAAATTAAAAACGGCATTGCCCCTAATTATAATAATCATATGATGTCAAATGAACTTTCAATAAATATTCGATATTATTACATATGATATACAAAATCATAACCCTAACTATAATAGTCATACATAACCAATCATACGCATAAAATGTCAATCATATATATTAAATTATTAAAAATGTATGTATTTAACATTTTATCTGTGATTCTGAAATTTTTAAAATCTTTTAAATTTTAGTTACTTTTAATTTCTTTTCAATTTAGTTTGCTTGCATGTCTTATGATATGTAAGCTTCGTTTCGTATGCCTTTGACTTGATGAATAATATGATAACAAATGATGGTTATATGAAATGTTATACAATCGTACAACTTTATATGGTATCATATGACATCATATAACTTTTGTAGTTAAGGGTATTGTAGTTCGAAAGTTTAAAAATGGCATACGTCAATGCTTATGTCAAAAGTTCAATTAAATTAATCAAATTAAAATTGACATAAGTGTGACAGAAAATAAAGTTGAAATTATGTCATTTTTAATATCGAACTTAAGACAGATGGTCAAGTAATGTTAGAAATTTTATGGTAAACCTTTAAAAAACTTTAATTTTCATTTTTAGAATTTTAGATAATTGAAAATAGTACTTTTTTTCTATTTTAAATAATACTTAAATAGTAAAATAGTACTTCTTTTGAAAATAATTAACGTCTTTGCTTTGCATTACTAAATATTTTTAAGTCCATTTCACAATTTTTTTAAAAATATTTTCGGAAAAGTGTCAAGTTTTTAAATTATAGAGATTATACATAATAATAAACTGATTACCTATATTTATATTCATTATTTTTATTACTAATCTAAAAATTTAAAATAATGATAAAAATTTTATTTATTGTTTTAAATATAATAATTTTAAATCTTTTATAATTTTTTTCCCAATAATATGGTGATTCTAATTAATTTTTTTTTTTATTTCATTACAGGTAAGAATCATAAATATACTTTCAATTTGTTCTGCAATTAAATAATTTTGTAAGTTTAAAGTTTACAGTCTACAAAAGTTTTAATTCCTAAGTTAAAATCCTTCTTTGAACTATTTTATGAACTTTGTAAGTAAGAACAATATTATAATTTAACTATTTTGGCTAGACATTGTCCTTTTATCTGAAAGTTATCAGAGCAAAACTGCAGCTTAATAATTTTTATAATTAAAAAATAGAAGTGTAAAGTAAGATTTTAACAAGTAATGAAAAACGTCAGAATTTTTAAAAAAGCATATTTCTAAAATTAAATAAGATTTCAAAGTAAATTTTTAGTAAAGAGTTTATTCAAAAATAATTTTATAAAAAAATTTCATAGAACTTCAATAAACATAGATATAAAATGCTAGGGAGAAAGTTCGTCGTACGACAGATCAAAGTGAAAAAACCAAAATTTTTTATTATATCTGCGAGTTATATTATTCAATTAAATTATGTGCTTATATTGTTATACACTTTTGCACTATTATTACATACATAGAATAATTTATTAATTTGATATCAATGGTTAACACTAATTGAGTTGAGTCAAAAAACGATTAAAGTTTTTCAACTTTTCTGGGACTTAAACCTGGTTGTCTCGGAAACCTACTCCAAACTCAAAGAGGCTACAGGTCCATAACTGGTGGGGCTATAGATAAAAGTCCTTTCGAGAAACCAATCTTTTTTCAATATCTATGTATTATTACAATTTCATTTATTTGAAACAGTGTAGAAGTTTGCTAAACACACAGACATTCGGACGGACAATGTTAAACTATAGAGTCACATTTAATTAAAATTATTTTAACAAATGTCCTTAAAAGTAGTTATAGATTTTTTATTTTAATCTTCGTAAACTTATTTTAACTTTTTATCATGGAAAAGCTAGAAAATTATTTCTTACGTGTGGTTAATCAAAGTTGACCAGAAAAAAAGAAATGCAAAATATAAAATTCATAAAAAAACACACAATCATGGATTTAGAAGTAAAAATTACTTAAACTTTATGTTCTTATCATAAATGTTTCATATGCAAAATATTTTAAAAAATAGCAAAAAGTACCCACTATACCCACATAATATTGTCAGATAATTTTATTTTGCATTTTTTCAATAAAAACAAAAAAAAAAAATCTGATGATGATTTGAATTTATAAATGTAAAATGTAAAATTTATTTTTTTTTTAAATTATCCTTTGAAATAGGAAAAAAAAGGATTTTTATGACTGACATTACTTTAATATCAATTGAAATATTCATTATGGTTTTTATGGTATGAAATGATCATGTGGAGAATATATATGTACATTTTTATGTCAGAATCTTTCAATTTCATTTTGTTTTTTTTTATTTAAGAGTCATGGCCTTAAAAAACTTTCTTGTATAACTTTGTAACTTTTTTTAATGTCAGCAGAAATAGAAAAAATGGAATTGCAACAAATAATTATGAAGAAAAAAAAAAAACATTTTTTTTAAATATTTTACAAATTGTAGATTGGAAAAAAACATACGTTTTCTTTGAAATACATTTGAAAAGAAAATCAATGAATATTTATTATCAGTGGCGTGTGTAAATAGTGAGCGCATTTTAAATTAAGTTGTAAAGAAGGTTATGCATTACAATATAAGTATTGTAAATTTTACAAGATATATACTTAGAACTTTAAGCTGGTAATTTTGGAAATTTGTTTGCAAAATAATTAGATAAGAGATTTTACAGTTATATGTTTTATTTAAAGAGGGTTAGGAATAGTTCAGAAGATCCTATAATTTTATAGAGGATTTTTAAAACTTAAGATTTTCTTAAGCAAGATTATGTAATGCAAATAAAGTAGGAATACTCTATTTTAAAGGATCAATAGATGTTGAAGTGTTAATTATTAATAGTTACAGTACTTAACTGTTCAGGGACAACTTAAGCTTTAATCGCGGTGAAATTTGATTTGTATAACTTTTTTTTTTTTGGCATTATTATGTTCAGATTTTGTTGCTGTTGTTTTTGAAAGAATAGCATATGCTGACTTAACAACTAGGACTTGTGACCTAAAAGTTCATATCACTTTACATTTTTTAAGTATCGTGAATGAATCGATTTTAAAAATTTTTTGAATCACTGAATGTAATAAAAATCTAAATTTAGAATAAAATGGTGGTGATTACCTTAAAGCTCAGTTCAACTT
The DNA here is from genome assembly GCA_963082915.1 of Dolichopus griseipennis. NCBI lineage: Eukaryota > Metazoa > Arthropoda > Insecta > Diptera > Dolichopodidae > Dolichopus > Dolichopus griseipennis. The sequence goes on from OY720442.1 coordinate 109,898,300, forward strand.
TATTTTTTCGAAAGCCACTTATTAGAAATGTGAGGTGTTCCTTTGGATAGTGTGCTAGGCGACTTTAAAACTACAAATCCATGCCCTTTTTAACCAAACCTTAGGAAAGGATTTGAGGATTTGATCTTGAGGTTAATATATGGAAGGATTTGAGGAATTTTGCTTAGGATATTTATCATGGATTTATGCGTATGGAATAAAAAAATGGGGTTTTAAAATATGAGGTTCTTGTTAAATTTAGCTTAATCGTTCACATATAAATTATCTATTTTGTGGAACACATTTGCTGGAATATAATTCCATAAGCGTGATGAGCGCATGACAAACGAATATCCATAAGCTGTGCGTTGAATTTCCATTTGATGCCCTTCTCGTTGAAAAATTCTAAATGGAGAAATTGGTGAACAAAATGTCATTGCACATAATATAAGGCCACTTCTTTAAAATATTCGATACTCATGTATTAATACATCTTTGTACTTACATCTAATCTCTTATTAGAGATTTTGGTAACAGTTTCTATATTTGCTTTACAATTACAAAGAGAATAATAGAGTGAATAATTAATGATGTCAAAAAAAGATGAACATACTTTCATCGTTAAATTTTTTTGTTCTGTGAGGTTATGAAAAAATCAGAGATTTTCAGCCACAATTATCCAGTTTCATTTAAGTACTTTAAAGAAATAATCAATAGAAAAGTACAGCCACATGTATATGCGTATTTTATAAAAAATTTTCTTAATTTGTTGCACATATTCATATGAATCCAAAATCTATCATATTATGTAATATGTACTTAGGTCATCAATTTAAAAAATTTTTGTGGAAAAATATGACACAAATTTTTCAGTTGAAAAATTTTTTTTGGAATTTAAAACATGTTTCAGATTTTATACTAGAAATTTGTTTGTTTTTCTGTTTTCTTTTGAAATATTTCTTTTTATCCAGGAAAACCAAACAAATCCCTTAGGCATTTGGTTTTTTTATCCTCTTCTTTTATCTTGTTGTTGTTGTTGGTTTCTTTAATCCTTTTTTTTTACTGTTATATTCCTACAAAATCTTCCAGTTATATTTGTGCAATTTTTATAATTTGATAAAATTTATTCGACCTAAATTCATTTTTTCAAAGCTTGTGTATATACAGTGTATGTAGTGACTACCAGTATGACCGTATTTATTATGTGTGTATATGTTTTGTGTAAATGTTTTTATTTTTTTTTATTTGTTGTTTGTGTTTAGGTTTAAAATGTCAAAAAGAAAGTATCTGTTTTTATTTAGAGATAAACATTTATTGCTTGCTTAAATTGTTAAAATCAGAAAAAAAATCCCTCATTACGTTTGAGTTTTTATTTTATTTTTGGAGACGACAATTTTAATTTTATTTTCATTTTATGTTTTGTTTTTTTTGTCCCTTTAAATGTTTTTATTTGGAAAATAAAAAATTAAATAAAATAAAATATAAAAAAAATAAAGGTAAAAATAATATAAAACGAGGAAGATTATAGTTGCCCTTGTCAACTTTTAGATACCCGTGCGTACACTATTATGTATTAAATAAATAAGAATTTCATATATTGCAATTGAACTGTTTGGCAGAAAATTCAAAATATTTGCTTTTTTATATTTAATTACAAAAAAAATTTATAAAAAAAAAAAATGAATTAAAAAAAAAGATGAATTTAAAAATAAATATGCTCTGAACGAGATTCGAACCCACACTTTTCAATTAAAAGGTCGACGTCCTAACCACTAAGCCATCGATTTTTTGTTCATCTCAATTTTTTTTTTAAAATTATTATAGTTGCTATGGTATCAATTGTTTATTTTGAATAACGTTTTGAATTTTTTTAAAAATGTATTAAAAACAAATGAATAATTTATAAATGAGAGTTTTAAGATGAATTTAAAAAAAAAAAAATTTTTCCCTAGCCTGGATTCGAACCGAGGCATTTTGGCTACAAGTCTCATGTCCTAACCACTACACCATAAATTGATTAATAACTTAACTACATTTTGTTTGTTTTTATATTTGGTTTCTATTTAGTTATTAATTTTGAAAATATTCATATAATTTCGAAAAATTTGTATGGCAGCTACCCGAAGTCTTTGTCCGATTTTAACCAAAAACAATAGGCAACCTACAAATTGTCTAAAAATTACTTTGTGAAAGTTTCAGGATTCCAGCTCTTGTAATTTTTGAGTTATCGTCCTGACGAACGGGCGGACACACATAGCTAGATCGATTCACTTTTCGATGCTGATTCGATACGTACCCTAGACACTATATCTAGCTCGTCTATTTTGACGCGTTACAAACGGAGGAGTAATTTTAATATACCCAATGTTCATATATGTATGCACGGGTATAAAAAGGTAAGATGAAGAAGAACCAAAAATAATTAACTTTGAAATTGTATCTGGGTTTATTAAGAAATCAAAATGTATTATGTATATAGAATTTGGTGTAATATAAAAATTAGGAAGACATTATATAAATTGAAAGTTTGTTTTTTTTTTAAAAAAAAGGTACTAATTCTTTAATTCTTAGTATACATTTTAAAAAAAATTTTGCAAATTTTGATTTGATAGTTTTAACGAACGGACCAACGTCCGGAAATTATTCTTATTTACATTTATTCATTGATATTTCATTATTCGATTGATATTGATATCATCATAGTTCGTTTTTTTTTTTAATTCATTGATTATGATGATTAATGATTAAAAGAAAAGAAGACCAAAACAAATGTTAACGCAAATCAAAAATCTTACTTTGATTGTTTTTGAATATTTTTTTTAAATTAATATGTTATCAACATGATTTTTTCAGTTTGTATTTAAAACAATATTGTATTTTGAATGAAAGTTCTAATATATCATCTTTACATCCAATACCAGATACTGATGTTCACAATTTATTATTATACATAATGTTTTTTAAATTTATCGCTAGGTGGTGAAAACTGAAAAAAAAATTCAAAATTACTAATATTTAAAAAGAAATTAAACTAAGGTAATCTACAATGAATCTTTGTGCAATTGCACAGGGGTTTTCCTAGTACATACATAAATCTAGTAATACAAGTTTCATTAGTGGAACAATATTTTTAATGTTAGATCTATATCCGATGTTTAAAGTTGATGCCAATAAAAGTTCTTTCATTTAACTTGTCAATTTAAATCATTTATTATTTGTGCCGCCTAGCATCTTTCGATTAAATAATTATTAATTTTTATAAACAAATAATTGAGCCGCAACCGAAAATTTAGCGACCGAATAAGCCGATTAATTTTTATGATGATTATTTAGCTTATTGTTATAAGTGATAATGTTGTTCGAATTTTACATCTAAATTTACTCATTTAATCATATTAATCATTTAAGTTCTAAAATTTTGCTAAAATATCTTTCAATCGATGAATATGATATTTTGAAATTTAAGATCTTTTAGAAATATTATAAGATACTTTGAACAAAATGTTTCTTGCACAGTGAAAGAGGGGTTGGAAAATCCTGTATATTTTTCGAAATAAAGCTACTATATATTAAGTTTAAGCATTATATGTTGGTATATGCTTACTATCATTTCAACTTTATGTAGAATAGTTTAAAAATAATAATTGTCAGTCGAATGATTAAACTATTGACTATTGAACTAATTATTTAACTTTGATTATTTTTTTTCATATAACTATAAATACAAAATAGTTTAATTTAAATCGAAGATTTGATAGACTGCTGTCTTCTTATTAACATTTATTTAAATATTTATAAATTCGCTTCTTCCATTCAGTTGTTGCAATTGAATGTTAACTGTTTGATTAAAGAACTGTGGGCATTTTTTAAATATTTTATCAGAAAACAATATATTAGATCTGCAGCTACAGCTAATAAATAGAAAACCATTATTGTTAATCGTAAGTTAATTAAATAAGAAGAATGAAACCGAAGAATATAACATTTATGTTAAGTTAAATAGTTAGAAAATAATGCTATAATTTAAGTCTGTGGTTTAAGTATGAAATATCATATGCGAGTGGTATTGCCATCTTATTCTACTTTATCAAATTGATTAGAATTTATTCAATCTAAATTGAATTATAATTAGAAACCTATCATTAGATTTCACAAGCGAATGGTAGGAAATTCATAATAAATATTAAATGAAATTGTAAAATTATAAATGCATCTCATAATAAGAAAACTATAAAGACCTAAATAGGACTTTTTAATATGACCATTTTAGAAACCTTTAATGTAACCTACCAAAGTATAAAAAAGAGTACATAACTTTGATATAAAATAAAAAAAAAAGTAAAAATAATATGGAAATAACTCAAAATTATTGAACTAGTGAACCAAAGGATACAAAATATTAAAATTATAAGCAAAAGATTTTAAATTAAAAAAAAAAATTTGTTCAAAAGGTAAAAAATATATTAGATTTTTTTTATTATTATTTCCTTTTTCACCCATTTTTTTTACCCAATATTATTTTCTTTTTCCATTGAATATAAAAAACATGTTTTGATGTAAAACTTAATTTTTTAGTTGAAAAACCAAAATGCATCATAATAAAAAAAAACCTGATAATCCCTCTGATGAAAAATATGAATTTGACCCCAATACAAATTTACAAAAATTAGAAATAGAAAATAAAAATTTGCAACAAATATTTGTATATTCTGCAGACTTAAAAAAAAAATATATATATATTTTTCCTCTCCTTGTTTTTTTAACTAGTTTTATTCCTTTAAATTTGGTCATATCCTGTTTTCGATTTTTTAGCACATTTTCAAAAAATTTTGTAAAAATGTGCCTATATAGTCTCACTCTGTCCGTCCGTCTGTCTGTCTGTCTGTCCGTATGTTTACAAAAACTTTTACATCGTTTGAAGTAGAGAAAAGAAATTTTAACCGCGAGTAGGTATTACAAAAAAAATAATTTCGTAGAAGAATTTTTTTCTGTAGCCCCACCTGTTACGGAGCAGCAGCCCCCCAAAGTTTGCAAAAGTCCTATATTTAAATTGTTATAACAAGAGTTCTATTAAGTGTATTATCCATTTGAAAACGGCAAAAGATAGCTGGTTTTATAAACTTTATAAATTTTTAAAAGACAAATATTTAGGGTTGCCATACGGTACTAAAATTTACCATTATGCAAAACTCAATTTTTGCAAAATTTTTGGCCCTACATATCTTCTAAACGGGTTAAGCTACGGTCTTGAAATTTTGGGAGTAGTTAAATCCTTAGAAATAAGTAATAGTCGTTTAACAATTTTTTTTTGTCACGACCCCTGTATTGCAGCTATAAGGGCCCGAAAATTGAAATTTTGCTATTTTTAAACACCTGTAACTTGAATACCTGTTAAAATTTTTTTTTTGTGATTTACAAAATGGAAGCTCTTTAATTAAATTTCAATATGTGTCAAAGGTTTTTCTTAATTTTGAAGGATGACGAAGCTGCAACCCCCGCAAATTCCAAAAAAGCCCTATATTTAAATTGGTATAATAAGAGTTCTGTTAGGTTTATTTTCAATCGAAAAACGGTAGAAGAGAGCTGCTTTTATAAGCTTTACAAAAATATGTCGCTGTAATGTATAGGGTTGCCATATGGTACTAAAATTTACCATTATGCAAAACTCAATTTTTGCAAAATTTTTGGCCCCACATACATTCTAAACGGGCTAAGTTAGGGTATTGAAATTTTGGGAGTAGTAAGATCCTTAGAAATAAGTAGAAGTCGGTTAACAAAATTTTTTTGTCACGTCCCCTGTTTAGCAGCTATAAGGGCTCGAAAATTGAAATTTTGCTATTTTTAAACACCTGTAACTTGAATACCTATTCAAATTTTTTTTTGTTAATATACAAAATTTGAAGGTCCAATATTATACTTTAACATATGTTAAAAGATTTTTTTAAATTTGAAAGCGGTTCTTTATATTGAAGAAAGTGTCTCTCAGGTTTAACCAGTTTTGCTTAAATAGTAAAATTTTAATTAAAATTCCAAATTTTGGTACGATTTACAATTTAATTCCTTGAACCTAAAAAAGTTGTGGGAAGGGGAGTAGTGAGGATTATATCCTTGATAAATTGGGCAAGCTCCCCATAGAGGAGCTATTAGGACTTAAAAATTAAAAAATTTACAAGTAGTAACTTATTCACCAACGTATATATTTCTTAAATTAAACGTTAACATTGAAGTTTCAACATTATATTCCGATAAAATACTTGGTATGAAACACTATATTATTTTGAAAATGTGCTTTTTTAAAAACCCTTGGTTTTTTTCATGACTTGTTTTTAAAATGATTGACTCTATATATATATTAGGGATGTTTGTGCCGTTAAAATGAGAGTTAAATTAGTCTATACTCAAATAATATTCATAAAAATAACAAAATATTTCAACCAATTTCATTGCAATATGTTTTCAAAATAAATTGCATACTTTATGGCGCAATTTTATTTAAATTCCAATAAATTGCATACTTTAAGGCGCAACTTTTAGTAAATATCAAAAAATTGCATACTGGAAGGCGAAAAATGTATTAAAATTGAAAAAAAGTCAGTGTAGCAATGTTTTTAGATTAAATATATGAATTGCTCATCAAGTTGAACACTCTTTTATTATAATTTGATGCCATAGAGGCTTTCCTAATTTTGATTTAATATGGAGGTTTTTGTTAAAAGAAGTTTTATTCAAGTTGGATTGTTACATTTGGGAAAAATTAAATTTTCATTATATTGTAGTAATAAAATAAATAAATTAAAATCTTTGTAAAAATTTCAAAACACCACTGTTATGTAAATATATATTCATGCATATATAAAATTATATTGTTTACCCTTTTGTGTTAGTTTTATGGTTTTGTTTTTCATTCACCCTAAATTATAGGTGAATATACTGTTTCGAATGCATTCATTAAAAACTTAAAAATTACTTTTATAAATGTTTTTTTGGGACATGTTCAAATTTTTAGTAAAAACAACAAAAACAAACAATCAAAAGAAAAAAACTATAAATAAATAAAACCAAAATAACAAATTTAACTAAAGTGTAAACTTTTAGGCGCAACTTATTTTTTTTTTTTTGTATTTTAAATATTTATTTTGCTTTAGAATGATATTAATTAAATATTATATGTATGTATATATGTATATGTCTGTAATATGTATGTAATATAAAAGTATATATAAAATATGTAAATAAATATTATATTGTTCAATATTGTGCAATACATTCGGAATTTTATAAAATTTAAGTTTTTAAAGTTTTTAATTTTAGTTTTAAACTAATGTTTTTTTATTTTAACAAGGTTCTTTAAATTCAATACAATTCAATATAAGCCATTACTATTGATATATTTAGGAAAACCTGTTGAACTTGAACAGATCTTTAGGAACTGTTTATTTTTATAGTCTGGCTCGGTCCTAGATAGTATTAGAAAATAACTTAAGGTCTAGCAATTAAAATTATTCTAATATTATTAGGTTAAATGTTTTCTTGATTTCTTGGTACTTTTAGCATATTATTATGTCTATGCATGTCTAATAAAAGTTAAAATTGATAAAATATTGTGAAGCTTTTTGTTTTAATGTAATTTGATTAGATCGCAGTATCCTATTATACCAACAGCTTATCACTTATCAAGTGATTGGGGCAATAGGTCCTTGATCTAATCAAATTAGATATGTGTCAGTAGCAATAGGTCTCAGTTAATTTAATTTAAACTCAATTAAAAAATCGATTTATTTTGCATTAGATAAGTTTGAATATAACTATAAATTTAAGGATAATAACAAGGATAACAGTTATAAAATGATTATCCACTATTTTATGGTGATGGTTTTAAAATGTTTTGTGTTCAAAACGTTTTTGGTTTTTTATTTTTTGAACAGTTTATTAAACTTTAAATGGTGTAAAATTTTTTTTCGGGATTTGGGAACACAAATATAAAGTTAAGTTTGAGATAAAATTTATGTGGGATTTCAAAAAAGTGTTTTTTTTTTTTTTGGGAACACAGAGACTTTTTTCTTATGATAAAGTTTTCCTTGTAAAATTGATAATTTTTTTAGAATTGCATATAGATGTATATGCATAAAAACTACGTTATTTAAAATTATATATTACTTAGTTATATACATGTATACATATATATATATATTTCAAAAGTTTTATGAAATTTTCTTTATCTTGTTGTTCTTAAAAAAAAAAATTCAGTTAAAAGCTTGTGGGTGTTAAAAATTTTCTTTTTCTTATTATTATTTTATCCTTAAAACCAGGACTTAATTTTTGTATATTTTTTTTAAGGATCAATTTTTTGGATTATATAAGTATGATAAGTTTATATTGTCTTATAGATAACATTTTTTTCTTATCCTTAAAAAATTTAGAATTATTGGGAAAATTCGTTTAGCTTTTTTTAAAAAATATAATCTAGACGATTGTGTGTTTTTTGGGGTTGTTTTTGAGGTTTATTCTCATTATAATTGAAAATAAACTCTAAGGATTTATATATACATATAATATATATAGATATATATATATATCTAAAGAATATATAGATAAGTATAAGTGGTACAAGCTTTTGGGGATTAATAGTTTACAACAAAATATAGTTATTGCCAATAAGTTTCTTTTTGTTTTGGAAAAACTTTTAAAATTTTCTTTTTTGTTATTTTTCTGATTATTTTTATTTTTTTTTTTTTATTTTAAAATATTTTTTTTTTTACTTATATAATACACCCACATAATTATAAACTTTTCATTGTTTTCATTGGAGATGGAAAATTGTTGAATAATATTTCCAAAATATTGTATCGAATATGAATATAATATATAGTGGATTGTATCGAATATTATATGTGAAGTTGATTAAAGTTAAATCAATTGGAAAATTATTGAAAATTTTGAGAAAATTTTGGAAAATTTTTATTCATAGAAAAGTTAAGATGTTATTTGTTGATGTATTTTGTTTTTAAAATAATTATTTGGAAATTCTGAAACATCATCAAGGGGATTTAGGAATGGAAATTGCATCGACCGAAATTTAATAGATCCTGGTAAATTTTCAGTAGACAAGGGTAGACATTTATGTATTTGTATATAGAATCTAATAATATTTTATTTAATTTAATTATAAATATCCATTATAGTAATGTGCACTTGCATTGCAAGAGTTCGTGTAGTTGGTTTCTAGTAATTGTTCTTAATTTTTACTTACAAAGGAATTGAGGAATTGAAGGGGTTGAGGCTCGCCAAGTCCTTTTTATTAACGTCACACATGATGACATTAATAACTTTTATAATTGAGGGTTAAAAATATCTTTTATGCCCAAACAGATTACCTGGAGTATGAATGGTGCCCAACATGATTAAATATACAAAGGTTTTTATAATTCAGTATTTAAAAATCCCTAGCACGCCGATAAAGTGGACTTGAGTCATGATCCCCAAACAAAAGTTTAAAAGTCGCCAAGACCAATGATTTTTCACATCAATGCATTGGAGTATATTTAAATAAAAGCCTAAAAAACATATTCGAAACCCAAAACATATTCTAGTTCTCCTAGTTTTGGATACATAAAAAGAGTTGAAAGTGCTAAAATAAATACTCGGAACTAGATAAGTTGCAATGTCAGATTTTTCTAAATAATCTATATCAAATGTATTTTTTCGTGAGTTTCTAGCAAATCGAAAAGTGCTTTATATAGCATTTATAAAAAATGGTTCAAATAGATTTGAAAAAACCAAATTGATTTGAAAATTTGATATTAATTTAATTTAAAAAAATATCAATTTGAAAATAGATAAATTTTATGTGGAAAAGTATTAAGTTCATATGAAAAGAGTATTGGTAATTGTTTTGAACTTCTAAAAGAGTAATGTCCTTCTAATTTAAAACTATTGCATCCTATGCTAGGTTCGGCCACCTTAGTTATCCATTGCACCACTAAAAGTTAAAAGTTTGAATGTATGACGTAAAATAATGTAAATGAACAACCTTCGTTAACATTTAGAAAACTTTCTTAAGTACAGAGCACATAAAATAAAATTTTAAAAAAGTTCTATATATTTATACATATATAAAAAGTTTGAACTAAGACAACAGCCTTCATTTAGTCCTCTGAAAATCTAACAAATTTTTTTATATTTTAAAAAAGGGGGTCTCTTATTTAAATAACATTCCTCTTATAATAATAGAACCTTCTTTATTTTAAAATAAAATCTTCTCTTATACCACTAAAACACTGAAATAATTACAATATTAATGTTCTAGGTATTTAATGGAACTAATTAAGACGTGAGAAAAAATAAATCTTATAAATTAAAAAAAAAATAGAATTTTATATAAATACAAAGTTTTTTCTTAACCTACTTTTTGCAAACTCAAAACTAAATTATGGTAATTATCATAAATTTTTGCACACTTTTGAATATTTAAAATTTTTTTTTTTTAAAGTTTAAGGAGCAATCTTAATATTTACAGTTTGTTTAGAATGAAGAATCTTCATTATTCGATTATATTTCTCTATTGAATTTTTGTATAGAACTGTTTGTTGATTAGATTTTTGAATTTGGATATTACTATAACTACCAAAGTGCTTATATAATATCTTTTGTTTCCTGTCGGAGGTACAATAAGGAAGCTAATCTTCAAAAGCTATCAAAAAGCAAGCTTATTGCAGAAATTTTATAGCTGTTCTCATTGAAATAAGTTTCCCTTGTCTTCCCATCCTTCCAACGTAGGAACTCTTTTCCAATCAACCTTCTTCCGCTTTAAAATGACTAAGAGGAAGAAAGGATGTTTAAGTTGAGAATAAAAAGGAGAAGAATTTGGAAAAAAAGATGGACATAATGTGTTCAAAAAGTTGGAGGTGCAATATTTGAAGGAGTTTCTGAATTTCAAAGTTCTACTCCGAACAGACTCTACTTCATATTAATGGGACTGGTTTTTTAATATTGCGATTAGACTATATAACTAATTTCGAATTCAATGTTGATCCCTTTCCATTTATTTGAATCTAATATTAAATATTACTTTCCTGTTTGGGCGATCCCCTGACTATTTATATTTCATTTTAATTTTACACCTTCATTAATCCGAATGATTATCCTGGAAGGCGCATTTGGAGTTTTATTCCAAAAACCATCAATTGATCCTTAAGGCGGATTTCAGTTCTTTGATCTTCTTCGTTTTCAAAAGAAGTTTCTTATAACAGATTTCAAGATTTGCCTTTTGCAACCAATACATATACATTTACACACATACATACAATTAATTTATATCTTAGGATTTAGCAGGGATAATAACCATAATCTTATTATTTATGAGTTTTTATATTTGAATCTTAAAAAAAAAAAAAAAAAAAAAAAAAAAAAACAGTTAATCGCGATTTACTAATAAATTAAACAGTTTTTTAAAATAGAACAGGAGAAAGAAAGAGACAAAAAATATTTTTAACTTTTTAAAGTATCTATCAGATATTTTTTTTTTTTTTGAAAAAATCCTTATTTTCCTCTTTAGTTCACTTTATTTTCTGGAAAATTTTTCAAAATTTCCTTGTTTTTCATCATTTTTAATCTTCCTGAAATGAATCCTTAAAAGAAAATTTAGGGAAAGAACAGTTATTTGAAGGAAATGGACAAAATATACAAAAATAAAAAATACACAAAAAATAAAAAAATATTAAAAGATTATTTTTCAAAATAACTTTTTATTTTTGATTTTTAATTCATATTTTTTTTCTTATTTTTTTTAAAATTTATTATTTCTATCTCTTTTACTTTTTTGTTGTTGTTTTTTTTTTTCGTTTTCATCCTTCCTTCCTTTTCTATATCCTGGGTTTTTAAATTTTTCTTTTAATTTAGGATCGGTTTTATTCCATTGAGGCGGTTCGTTTCTTTCATTTTTTTATTATGAATTTTTAATTATTTTGTATACAAAACAAAACTGTTTTTTTTTTTTATTTCAAAGGTATCCCAGTTTTTGTTTTTTCATCCATTTTATTCCTTTAGATTTTAAAAAAACTGTTAAAAAGTTTGTTGGTTTGTTTGATTTTCTATTCATTTTCTTTAACTATTAATTTTTTATGTATGTATATGTATATGTAAATATGTTTATTTTGATGAGTTTGTAGTTTGGTTTGTTGGGTTATGTTGGTGGTTTTCTGGGTTCGCTTTTTGTTTGTTTCTTTTTTTGTTTTAATAATTTACAAGTTAACTGGGTTAATGAATGAGTCCAAGGTGAAGTTTCATTTTTCTGAATAGGTATTTATGTGCATATATATGTATATATATATATGTACATACTATATATATATTTGTTTGTTGTTTTAATACCATTAAATTGTTTGTTTTTTAAAAAAAATATTCTCTATAATTCTCTTTCACTCTCTCTCTGTTTCTCTCACTCACTCTATTTTTATCCTGTTTATTCCTTCTTTTAGTTTTCTTTCACTTTGGAAGTTTTTTTTTTTTATAGAGGTTTTGTAGGTGAAGTTTGAACTCAAAACAAAAAAAAAAAAAAACCAACAGTTATTTTGAATTACAGTGGATGAAAAAAAAATAGTAGTAATGGTTTATAATAGTGGTGGTGTTGGTGGTTCTGTAGTAGGTATCTCTGCTGTATAGAGTGAGAATAATATTCTTATAGTTTTATTTTTGCAATTCTGTTGTTAGAAACTGAAATTTCAATGAATACAATTTGTGAAGAGTGAAAGTGTTTCAGTTTGTTTTTTTTGTTATATTGTTTTTACTGGAATGAAAAGTTCTTGGATGAAAATGCAATTCATAAATGGGTTGAAACATAAATGTGTACGAAAAAAAAAACATATTTAGGTCATATTTAAAGTGCAAACGTCACTGTAATAATTTTTAAATGAAACATATAAAATCATATTATATATATATATTATAATACAAAAGAAGTAATTATAGACTTGAATAGTATAAAATTATTAGAAAATTTTTGTAGGTTTTAAGTGTAGGAGTAGTCGGAGGGAGTCAGTTTTTTTTTTTAATTACTTTTCTAGGGTTAAATTTAATGAAAATATAAAGTGTACACATACACATGAAAATATGTTCATATACATTTAAAAAAACAAAAAATCATTTTAGATAATAGTCTAAATAATAATGATTTTATACATATTGTGAATAAGAGGTTTTTAATATTTAACCTAAAATTGGGTCATTCACAATTTGCGCAATTAATTTTGACTCATAAGAATGAGTCTTGAATAACATATATTTTGAGTGAAATTGTAATAAATTGATTTGAAAATTGAAATAATAATTAATAAATAAATGTAATATTTTAAAAGGTAATAAATGGGTTAAATTTTATATAAATTTTTTATTTTTAATTTGCCTTTAGAGAATGACAATCAAAATAAATTGAAAAAATTTATAAAAAATTGTTCTGTAATAGAATAATATTATCCCTACTTCTATTCCTATCCCTTTATAGATATAAATTTATTTCTAAAACCTTAAGGGATTCTTTTTTAAGTGAATCTGGATGTAATTATGTGTCTAGACGATTTGATTGAATAATTAGAGTGCCTACTAATAAAAAAAAAAATGTAAAAAATGTCAAATGAAAGTTAAATAACTTTTGACACTTTTGACGTTTCGAATTTATTTTACAAACCGTTGAAGAGTTTATGGGCTTTTAAATCTCTTGAAATTTATCATTTTAATTTAAGATTATATTTTTTTATTTAAAAGTATTTAAGTTTTGGTTTTTTTTTTTTAATTTGCTTAGAACATTGACACTAAGGCACTTAATTAGTCAAAGAAATTGTTATTTTTTTAAATCAAAGTAAAGAGTAATTAATTAACATTTTTTTTAACGAAGTTATAGGTTAAGTGTTCTTTTAATATTAAACATGATGTTGGAGCAGGAATGGTGTGATTTATTTGATTTATTATAATATTTATGATAAATTATAATATTTTAAAAGTTTTATACAAATTTTTGAATTGTGAAAGCAAATAATTGGCCTTTGACTTTATTAAAAATATTTTAATACCACAAAGGAATCCAAGTAATCCTTTCTGATCCATTTTGAATATAGGCCTTTTGAATTTTGCTAATTATAATCTTGTAATTTGTTGCAATTATAGATATTTATTTTTTAATTAGTTTTCAGTTTAATTTGTTTTTATATTGAATTGTTTGTGTGAAATAAAATTTTTATTTGTAGATATAGGAGCCAATGAATTTTTAAGTGATAATTATATTTAATGAATTTTATGTATATTATATTTGATATTTAATTAATTTGATTTAAGTGTTATTGACTTTGTTGTTTTATACACCAACACCAATGCCTTGCAATATTTTTATCTATGTTATATATTTAAATTCAAATTACATTTGGTAACCAAGGTGATTTGTAACAGCAAATTATTGAGTTTTTTATTTTTTTTACAAATGTAAGAGTTTTGAACTGTGCGGAGTTTAAATTATACTCCCTCGGTTAACAAGCTCAGTCGTACTTGTCATTGACTTTAGTTTTAAATTTAAAGAATACTAGTCATTAAGTCTTAGGAATTTGCTTTACTGAATCAAAACAAAAAAGTGTCGATTTAACCCAATGCAATGCGCAACACTTGGAAGGCTTTAAAAGGTCATTTTAACATTGTGAAAATTCACATGCGGCTTAAAATTGGTTATTGAAAATTATTAATTGTGAAAACTGCTAAAATGTTGAAAATGATCCCATCTAGTTTAATCTGCTCTACTATAAATTCTGCATTTTTCAATTTGCAACGTTTTCAATTTGCAAAAAGAACGTACTTGTTTCAAACCTAACCCCCAACCCTCTCTTTTAATGTGTATAACAAACGTAATTGTTTAATTGACTCCCAATTATTCATCTATTTATTCCAAAAAGCATTTCAAAATTTTAAGCCATGGCAAACAAGGCCAAACTTAAAAAGAAAGCAATGGTAGGCAATGGGTTAATTATTATGGTATACTTTCTTATAATAAGAAAAATTATTTTCTTAAAACTAGCACCATAAAATGTAGAAAAAAACAAAATGATTGTAGATATTGGTAATTTGTTATTGTTTGAATATAAAAATAAATTTGCTGAAATGATATACAGTTCTTCTTTCTTTTAATCTTAATCCAGCAATTTACTTTTATATGAAAATACTTTTAAATGCAACAGATCCGATCTACTGATCTAATAATATCAGTACGTTCACGCTGGGAAAATTCTTGTATAGAGATCTATATAAAGCTCAAGAATTCTCATTCTCCTCAATTGGTTGCTTATAATTTTTAGCTTTATGAAATTATGTCCCTGTTGTTGTAAAAATTTTATCAACAATTTTTTTTTTAATAATCTTTCCAATCTTTTATAATTAAATTTTATTATAACAGTGCCAATTAATACTAATTCTTTGCTAGTAAACTTTATGTAGACCAGCAATTAAAAAAAAAAAAAATATAATTATCTTAAGATTGTTAAAACGTAGAAAAAAACTTGAAACTAGTTAAATAGTCTTAAAACTCTTATTAATTAATGCTCTAAAATAACCTAAAGGAAAAAATTTGTTCTATAAAAAAATTGTTTGGGCACAAGTTTTATTGAAAAAAAAAAATAATTTAATAATTTTTTTTTTTTTTAATTTACTTTTAAATGAAAAATTATTTTATAAATTGCATTTACTAGTTTTGGTCAAAGATTCACATAAAAAGAAAGTAGAATTAACAAATACATTCATACATACATGTACATAACATAGTAATTTTCAATCAATCCCGTTGGCAAACTTACTCTAAAAAAATAAATAAATTTGACATTAAATTCTTTCCTTTTTCCCTTGAAGATGAGGAAAATTGGGACCAAAAAAAAGAAAAAAAAAAATTGGAATTTCTTTTAAAAGAAAAATAAGTCTAAAACTTTACTTTAGTTTTTAAGAAAATGCCCTACAAAACGAAAAACGAACTAATTCTTTGTTTATTTTATTTTCGATTTAGTTCTTCTCTAACATCACATGATAAATTGAGACTATATTGGTATACAAATACAGGACGAATATACGTAAAGAAGTTATACAAGAACCGCAAACATATATATGTATATATAAATACATATATGTATATAAATTGTTAAAATGTGCAAGAAATTTAAACAAGTTATCTCTTTTAAAAATAGTAGAGTAGAATTCGGATTTGAAAAAACTTCTGTAAGAGTTTACCCGGTAATGCAGACCAGTCTATCCAGTCTATATCATAGGCTCATTTTGGAAGAATTCAGACTTGGGCCTTAGGTCTATTTTTAGAAACGTCTTAGATGTTAATATATATAATTCTATATGTTATTGATTTTATAACAATTTTATATTACAAATACAGGACGAATATACGTCGCGTGCCGCTTAAAACTCGAGCGATTTTCGCACTCAAATTTAATTTATATTTTTAATAAAATAAAATTGAAGCCACGACCGATAATTGGCCAACTAGTTTGAATAATATATCTTATATTTGAGTGAAAGTTTATTTTTGAATTCATACCATTTATTTATCTGTGAGTTATGTTATTCAATTAAATTATTTGTTTGTATTTTGTATATGTTTATATTAATATGTCAGTACATTATGTATTACTGATATGGAATTGTTAATTAATGACTGATATCGAATATAAACTCGAGTTAACGTTATTTTTTCCTTTTACTGTGATTCAAACCTCATTAAATGATAGGCCGACGTTCTTACCAAAGGGGCAATCTAGCCAGATTAATCAATATATTGTTTTTGCTACCTTCTTTAGTTTTCAAGTATCGTTTTACAAGAAAGAGTAAATTAAATTTAAAATTCGCTGGAAAGTAACGGTGATTCCGTATTCAGATATTCAAAATGGCAATTAATGTACTCAATACGTGATTTTCATTAAGCTGTACCGAATGGACATGTTGAGAATCTAACGATCGATTTCTTAGATTAACTATTTGTTTTTGTTTTTTTTTTGACGACAAGGTACAGTGGAATTCTTCAAAAGCTATCTAGTTCCTATAGGTAGTGTACGACATTAACACACCAAAACCACCAACCAAAACCACCAATACAAGTATACAGTTTGATTTCGAGATTTGTGTTTTAAAGGAAAGGATTTCTAGGAATTAGAGTAAGGAAATTATAGTACTATGGGGGATGGGAAAAATTGGATGGAATACTTTGAAAATATATGATAATGTTCTTCTTAAATTTATCTAATTGACTTATTAAGTAGACTTAGTTTTTTGCTTGTGTCTAGATCGTAACTCTTAATCCCTAAGAGGGTTAATCTTATAATTATTATTTAGTTCAAATTTTTTAATTTAGCGATTATGTTGTAGTTCCAGATCTGTTGTTGTTTGTATGATCTAATTTTCAGGTAGTTTTGTTTAAAATCGAAAGACTTTTAATTAGTAGATTGAAGAGCGCATTTAAAAACATATGACTGAATACTTTGTAGAATGGATTCAGTCGTCTGTATTTAATGGCGCTCTTTTTAAAATTCCAATATTTTTTATCGCTTTAGAATATTACAATTTTAGAAATAGGTATGTATATGATAATATGTATACATTTTTTACATATTTAACCACTTAGTTCTATGTTTCATTAATAAAATATTTAAGAAAGTCTTAACTAAGAAGAATAAAAAAGTGTCCTACAACTTCATTCTCCATCTTTAATCTTCAACTCTCTTATTTTCAAATAACTAATGGAAACATTGTAAGTAGCTAGGTAAACTGAAGCAATTTGTAAAAATTCACAAATTCACCAAGAAATTTAAACAAGGACTCCATATTTTCCCTTTCATAAAATATTCCAAAGTTCATAATATTTAACATGTACTGTATAAAATTGAAAAATAAAATGTTCAAAAAAATAAAAAAAAGGAAACTCATTTTTTATATAGATAGTTTTTAAAAATTATTTTTCTTCGTTTCTTGTTTTTTGTTGCAAAAGAACTCCTTCGGTGCCATCATCTTGATAGAAATCTTTCTGTCTTCTTATTCTTGGTTTCCTTTTTTTTTTATTTGTTTTTTTTACTTTCTTCATAATACTCTTATATTATTAAGTGAAGTGAAGCTTTCTTAATTGGGTCATGTCGATAAAAAGATCCACTTTACTTTACTTGGTTTTTCTTTTGTTTTATTTGTTGTTGTTGTTATCTTGTTAGCCCTAAAAAAAAAAACACAAAAAAAAAGTAAAATAAAAATTCTGAAGGAAATTCCAAAATAAAAAAAAAAAAAAAAATTAAAAAACTATTTTTCAAACTTTGTTATTCTTCGTTGGCATTTAAAAAAAAAAATACAAAAAAATAAATGCATTCTTTTTTTATTTTCTTAAGAAATATTTTTCTTATATGCATACGAAGTACAAGAAAATAACAGTAAAATATAACATATATAACATTATGCATTTAAATGCATTTGTAATAGTATTAAAAATTTGTTTTCCATGGTTGTATACACATATGTAATTGAATGGAAATTGAAAAATATCAGCATTGTTTTTATTTGCTTTTTTTTTTTTTTATTTTTTTTTTTATTTGTTTGATTAAAAAGGCAACAACAAATTACAAACATATTCAATGTTGCCATTGTATATATGAATTCTTTTTATATATATTAATAAAATATATTTGTTTTTAAAAGAATTTAATAAAAATGAATAAAATTTAATGGTGTATAACAGTTTTAAAGTAATTATTGTAAGTAATTTGTTCGCAATCGAACAAATGTAATCGCAATTTTGACATTTTTGTAATCGCAATTTTGACCGAACAGATAAGCAAAAAAAAAATAATTGCGTGTATAATAGTTTAAGGGCATACAATAATTTAACAGATGAATTAAAAAATTTAACTTCCTACAGCTTATTTAAAAAGAAAATTAGAGAGTTTATTGTAACTGTAATATAGTAAATTAATAAATAACAAAAAATTAAAAAAAAAAAAAAAAAACAAAAAAAAAAAAAATAAAAATAAAACAACAGTAATACAGTAAATTAACGTAATGAAGTAAATTAAAGTAATTAAATTAAACGTAATTTATAATGTAGTAAATATATTAAATTAATAAATAACAAAGAAATAAAAAAAAAAAAAAACAAAATTAGTAAAATAAGAATATGTAACTAATAATCTCAGAATAAAATAAATAAAATAATAAATTGTTATTTAAAAGAAAAAATAAACTTAGGAAATAAAAATAGTTATTAATGATTATATTATAAACCACTTAGTATGTAAAAAAAAAAAAAAAATAAACAAAAAACTATCATGACCAAAAAGCCAATTAATGGCTAGGGTCTCAAATAATATATTTATAATACAATAAAAATATATGTACAAATTACTTAATATGTAAATAAAAATAAAAAAATTTTTAATAAAGAAAAAAAAAAAAAAAAAAAAAGAAAATCTAACTGTATAAGTTGGTACGTATTTAAATTTTTGCTCTAATGAATTTTTAAAAAAAGAGTTATTGTAAATTTTGCAGTTGAGGAGGAGTTTATTATAAATTACGCGATGTTTAATTTTTATTGAAAATTCCTATTATTTGAAGTTTATTCAATAAATTATTTGAAAGAAATAAAAAGAAAGAGTAATTTCCTTTTAATTTCACTAAAATTATTTATTTTTACAAATACCAGTATTTCGTATATGACATGCAGGCAAGTGATAGGAGTTCTAACAGTGTATTGAAAACGTGGTCGTTTTAAATTGCATATTTTTAGGGAATTATTTACTTTTTTACCACTGTTTTTTATAAATTAATTGTTTTTTTTTCAAAACTCGTACTCGATTAAGTTATTCGAGTTCTAAAGCAATTTGTCATAGAGTTTTTGGGGAATTTTTCAAGTGTTATTTTATAAAAATAATTTTGAAAATTAGTTAAAGGTATATTTAACCAGTAGCGGAGTAACTTAGGAGCTCACCTTCAATGTGGAAAATCTCGGTTTAAACCCCAGTCAGATGATTTCTATTAAAAAAAATTCATTAAATTGTATGTATGGTTGAGTATATATCATCATATTTAATAAGGAATAGGTAATAATGCATATAACTCTTGTAAATGATTTAAGATGTCGCAGAAAATTTAAGATTTATGTATTTATAGTCTTATACAATAACTACCAGCTACAGAGTTATTTTAACGGGTTAAGCAATTAACGGCTTAACGAAATAGAAGTTTTGGTTTAATGAGTTGGCGAATACCTTATAATTCTAATGGTATAGTGAAAGGGGATAAAGAAAGTTCAAAATATAATTGATAATTTTACAAATATATGTTATGCATTTATTAATGTACCATTATAATCGTGCATTTTTAAAATAAATCAGAAGAACAATAGGGCTTATACCAATTTAATCTATTAAAATTTGAACTAGTATAATTAGTACATTAAGAGTTGTTCGTTTTTTTTCTACATAATTAAATAACAGAAATGGTAATTAGTGTACCATATTGAATATTGGGAAATTTGTGAAAGGAGAGCAGTGCTTACCAAATCAAATTATGATGGAAGTGCTTACAAAATCAAGTTTTTTTGTATATTTTTTTATTATTCTTTTAAATTATGGGCTATTTGTAAGAGCAGAGCAGTGCTCACCAAATTAACAAATTATTTAATTAGTAAGTTTGTGCTCTCTTATTTTTTCAATATTTTTTAGTTCTATTCTAATTGAGATTTCAAATTTTGAAAAAATATATGAAATACAAACATAAAATTTCACGGGACTAATACACTTGCTATAAATTATCTTCATATTAATTTTGATTGAAATAGGTATTATATGTTGTGCAGATTAAGAATGCAAGTTCTTAACTATGTGTTTTAAATGGATATCAGTTCTGAATTCGCTTTAAAATTATATTCAATTTTGCAAATATTCAAATCTAAAGATTTTGTTGCCCGGTTGTCAAAATTTTAACTATTGTAGTTAGTACTAAAAATTTTTTTATATTCTACTTCTATCAAAATCTATAGCTTGGTTAAAATAACTATACAAATTATATGTTAAACTAAATACAACCATTTTATTTAATTTTCTTGAAAATATTTTTTTTTTATTTTAAGCAATCCTCTTTTCTTTAAAATTATTATTTTAAATTTTATTTAATAATTTTTTTTATTTAATTTAATTAATTTTTATTTGGAAATAGCTTTTTTTCATTTTGTTCTTTAATGCATTTTTTTTCTTAAAATTAAACTGATCGTTAATTTAATTATAAAAATTTTTCCGTTATCTTAAGTTATTATCTAAATTACTAAAAATACTAAAACTAATTTATTTCACTATTTATTTGCTTAACTAACTGTAGAAATTTTCCGCTTTAAGCGAATAAAACAAATCCTATTAAAGTTATTCGTGCTTCAAGCTACAATTTTGTTGAGGTGATATTATTAAATGGTTTTATCCTGTTAATTTTCATACTAAGAATAGGTTAGGTTTGTCAATAGTTGGCAGTTATACAAAGTAAAAAAAATTTTGTATTAAGGTTTTGTATTTTGTACAGGTTAGGTTTGTCAATAGTTGGCAGTTACGCAAAGTCAAAAAATTTGGAATTAAATTTTTGTATTTCCGATTTTATAATTTGGATAAAATAAATACGATCAACAGAAGCTCTTGATTCTGTTTTGATCAACTTTTTTTCTTTCTGTGAAGGATGATACTTCTAAGAAGCTTTGATAGATACAGTAGGGAAGCTTTGATAGATTGTTTCTAACCGGTAGTCAACGAGGCCTGTGAGAAATTATTTTTGGAAAGTTTTATTTGTACAAATATTTTAAATGTCCGAAGATTTAAACTTCTTTTCAAGATTCGATTTGACAAGTTTCCATTCCCTATTGTAGTAAAAACCTTTAAACAAAAAATGGGAAATTATCATTTTGAATTAAATTTTATATTAAAATTTTTCCTAATCTTATCTTGTCAACTTCCATCTAATCATCGAATAACAAAAACACTTGCAACATTAAGGAAATAACAGTAGTAAATATACATATATGTGAGTACTGAGTAGATATGCATGCGATTCTTTCAATAAAATTGTATTGTTTTTTTTTTCTTTTTTTATCATGTGTCATATTAAAAGGATTAAAATGAAAATCCTGAAGGATAAATGTTAATTTCTTTTCTTTTATCATCATTTGTGCAATGTTTAAATTTAAAATTCTTCAGGTGAACATTTTAAACTGTTTTATTTGCTCTCTCTTTATTTCTGAATATTTGAATTTTTTTTAGTTAAAATTTGTTTTTGAATTTTTTATTTGTAACTATTAAAAAGTGTTGCCGTGTGTAAAAATAAAATGTGGTTTTATGAAATATATTTAATATTGCGCTGTATTGGAATCAAGACTCAAGGGATATTAAGAGGTATTGTTCAGAAAATTGTTAAGGTATTTTTGCTTTGAAATACCTTTGAAGTGTCGCTTCCCTTAGATCTTTTGTGCATTTAGTGCCCTTTTTTTCCACAACTTAAAGAGATTTATAAAATCTGAAGATGTTTTTGGATTCTGGATTAGCCATTTAAAATGTGATACGAAACGAATTTCTTAGATTATCATCTAAGTTTTTCATTGTTACCGAGAAGATCTTGCGGAAGAATGGATACTTTTTCTTCCTTCTTCATTTACACTCAGGGGACAACGATCTATTTTAGCTAGTGTTATTTTATTGGTCTTTTGCAGAGCTGCTACCTGACTCTAGTTTTAAATATGAGTTGAAAAAACCAATTAATTTATTAAACAAAGTAGAAAAATGTGAATAATTCCCTAAAAGTATGCAATTTTTTAAAACTTTATCATGTATTCACTACACTCTTAGAACTCCTAGAATATTTTCTTGATATTCAACTGATGAAAAACGTAGATTGCATTATTATTTAATTTGAAATTTTAATTCTTATTTGGCAGGAACTCTTTAAGGATGTTGTAATAATAATTACTATTAACTTTTACCCACTTAGTAGATTAGATTGTACTAATATAGTAGAAATACTACATTTAATACAATTACACTATTTTATCTTATTCAAAAACTTTTCTATATTCTTAACATATACATTGTTGAAATGAAATGTTATTTCGTTATACGGTAATTTTTTGAATTAGATTCGTTTTTTATTTATTTTTGAATTGAAGGAAGCAGTAGATCATGAGGGGTTGGATTGAACAATATCTCAGTTGGCTTTAAATTAAAAGTAGAAGAATTGCTTTTCTCTAAGTTTTCATTTGATCTAAAGAACAGCAAAAAAAAACGACAGAAATGAATTGAAATCTTTCTAAATTTCAACATGATGCAATCAGAATCTTAAAAAAAGAATCAACTTTTTCTATTTTTATATTTTTGTTTTTTTCTTGTTATTCTAAATGCATATATCCAGGATCACTTGATGCATTTCAAGTATATGCAATCAAGATAAATGAGTAGAATAATGTAAATAAGGTATAAAGATGTTTTTTTGATTTTTTTTTCTTCTTTTTTTTTTTGGGAAAATATTTAAAGAAAAGGATTAGGATTTTACATACGTATGATTATATGTAAAAGTGTTTTTTATATACATATACAGGACATGTATCTGAAAATTTGTAGAATTTTGGGATCTGTGATGTTCACAAAATAAATTTGTTTTAAGAAATAAAATCAAAAGAAATTTTTTTTTGTATTTTTTTTTGAAAATTAAAATTCAGGTGAGTTTTGATGCCGAAGAATATCATGAATATTCCATTTATTTACCAAGAATTGCAGGGTATTGAAAAGATTTCTTTATTTTGTAGAAGGAAATTAAATTAAAACAACTATGCTCCAAAAAGTAACTCTTATTGGATCGTTATTTTTAATTGAATATAAAGAAATTGGATTGGGATCCGCGGAAGGCGTTTTAGCTAATAAGAACAGTAAACAGTAGCTTCCTTGCTTGTCTCTGGCATATGAAGCAGGCAAAAGTTATCCAAAATATATAGATTTTATTCAAAATATTAGATAAGTGTCATCGAAATCGTTATTGTCTTCGGGACAATTATACACTTTAAAAACGTGGAAGTACCGTTATTTATATTCGCGGCGTATTTTATAATTGTCTAAGTTATTTGTGTTGACCTAAGACGTCTCTATCTTTTCCTGCTTCACCAATGTGGGACAGTTTTTAATATTGAAAACAGGAAGTACCGTTATAATTCTGGCAGCTTATTTTCCTATTGATTAAACTAATAATTGGATTTGGCTTAGCCTTTTCATTTTTTATCTTAACCAAAGGTAAAGTTTTTATTATATTGTGGCATTAAGGGCCATTTCTACCAACTTGCAAATGTAAGACATTTTGTCTCAAGTTATGTTAAAACTTCAAATTTTAAATTTAAATAAAATTTTTCCAAAGGGGCGTTTTATGCTATTCCAAACAATTGAACTTTAAGATGATACTGCAATCATTTTAATGCATGCATTTTTAACTTGAAATTGTAAATTTCTTAAAAATTTGTAAAATTGTGAGCCTAAAGTAAAAATCTATTTTAAACTGCATCTAACATATAGGTACATGTATATTTTACAATATTTGACATCAAATTGATGATTGACTTAAAATTAGAAAATTGTCTAAGAAATGTTTTATTTATTATAAAGAAAACTTATATAGGCAATATTTAAAATATTTAATACTATAAATTTTAAACCTATTTTTAAAATATAAAAAAAAAATTTTCTATTTAAAATCTATGGAAAATTGAAAATTTTCAATTGCATTATAAGAGTGTAAAATTAATTTTCCATTCTAAAAATTCATTTAACAATCACTTCAAAAACATTAAAGAAAGTCATTAGAAAATACAGATAAAATAAGGATTTAGTATTATTATTATTGTATTGGTAAAAAGTCCTGCAGGATTACGTACAATTTTATATTTAATACATTCATAAAATTTAATTTTGTCTTCCTTTTATTTCCAGATTGATTTTGTATTTCATAAATTACTTAAAAATGGATTTGTCGATTTGTACTCTAGTTACTAGTAATTGCATTTTATATATAGGTTAGGTTTTATATACAGGTTAGGTATTATATACCTAATATTAAAATTAAAGGATTTAAGATGTTTAGGCCAATTTGTATATATAAATATACATAAAAAGAAATTATTATGACAGTTAATTACAAAATTTGTGGTAAATTTATAATTCTGCAGTATTTTTAATGAAAATTAAATTTAGTATTGTGTGTGTGTAATCAGTAATAACTAATCGATGAATTAAATAAAAATATAATTTTTACTCTGTTTTAAATTTCATCAATTAAAATTCACAACAATAAATGTGTCATTAGATTATCACTTTAATTGTTAAGTTCTTGTTTAATAATTTGATAAGTCCTATGATATTTGTCTTAAATATTCTTAGTTTTATTAAAATATTTCATATTCTGGGCTTTTAAACAAGTACTTTTAGCTTTTTTAGCTCTCAACCGATTTTAATGAAATATGGTATGTAAATTTTTTTTTTTATTTGTAGGAATTGGTGTTGGCAATAAAGCCCTTACTAATTCTCTGGTCTGCAATATAAAAATTCTGCTGTTAAAGATGCAATTACTTTATTGCAATTACAAATAACGGTATTCGGAGTTAATAATGCCACGTCCATATGTTTGGTGGACTTATTGCAGGACTGGTGATTTTTAAAGCACCAGGATCAGTCAAATACCAGTACCAGTCAAGTACCAGTAATAATTAGATATGGAAAAATTATGCAGTAAATTCAAGTACTAAATAGCTAGTACTGATACTAGAAAAAATATAAGTACCTTCAAGTATTTCTTACTTGTACCCACCAGTACAAGTACAATTTTTCCAGGATTTTTACTGTTACTTAAAATTTTATTCCAATGCCAGTGATAAAGTATTCAAATACTACTGAATATCCAGGATCGGTTTGCTTATTTAAGCACCAAGTATTGGAAAATCAACAAAACTTATTTAATGGGACCCAAATAATTAGTTTCTGATTTCTTCTTGATTGATTTTGGTATAAACCCAGTTTTCTGTTTAAATTTTGGATTATAAATAGTGAGCCAAAATAATGTTAAGCCACATTCATGCTTCTACGTTACAAAAAATGTACTCACTATCCTCAGATAAGACGTTTGCTGCAATTTCTGAACCTAAATGGAATTTAAGTAACTTCATCACCTTTAATTTGGATTATGATATTATTTTTTGAGTATGATAGCGATTATTTAGTTGTTAAAACATCTAATTAAGGCATTCTAAGACATCTTATACAATATTATTTATATTCTTATACAAAATCCATTGAATTTCCATTATAAAATTCTTTTAAAACTTTACATAATCTTGTATGACTTAAAAGTTTGGGTAATTTAAAATTTTATTAATTATAACTTGTAAAACTAAAACAATGTGTAATTACAGTATTAAAAACTTGTAACACTTTCAATGATAATATTAAAATTTAATAAATTTAAACACTTTTATTTTAAATATTCGGTAAAGTTTTCATAATATATATAAAACTTTTACTACTGGATATTCAAGATTCTATAGTTACTAACTACAAACTATGAAATAATGACGAAATACACATGAATACAGGAAAATTTTCATTAAAAAGTAATAAAGTTCAGAAAATCTGAATCTAATGTTTATTTACAAATAGTTAAGATAATAACAATGTTCCGAAATACAAAGTTTTATATATATTATAAAGGGTTATAATAAATTTGTAAAAGATGATGAGTAAAATAAACAAATTTGAAGAAAAAAGGATATAAAAGGATATTGATGGGAAAATTTAATCTATCTATATGCATAGGTGGGTGTTTGTTAAGAACTTTATAAGCAATAAATTATTTAATAGAATTTTAGGAGTTTTCGAATAATGAATTAATAATTGAGTAATAAGTAAAGTAAGTTTATTTTATTAAATTAATGTTGCCATAGTCATTGTATTCAGAAAAAATAAAAAATTTGCAACAGAATTAAATTGTATGATTTTTGGAGTACTTATAAAAGACCAACTTTTAATATCGAAGAAATTGGTAATAAATTGTAAATATATTCGAGAATGAAAATGTTTAATATTTTTAATAATTTTATTTGGAAAATTATGTTTTATTCAGCTAAAGTGGGCGGCCCTGTATATTTAAAGTACCAGTACAATTACCAGTACCATTACCTGTATCTCATTATTTTGTCAAGGACAAGTATTACTTAGATTTCGATACTTCAGAAAGAATCAATTAAAAATACTTGTAATTACCAGAAAGTAACTAAATTTTGAGTTTAATTACTTTTGTAATTATTTTCTGATACTTGAGAATTTTCGAATAGTTAAGTACCACAAAATACTTTTTAGAATCAAGATATCAATTATTTTTTAAGTATTAAAGTATTTTGCATATAATTTCATTCATAAAGTTCAATACACAATAATACATTTTGATAATAGAGGTAATTCAAAAATCAATAATATATGGAGTAAGAGTTAATACCTTTTCTAAAGAAAGCAACCTTTAATATACGTATCAATTTCTACTTAATGAGTTTTAATGAGGATCAAGAGAGAGAAAGAGCAGTACAAAAATTACTATATTCTTACTTATCTATATCTGGTTTTACGAAGTTTGATCAAAAACATAGAAAGTCACTCACAATAACTATTTAGGACTCCTCTTGATAGAGTGGAATTTAAACCAACTGATAAGTACTATTTTAACACTTAACAAAAGCTGCTTTCTAGAATTGATAATATTAAATTCTATACTTTGTAATAAAAAATAACATATTCGATCGCAATATCACTTGTATCATATCCCCCCATTTTCGAAATGTTAACTTTTGTTCTTAATCATCAGTCATTTCAAAAATTTTGGGAGAGCTTAAATGAAAACTTAAAATTAGTTACATATTAAGAACCGGTGAGTATTAATCAGTTGAATCAATATTTATACTCAAAAAATACTCGCATGGAGCTGCGCTATGAAGCCATGTGCAATAAAGTAGGGTTTTTTGAAAATGCTTTGCTGATAAAAAAGTGAGGAAAAAAGGTTAGGCGATTTTATTTAGACTTAAATACAAAATCAAAGGTCCTAATATTATTTGCTTAGTGGGTGTTTAGTTGGCGGTCCTCATAATATAAAATGCTTTATTACTCATTATGCATGAAAAAAGTATGAAGATTTTAAGACCAAGATTCAAAATCAGGTTTCCATTAATTTGTTTTGTGGAGTTAAAGGATGGAAGGCTCTATTATATTTAACAATGTTTCAAAATTTGAATTACTTCTATTAGACATCATTATTAAAAAGGAAAGTAATCCATATGCAGCTTTGTCAACAAAACCGCGGACTTTAAAATATGAAAATTTGGCAAAACTCCGGACTTTAAAATAAAAAATTCGGCAATACCCCGGAATATAGAATTAAAACTGAGTGTTTAAGAAGTTAATTGTCAAGTAGATTAGCTTTATATTAAATTCAAATACTGTTAAGACAACAGAATTTAAATTTTTCTAGTACATTAAATTCATTTAAAATTATTATACAATATTAAGTTTTATAATAACAACAAATTTCCCATTTTGTACTTTAGATTGTAATAAGACTCTTTTTATAACAAAATTTTTATTATCATTCAATTTTCGAATGTCAAACAAGTTAATTTGATCTTTTTAAGAAGTAGGTACTCTACAATCCTTCAGAAATATTACTCAATGTATTCTATATTAATATCTAAAAGTACTTAATCTTCAAAATAACTTTCTTTCAACTTTATAATAATTATATATGTATGTTCTTTAGTACTAAACTCCTACACCAACACACACACAAAATGATAATAACTAATCAATGATAATAATAAAATGGTACAGGGTTAGAACTCCCAGGGTCATAAGTCCCTTAGGACCCACTAAGTGAGTTATAACTCCCTTTATTAAATTTTGAGTTATAAAACCGTATAACTTATGATTGAGCGTAATATATTAAAGTCAAAATTTTGAAATAAAATCTGAAAGTCTTTTCTGATCTTTATAATTTAAAGTATGCGAGATACTATATTAGGAAGCATATTTAGGTTTGTTAAATATCAAGGTTGACCATTTTTTTATAGTATTTATGAATTCATGCGAGATTTTGGTTACAAAATCAGGATTAGCCTTTTTGCAAAATAGCCTTTCAAAATGTAGTTTAAATATAAAATTATGGTTGTTTTCTTAATTTTAAAAGAAGGGAATACTGTGATTTCGAGTCAAACCCCAAATTGATGTGTCACCGTCACTGATATTGTATAATTAAAATTAATATCTTTTTTAATATTACTAATAATTTTTAAGCTGAGAACTGTATAAGGGAGTTTTGACCCACCATGCTGGACAAAACTCCCAGGGTTATAAGTCCCTTGGGAACTTAAGGGTCACTCCTATGAGTTATAAGTCTCTTAGGGACTTATATCCCACTAATAAATCCCTGGGTCATAATTCCCTTAGGAGTTATGGGTCACTCCTATGAGTTATAAGTCTCTTAGGGACTTATATCCCACTAATAAATCCCTGGGTTATAATTCCCTTAGGAGTTATTGGTCACTTCTATGAGTCATAAGTCGGTTAGGAACTTATGTCCCACTAATAAATCCCAGGGTCATAAATCCCTAAGGGACTTATGACTCTGGGAGTTCTGACCCTACACCTAATAAAATATGTATGTTTTTTATTGTTTATTCCTTTCTTAATTTTTGATGAAAAAACTTATCATGAACTTTATTTTATTTTGAAGTTCATCTCATCTTCATCAAAAATTTTGTGTAATTTATATTCGATAAAAAGAATTTATTATTAAGTACAATTATATAAAATATTAATTCCTTTTACCGTTATAATTTTTGTATCTAAAAAAAACAATATTAAAAGAACATCAGTAACATACAAAACTCTGGAGAAAATGATAAAGAAAGTTTTTATAACTTATAAACCTACCAGATCTTAAAAGAATGTAAGAACTTTTATATACTTGACCACAATGTATAGCATCCTTGTGTATCCTTTGATAATTCATTTGGTTTTGGTTACTTAATTAATCCTTGTAACCATATTAAATTTATCTTACAAAAAAAAAAAAAAGGATATTTTTAAAATCATATCGATATGTTTACATATTTGTATTTATAAGAATGTATACAGTTTCAACAAGAGTAGTATATAGAAAAAAAGCAACAAACTATGTAAGAAAGAGAAAGAAAATTAAGTTACTAAGAATAAATTTTAAGGCGTCACAGAGTTTTTCAATTGCATTTACTTATACATATATATACTACTATTTATATACTGTTATAATTTTTTAAAAATTTTCCACAAAAAAAGTAAATTCAGGGTGTCCCGCTTAAGAGTACAAGTATTTTAGCAAATGAAAGCTTGAAGAAAATGCTTTGAATTAAAACTAAATTATGGAGGCATGAATTAAGGCCCTGCGAAGTATAGCTGTCATTCAATGCAGAATAACAATCTATGGTTTTTATTTTATAACTTCAAAAATAAAGCTTTGGGTATTATTTCTCAAGAATTATACCTTAATGTATGAAAGGTTTTAAATTCGGAAGAATTTTAGAATTGTATTCGAAATTAAAGTATTTCCCTTGTTCAGATTATTTTTAGCTGTGTACATGAGATTCTGAATTAGGGTGTTCTTATATTGGAGCTGCAATAAGTGATAAGAGTGTCGA
Source organism: Dolichopus griseipennis (assembly GCA_963082915.1). NCBI lineage: Eukaryota > Metazoa > Arthropoda > Insecta > Diptera > Dolichopodidae > Dolichopus > Dolichopus griseipennis. The sequence continues at coordinate 109,929,057 of OY720442.1, forward strand.
TAAGATCGTAGGTTAAAAAATTATGTACAAAGCGAACCTTCAATATAAACATCTCTCTTAAAATCAGTTGTATAATTTTCTAAGCTATGATCTTATCGACGCTCTTATCACTTATTGCAACTCCAGTATAAAAGCACCCTAATTCAGAATCTTATATACACTCTGTTTTTGCATCTAGCTTTTAGGTCCATCGAAAATATACTTTATAAATGAGAATTAATACTACGGGAATTTATTTCTCAAGAGATCGACCCTAGGCTAGGCCTTATTTTTAAGAAGTAGAAAATTAAATTTGGAAATAAATAGGATTAATTTAGAAATCTCGAAAGATCAAAATTACGAAATTCAAAATATTCGATTTTTCGGAATCCTGACATTCAAATTTTTGACCAAAGACTTACTTGTCAGTTTAAAGTCCTAACTTTTTAAATCGTGAACATTAAAAAATCCGATACATCAAAACTTGGACATCAAAAATCCCGCCAATTAAAATGACAACTTGGAACAATTCTACAAAATCAAAGTATTTTGGGCAATGGCATTATAAAATTGCAGCTTTCAAAATCCCGACTTTTCAAAATTTTGTTATTAAAAATTCCGTTATTTCAAAATCCAAGCATTACTTGATTCTTCGTTCTTTATTATATCTAGACTACCAATATGACATTTCAACTTCCTGACATCCTGTACATTTAATGGATAATTTTAGACTTGGAATTTTCATGTTGATCTTATTTAGGGAATAGAGAAAATTTCCATTTATTTTTTTTTTTATTTTGTTTTTACTTTTATTTATTCTCAAGTGGTTGGTTTTTGCAAAAAAAAAAAAAATAAAAAAAAAAGAATAAGAAAAATAAGAAAATTTGACTTTCTTATATATGAGAAAGACTTTTTGAATTGACTTTGATAATATGAAAATCTTTGGTTTGTTATTGAAAAATTTTTCTAAAAAGAAAATTAATTTTTCTTAAATAAACTCTTAATTTTTCTTTTCTTTGAAAAAGGAAATTTTCTTTTTTTTTGAAAATTAAATTTTTTTTTTGAAAAGAAAATTGTCAGTTAAATTTAATTTGGTAGATGTTATTAGTATTCTGGTTGGCTAGTTTTCTATAATAAGAATAACGGATTAAATTGGTTTTTTTTATATGAAATTTTGTATAGAGTTTTATTATGGATTATTATGGAGTTGTTAATGGAATTGTACTTGTATGAAAGTTTTTCATTAACTGTACAAATACTTTGTTTAATTTTAAATGAAATGTTTGATGTTTTGTAACTGAGTGCAAAGATATTTGCATTATGCAAAGACATTTCGGGTGAATACAGCGGTATTACAGATATTCAAGTGATAGCAATTGTAAAGTACTTAATGATTACTTTGCAAATGTAATTACTTCAAAGAATATTATTTTAATATAATATATAAGAATTCTGTAAGTTTGGAACTTTGATTGAAATTAAAGATAGGGTAAATTTAGTTCCAGTATGATGAGGTTACTCAAAAGATATACCAAAGGATATATCATAATATTAAACTTATCTATTGCAAGTACTTAAATATTTAAGATAATCTAATAGCAGAATGCAGATACCTTCCTTAATATTTAATTTTTCATAATCTTATATTTCTTTTTCATCTTTTTGCGAGGGAGTGTAAGGTTTTAATTTTGCATTTCCATCTCACATGCTTTCCTGCTGCTATTTTTACTTTCTCTCATGTGAGATCGTTTTGGTTAAGATTATTTATAACAGTGCGCGACAAGATTTTAGCTAAACGCCTGTGTCTTCTATTTCTTTGGAGGTTCCATTTCAAAACCATGTGATTTATGTTGTTGTGATGTAATTGCAGTATAGGTTTTTCTCTTGTAAATCTACATGGATCTTCTATTTTTGGTAAATCATTTATTTTTCATGACCCCACGCGAAGCAGTGGCCATTGACTTCTATTGACATCTCCATCTCACACAGTTTCCTGCTACTGTTTTTACTTTCATGTGAGGCTGTACTAGTTAAGATCATTTATTGCTGTGTATGTCTAGGTTTTAGCTAGATGGCCGCGTCTTCTATTTCTTTGGAGGGGTTCCATTCCAAAGTCATGCGATTTATGTTGTTATGAACTTTGCCTATATAACTTTATTTTTCCATTCTTTGTTTCCTCAGTATAGGTTTTTCTCCTGTGATTCTTCATAGATCTTCGTTACTTATGCTGCCAGGCTAGAATATTCTGCAAATTATGAGTAGACAATTGTTAATGAATACTTACAGTTTCTCACTGCTGACTTTGGATATCAGCAATATTTCGTATATACATTCGCATACATACCGAGTACAATCGCCGAAAGCTGTCCTGGCTTTGTTGACTCTGCTGTTGACATCTGTCTTTGCACCTTTAACAGTGGTTATTATACTACCAATGTGGGTAAATATAACTCAATAAAGCTGTATAATATAGCACAATTGTTTTTATAAGATAGTTTTTAAGAAATTTTTAAGTTTGTATTTAAAGATATTTTTAAAAACCTTTGGAAGTAGCCAATTGTAATTTTGTTCTGATTAAACTAAATGGGGGTTTCGAAATAGCTTTTATGATTGGAAAAAGACTAAATAAAATTTTAATCTACTTTTCGAAGTTAGCATTGTTTTTTTAATTTACATTTTAAGCAATTCTTACAACGAAATAACAGTTAACTCTACCGTAATTTATAGGTGCATTCAACTAAAACGAATTTCAAATGTATACATACATATCACATATAAATGCAAATATATTTTTTTATATATAGTCGTATATACCATATCAATTAAATCCTTTGACAAAATGATTATAATAAATTTGAAATATGGTTGAATAATTTTTAAAATTATTACATTTCCATTTTGTTTTTAAAGAAAATTTTCTAGAAAAGAAATTAATTATTTTAATTTAAAAAAAAAAATTGAAAGTTTATATTCTTAAATATATTTCAATCAATCTATTTTTTTTAGAAGGTGGTTTTTTATTCTCATTTTTCTGTTTTCTAAAATTTCAAAACACATAAAATTATTTAAAATATTATTTGAATTATTTAAATTTAAGTTTTACTAACTTAAATTTTAAGATAATATTATTTTACCAATGGTTTCCTAAACAAGTGATGAAAAAAAACCAAGGGTTTTTAAAAAAGCACATTTTCAAATTTATATTGTATTACATATTGAGTTTAACTTTGGAAATATTTACTTGGAGATAGTTACTGCTTAATTATAAAATTTACTGCTAACAGTAAAGTTTTTATTTTAAATCTGTTATAGCCCTTCAATGGGGAAGGTTTCCAAGTTTCTCAAGGATCTAACCCCCCCCCCTCCGTCCCCCTCCATTTTTTTATGTTGTAGGAATTAAATTGTGAATTCCACAAAAATTAAAATTGAAGTAAAAATGGGTAAAACTGAGAGACACTTTCTTCAATTTACGGAACCGCGTTTAAATTTAAGAAAAACCTTTAACATATGTTATAGTATAATATTGGACCTTTAAATTTTATATATTAATAAAAAAAAAATTGGACAGGTATTCAAGTTACAAGTGCTTAAAAATAGCAAAATTTTAATTTTCGAGCCCTTATAACTCCTAAACAGGGGACTTGACAACAAAATTTTGTTAACCGACTCCTACTAATTTTTAAGGATATAACTTCTCCCAAAATTTCAAGACCCTAGCTTGAACCGTTTAGAAGATATGTGTGGCCGAAAATTTTGTAAAAATTGAGTTTTGTGTAATGTTAAATTTTAGTACCATATGGCAATCCTATACATTTAAGCGACATATTTTTGTTAAGCCTATAAAAGCAGCTCTCTTCTACCGTTTTTCGATTGAAAATAAACTTAACAGAAATCTTGTTATATCAATTGAAATATAGGACTTTTTTGGAATTTGCAGGGGCTGTAGCTTCGTCACCCTTCAAAATTAAGAAAAACCTTTGACACATGTTTAAATATAATTATAGAGCTTTGAATTTTGTATTTCACAAAAAAAAAATTTGGACAGGTATTCAAGTTACAGGTGTTTAAAAATTGCAAAATTTCAATTTTCGAGCCCTTATAGCTCCTTAACATGGGGCTTGACAAAAAAATTTTGTTAACCGACTCCTACTAATTTCTGAGTATCTAACTTCTCCCAAAATTTCAAGACCCTAGCTTGAACCGTTTAGAAGATATGTGTGGCCAAAAATTTTGTAAAAATTGAGTTTTGTGTAATGTTAAATTTTAGTACCGTATGGCAACCCTAAACATTTGTCTTTTAAATATTTATAAAGCTTATGAAACCAGCTACCGTTTGCCACACCTAATACACCTAATAGAACTCTTGCTATAATAATTTGAATATAGGGCTTTTTCCAACTTTGTGGGGCTGCAGCTCCGTAACGGGTGGGGCTACAGAAAAAAATTCTTCTACGAAATTATTTTTTTTGTAATACCTACTAGTGGTTAAAACTTCTTTTCTCTATTTCAAACGATGTAAAAGTTTTTGTAAACATACGGACAGACGGACAGACGGACAGACGGACGGACAGAGTGAAGCTATATAGGCACATTTTTACAAAATTCTTTGAAAATGTGCTAAAAAGGAGGTTTCTTATTATTCGTATTGGAATTGAGCTGTTCTTGTGAACAAACCTTTCCTTCTCGAAACAACCTTAACGGTGGAACTTGTAATACAAATGTACAGTTTGATTTTGAGAATGAGAATGTGAAAGGATTTTGATATTAATTTTGAAGAACGCATTTGATTGACATGGTTCCATAAGTGTGATGACTGATGAGCCCTTTTTGGGTCTCGTTAGAAAATCTTGAGTGGAGGCTTTAATTATTTGATTTTCTTAAAACAGCTGTTAATCCTAACAAGAAATATGTTAATTAAGGTTAGTGACACAAATGTATGGCGATGACTGAGTGGAGTGATCGTTGAGCTGACATTGAGATCCTTCATAAAACGAATAGCTCTATTATACCCTTCACTAAGATATCCCAGCGCCATTGAAGAGTCTAAGGCTCAAATTTGTGAAATTATACTCGATTTTTCGCCTAATATATAATTAATTTTCAATGGACTTCTTTGCATCAGTATCTGGTGTTAGAGTAATGATTAAATTTTTCGAATACATAAAAAAAATTTTGTCAAAAATTTTAAAAACGGAATTCAATAAAACTAAGAAAAACTAAGATTTACTTTTGAAGATTCATTTTTGTTGTTCGGTTTTCTTCAATTATTTGTAAAAAACGAAGATCCTTAGAAATAAAAATTAACCTAAGGTAAAGATTTATTTTGAAAGTATGGATTAAGTCTCGATTAATGGGGACGAACACCTGTTCTAAAGAAATAAAACAATTAATGCTTTCACCCAAAGTATTCCAACGTGAAACAAGGAGTGTAACAGATGATCATCCCTACTGCGTCGAATTGTTAAGATGGTGAAACACGGCTTATGGAAATTCGTTTGTTATGTCGAGATTATGGAATCACATTCCGTCCAATGTGTTTCCTAAATTTATTAAATCGTATATGTACGACTTAATTCAATTTCAGAAGAATATTAACATCTTTCAGCTAAATATCCCTCCAAATTTTCCCCATCCCCCATAATCCTAAATTTTCGAATAACCTCCCCACATTCCTAAAATCCTTTCATATTACCATCCCTGTAGCTTAACTATACATTTGTACCACAGCGTCCTTCCTAATGTTTGGTTCAAAAAGGGTGCATTTAATTCAATCAATTAGATCTATGTGAAATAGTTTCCAGATTACCTGAAACTATTCCAGAATAATTGATTTTGATTGATTAAATGCAAGTACATTATCCTTATTAAAATTGTTCCTTATTTAAATAGAATTTTATTATAATTTAGATTTTTATTCAAATATATATTATTATATATTTTTATTTCCTATAAATAAAATTACTTTTTTTTTTATTTTGTAAATAAACGTAGCTTTGGATTTTTATATTCATTGATTTTTCCGTAATTCAATGAACACTTACAATACATTTTTTGTTAACCTCTTTCTTTTGTTACTAGGAAATGGTATTTGTACCTATCCGAAAGAGTATATATGTTTCCCCCTCTACGTGTGTCCTTATATGTTAAGTGTTCCTTTAATAAAAAATAAACCTCAAAGGAAAAAATTTCCTTTGCCTGCATATATAAAACAAAACTCTGAACTAAATAATTTGACTATTTTTATTTTTTTTTCTATGTAACACTTTCATATTTAAATGTAACACGTATAAAGTTTTTTCAAATATATGTATGTATGTATTTGTAATACAATAAATTATATAAGGATTTACGTATTATTGTACAACTTTTAGATACACCTCAACTATTGAATATAATTCAATAATTGACTAATATAAAACGGGGATTGGTTTTTATATATATATATATTTTCTTCAATAGTCCTTTCCTTTTATTCAACTTTTAAGTTTGGCCTATTTATTTGCACAAAAAAAAAAGTCCTTTTTTTTTTTGCATGTATGAAAGCAAAGTACTGTTTTAAAATTCAAAAAGTTTAAAATTTTTTTTCAATATATACTTGTAATTTGTTGTTTTTTTTTTTTTTATACTCTACTTGTTTTCTATTAAAAAATAAAAAAAAAATTGACATAAAAAATCAATTGAATAATAATAAAAAATATAGGTAAAAAAAAAAAAAAAAAAAAAACAGTGACTAAAACTAAAAACAATACAAAAAAAAAAAGCAAGGAAATAAAATAAAACAATAATATTACCTACAATTGTTCTGAATTGTTTTCCATTCAATAAATTTAATATGTTAAGAGGAACACACACTATCCCATGTAGTGTATAGTATATTTACATATAGATATACTATTTTTATATATATATATATATATATATTTAAGTATAGGTAAATATATATATATTTTAACACAATAAAAATCAAAAACAATCAGATTGTATATATTTTTTATACAATTAATTGTAAATATATATGTTTGTTTGTATGTTTTGTGTATGTTCATATTAAATCCAATTTTTTTAAAGCTTTAAGTTAATTGTCTATCCAAAATTTTACGTTGTTTTTTTATATTATCCTTATATGTATTTAATTCCTTTAATTCCTTAAAGAATATTCAGTTTTATTTAAATTTTAATAATTTAATCTGAATATAAAATCTATATTGCCCCTAAAGATATGCAATTTTAACAAATTACTGTATTTATGTCCTATTGAGATAAAAATATAAAAGGGAGGCTTCAGTGGTGTAGTAATTAATAAACTGAAGTATTAATGCGTTCTATTAGGGTATCAATGGTTAAACGGATCCTTGAAATGCTTTTAATCAATTTAATTGTGATAACTGACAGATTGTAAATTTTTCAATGAAATATATTGAAAAAAGTAGTTTTTATTACTATTACGCCTTACGATCAAAGATAATAATAGTATAATATAATTAAATAACTATAATAAATAGTATTGGTAATAATCTAATAATATTATTCGAACCTAAAATGGTCTCAGTATATAACCGATGATTTTAAATATATTGCATTAATCATTTTTGATATTAATATAAATAAATATATGAATAAAATAAATTATTTCATAGCCATCGTATTAATTTGGCAGATTAAATAAAACTCTACAATTTTAGAGAGGCTAGTTCAGATTGATTTATATTTAAAATTCAAAATATTCTGATATTAAATATAAATATAATAGTTCTTACACACTTACTTAAAAACTTCAAACAACATACTGACACTTCATTTATATTTGTATGATATATAATTCCTTCCTAGCTCCCCGCAAAGTTTTACAAAAAACGCAAAAGTCACAAATTCCACTGTTGTATGTAATAACGTAAAACGTTTATATGTTTAATAATTTAAATGTCATTATCCAATGTCAGGTTTGAAACTGTCAAAATTTGACTTATTATTCAAAACAAGTTTAAATGTCAGTTATAAAATTAAAATAAATCAAAAATTTTACAATTAAAATCTGGTTACATTAAATCTTACATTTTTATGATAGGACTTAATTTCGTTATGATAGGATTTGAATTAAAACATTACTTATTGACGTTTAAATTTGTTTAATAAGTTAAATGTCAATACCCAATGTTTGATTTGAAACTTTCAAAATTTGACTTATTATTTAAGATAAGTTTAAATGTCAGCTGCAAAATTGAAAGCAATATTAAATATTACATTAAAAACCTGAAAAATGGCAGCCCTGAAAAAGCTTCAATAGATCACTAACTTTATAAGCTCTTTCTAATTTTCACAAAATTCGCTAACCTACCCCAGGAACAAAGGAATTTTGTAATTTGTAAAACAGTTATATTGCAAATATTTGTATATATATATATATAGGTACAAATTTATATTGTGTTACATAGAATTGCATATTGATATGTTTACATAAAACCATTAATAGTAAAATGCAAATTTTTGTTATTTAAATAACGATAACAATTTTATATACCTACCTACATACAAGTTTTATTATCCTTTATTATATAATCCTGGGAAAGTTCTGATTTATAAAATTTTATTTTAAAATATTATCGAATCGAGTTTTGCTGTTTTTTTTTTTTTTTTGCACTTTCACTCCACTCTATAAATAACTGTAAACGATGTATTGAATTTAACTTTTGTTTTTAATTTTGTTTGTTGTTTTACTTGTTTTTCTTGTAGTTTTTTTTTTTTTGTTTTTTTGATGTTTGGAAACTGTGTCAATTTTATTACCTGGTACAAAAAAAAAACAACTGAATATATTCTTTTTTTTTATTTTGATTATTTTTTATTTGATTACTTTTTTTTGTTTTTTTTTTTTTGTTTTGCAATTGATTGCGATTTTACGCATGACCAAAGTTACAGTTATATTAAAAATGAATGTATAACTGCAAGCAAAAGTTGCAGTACTAACCTGTATATTGGAAAAAAAAAAACAAAGGAAAATAAAAAAAAAACGGGAAATAATAACTATTATAGAAAATAACTGGGAAGAAATAAGGAAAAAAAATAAAAAAAGTTATAATTGAGTTTAAACAATTAAAGTTATATCTTGGTAAACTTTTAAGTTTTGGTTTTTTATTTTTTTAACTTAAAGTTATGGAGGTTATAAAGAAGTTGAATTAAAATATTAAGAAAGTAAATCTATTTATATTTATTGAATACTTGATATACTTTTATTATTAAGAATAAATTATAATATGAATATAGTATGGGATTTAAAAAAATTGTGAGAAGTTTTCCGAGCCTTAACACCTTAAGATTACTTGTGTTTCTGAAATTTGGGATTAATTGCAGTAAAGGTTCGGGTACCTCCTAAAATCGTTTATCGTCGATATTAAAAAAGAAGGTAACTTAAGATAAATGTAGAAGGTTCGAAATTTGACTTAATGGTTTCCTGAATTATGGTATCAATTTGAGTGAGGATTCAGCTACTTCCTACACGCCGCTCAAGACTTAAACAAACAGCTTCCAAATAAAATAAGATAGGAACTTGATATTTGGTAAAAAAGTGTTCTCTTTTGCTTCCATTGTGTTTCTGAAATTAGGGTTCGTGTAACACACCTAGTCTCAATATCTATGAAGCAAGCCCCAATATTTATGAAACAAGTCAAGGCGTAATTCCCAATATCTATCCCACGTCCCATTATCTATGAAGCAAGCCAAAATTTAGTAAAACATAGTTCTGTCCGGTTTCCATTATGTTCTTGAGCTATGAAAGAAATTTAGAGGGTGGTCTGGGTTCCTAACACGAGCCTTCCAAAACTTAATAAGAATACATATACTTGAAATTGATAGAAATAGAAACTTGAAATATGGTTCAAGAAAGCTCTGTGCGGTTAGATTAATGTTCTTGCAATGTGAGATGAGTTGAAGTATGGGTTCGTGTAGCTGTCAATTGAATTTGTCGAGTGTAGGATATTACTAAATCGGATGCATTGATTAACTTTGGTTTTATTATTCATTTAAATAACCTCTTGTTTCAATTTTGAAATAGTTGAAGCAAATTGAGTGATTTAACTTGTGTGAAAATGACGACCCGAGTTAAGTATTTCACATTTTCATCCCAGCGGATGTTGTAACTCTATGGCATCCACTGGGTCTTTCCGTATGTTTCTATATTGCCTTAACTGGTGATAATGACTTCTTCATTTTATACTTACCTCCAATGCTTCAAAACCACCATGTTTTCTAGCTGTTTCTTGGTTTGCCTATATTTTTTTATTTTTAGGCTACCTTGATCTAGAGCTTTACTTGCAACTGTATTTTATACTCTTTCACATAAGTTTCCGTCGCATTTATATTTTTTTGTTTCTTATTTATTTTTTCTATGGGATCTTTATTGCACATATTTCAAATTTGACTGTTCACCAGCCATTCCGTAGATTACTTTGAGGCATTAGACCTGCGGCATCTTTGTCAGTTTGATGGTTAATCAGGGATCATTTTTACTACTTTCGCATTTCCTTAAACTTTGTGTTTCTTGTAATCTGGGAGAATTTCCGGATATTTCTTGGTCTACCAAATAATATTTTGGAATTAGTTAATCTGCTGTCTATATTCTATGTTTCTTCATCTTTGCTTAAGATCCCTAAGCATTTGAGGTATTCTACATATCTATTGTTGGTGTATTGTGTATTATAAGCTTTCTCTGATTTCTTGTATTGCATTATGAAATTTTCGATTTGTCAATGATTATTTGCAGAACCAGTGCATTGGAATATTTCATAATTAAATTTATTAATTCTAGTCTTTTAGAAATACAAAACTTACATATTTGTTCAAGTATTTGTAATATTATTTGAATTAGATGACTTTAATTTTGCCATCCTAATTTGATTTTGCCATCTATATGCTATTAGGTACTTAAAACCTAGGTTTTAAGTACCTAATAGCATATAGAAGATATTAAAGGTTTTATTAAAGTCTATGAATTGTCCAGGAAATTCAATATTACAGAAAAAAGAATTTTTTATTTCAAATGTTATTTTATATTTTTCAATTCAACATAAAATTTAATATCAATCTCTCATAAAATAAATATTGATTATTTTTTTTTAAACTTAAAATGTTCAAAAATACTGTACAGAAGTTTGAAGACATGTCTGCCAAATTTTACTACCAAAGTTTACCCAAAAAAACATCAAAGAAACTATTTCGAAACTGCATTTTTAAAGTTAATGCTCTATTAAAAATAACTTCATCAATTTTAAAGTTTAGTTTTTTAATAGAGATATTATAATTTGTGTGTATGTTTAGTTTTATGTGGAACGGACCCCAAATACATAAAATGACTTATTAAAAAAAAAATAAGGTTAATTTTATTTAAAAAAAAAAAAAAAAAATTTATGATAGTCAAAAAGTTTTTTAAAAATACAAAATACTTAAAAAAAACATTTTTATAGGACGATGAAATCTTTAAGTACTAATATTTTTTGTGTAGTAGTAGGTATATAAAATTATTAAAATGCACACACATATATGTATATGTAGGTACTTTAAAAAATTGAGAGCAAAATTTAATTAGAGTTTTAAAGAACCAATAGAGCCATTAAATTTTGAGTTTAAATTGATAAAAAAACTAAATTGTGAGATTTTAAAATAATGCAGGTATTTTTAATTGGGTTTTATTTAAATTATTTTTAAATAATGAGATCAGGTGTATTAGGAATTGCAGTTAGATAAATCCAATACATACCCACAATACTATCTAGCTCCTGGACTCAATCCATTCTCAATACGTCGTTATTTTGTAATAGGTTGGTTCTAATGTAAAAATCCATTTTTAGAGTTCTTTTAAGACTTCGTTAACTATCTTTAAGCTTTCTTAAATACTAGTGTATAATTCTTGCCAGGTTTCTAAACAATTGCTACCTTAGATTCGTTTAAAACTCTTACTTTTAAGGTTCTTTATATATTCCATAAAATTTGTAATATTTCGAGGTCTTTAAATAAACTTCTATAACGTATATAAGTCTTTAACCCTAAAGTGTTTTAATCTTTCGTATAAGCCTGTATTTCAAGTTAATTTAAGTATCAAGTAAATCAATTAATAAAGTAAATTTAAGTATCTCACCTTAATTATAAGTCTATAATTTTACAGTCTTTGAGGTATATGAAATGTCCAGCTCTAAGTATTATATGTAACTAAGTCTATAATCCTATCCAGTTTTTAAAGTATCCAACCCTTAAATATAAATCCGAAATATAGGAATTACAGAAGGAAATTTTTCTTCTTAGAATATTTCTCAGAAATTTATCAAATCCATTTTTATGCCATATGTATTGGTTGGTTTCCTTGTTGGCTTGTCCGATTTACATGATCCGGACCCAAAAAAACTCTTTTTTTAATCGACTTTTTTAAACCATAAAGCTTATGTTGAGGTTATTTAAGTTTTATTTTAGATTCATTCAGAAGCGGTACAATTTTTTGCAAGTTACTTATCTGCTAAATCGTTAAATTTGTGGCTCCTAAAAGTTAATTTTTAACCTTAGTTTTCAACGCTCGAAATTTATACGTTTAACGTATAGGAAACCATTATATCTTTCTTATCACCATAGCAACAACATAATGGATTAAATGACATACCCAGTTTGACTGCATTTTTCGAAAAATGGCTAATATTATCTTTCTATATGACTTTAAATTTTTTATTATTTAATAAAAATAAAAAACTTATTGAGTATCGAATATAGGCCTCGGTTAGCATTTGACTTATTAACCGAAGGAGTCTGAATTTGATTCACATTATTTTAGAACTTTACCTATTTAATTGAAAGAAAAATTTATTTTATAAAATCCCATTTGTGACCAAATATAATTTAAATATATAATATATATATCATAAAACCATATTTATAATATGATTAACAGAAAGTATTAGCAATAGTATGCACAGCAGATCGCATGGCCTGTTAGGACAGGATATGCCATCAACAACAATAACTTAAATTTAAATTATGAGATTTCCCATGATTCAATACTGAAATTAGGTTATTTTTCCAACAAATATCCATTTATTATATTGGTGTAGAAAAAAAAACATTTTGATTTATACTTATCCTACTTTTGCCCTACAACTGTATTGCAGCGAATTTAAATCCTAAATCTGGTATTCAAAGTAAAAAGTAAAAATTTACATTTTTTTACTTGAAAAAATTTAAGAAACGAAAATATAAAATTTATAACCAACTGCATAATAATATAAAACACATGTGCATATTTTGCATGTGAATGTATCTTATATTAATATACAGTTTTAAAAAATCACCTTTAACTTCATTTTGCCATATGTAAAAAGATCTAAAGATAAAAACAAAACCTTTCCACAAACAATTATTTTTTATTCAAATAAAAAAAAAAAAAAAAAAGAACAAAACAAAAATTAAAGAAAATAGGACATCTTCCTTTTTTTTTATTCATAATAAAACATAATAATTTTTTAAACTAATTTATTTATATATGTATATGTTAACATATACATATATATATAGAATGTGCAGATCCTGGCATTTATAATATCCTGTAATTTTATTAAAGTGAAAATTTAATATACATATGTTTACATAATGCAACTAACATATAAAAAATAATTAATATGATACAAGAGACAATGCATATAGTGAAATACAGTAATGGACAAAATATTTCGCCAAATAACAGTGATACATGTATGCAGTATAACACCATAGATAAAACCGTAGCTCCAAGTACGGAAATTTTTTTTAAATGGCAACTGGGTGGAAGCAAAATAAAAAACAAACAAACTTACAAATTTTCAAAAAAAAAACTGAGTTTGACTACATTAACAATATCACAGAAACTAGCTTCTGCATCTACCGCACCCCTTATTCTAAACTATAAAAATCTTATTTCTTTAAAACAGTTTTTCGCAATTCAACAAAGTATCAAGAAGGACTTTTTCTGTGTCTAAATTAAATATATATGTACACTTTAAAACAAATTTTTAAAATAAAATATACGTTTTTAAACCAATGTACAGGGTGGCCCAAACTAAAAGGTTACAAAAAGTGGAGATGGTAGAGAAGTTTATAAAAGTAAAATATATGAAAAAATTGTTATAGCTTAAATTGAAGCTGAGGAATAGCTGATTTTAAAAAATGAAATTTGCTTGGAAATATTAAAATTAAAAACGGTTTTTTTCAAAAATTACAGTTATTTAATAAAAACAGTGAAAAATATCAATATATTTCGAATTTTAGTTCTTGGAACTCTTCAAATATGAGAGATAATGAAAATTTTCCACATTATTTTAAAATTTCATAATTTCAGCTGGACACTGACATTTTTATCTATGTTGTACAGGGGCGAATACGTTGTTATTTCTTTGAAAAGGTTACCTACTAAATTATTTTAAAGGCAGTTATCTCGGAAATATGGGTTGGGGACGGAATCCCAAATCACAAAATCTCAAAAAAAATCTCAAGTTACAAAATCCCAAATTGCGAAATCTTAGTCGGGTGCGGAAAACTCTGATTTCATAAATGAAATCCCTCTTACCTTTTTTTAATAAATAACAATTCAACAAAGGGCATTTAACAAAATGATGGTTACCGCCCCCAAACCCCTGTTAAACAATATATTGGAGCTTCGATTTTGTATTCAAATCTTAAATCGTAAATTTAAATAAAAATCTTAAATTCTAAAAAGGGGCAATCCTAATTAATTTATTTAATTTTACTCTAAAATCTCTCCGAATACAGGACCTCATCTATAAATAAATATTCCGGAAAAGGGGAAAAACATTATTTTCTGAAAAAAGCTAAATGTCGATTGACTTTTTATTTAAATTTCAATAAAATAATTGCCAAAGGTAAAATTGAAGAAAATCCCCAAATTTGGGACTTGACTTTGCAATTTGCAAATTTTTAATTTTTTTACTTTGCATTTTGTGAACATGGATTTGGAATTTTGAGACGTTCCTGGAAATATTTAGAAATAGATACTCCCCGTCTCTCAAGAACAATTTTTTGTTCGTTATGAACTTCACTTCTCTATCACCTTCGGTCTTCTTGATCTTTGAGTTGTGCAAACTGTGTTTAAGCAAACATATTTCCTCAACTGTATAAGTTTTATATTATTAAAAAATCAAAAAATACCTGTGTGTTTTGCGTTAAAAACCGGTTTTTTTTTTTATTTAATTTATTTTTTGTTTCAAGTTATTCTGAAACTTTATCAGGGTTATGAAAGTTTTGATCTTCCTTATACTTAGAAAAAATATATAAATATATATATATATATACATATATATTTAATTTATTTTATTTTGTATTGCCTATTATTATTTTGTTATCCTATGTCCTATGATTGTTCCTAGAACTATTGTATATAAAACAGTTGTATAAGGTGTATATAATGTATTTAAATATAAGGTACAATGAATTATAATAGTGATAGGTACTTAACTTCATTCACCACCATTATTATGTGTTATTTTTATTATTATTATTATTATGAGGTGAAGAAGACACTTCTCAAAATATACTTGTATATTAAATTTTATATTTAAATGTAGTTAATTTTATCCCGGTTTTTGTTTTTGATTTCTTCCTTTTGTATTTTCAGTCATCCTTAAAACTGCCAGGTAAATAGTTAATATAACTGTATATATATATATATATATATATATATATATATATATATATATATATATACCTTTATAATATTTAGTTTAAGTTTGTGAAGACACTAATAATAAAAGAAAAACACTAATGAATCTTTTGAACTTTGAATATTAATTATAATTGGCAAAAAAACACGATGATAAAAGAAACAAAATAATAATTATATTAACACCATTATTGTATAAAAATGATTTACATAAGTGTTGTTTTAAAATATAAGGAAATATTAAATTAATAAATAATGAAATATAATTTTTAATAACTTTATAATTTAAAAAAAAAAACTGAAATAAAGTCTTGATTGGATTTTGGAATTTAATTAGTAAAAAAATTAATAAAATTTGATTATGTTATTAATTATTTGATTAATTAATATTCGAGTAGATGATTCCAAAAATTTGACCAAAAGAAAACAGCTTAGGGAGATTTTATAGAGCTCTTAAGAATAGACTCAATAGTCTTCACAAAATTCAGAAATATTCTAAAGAGTGATAGTACAAAAATTGGTTAGAAAACCCTAAGTCTCTGAGCTTTCAATCTACTACATCATTGAAAATTTGCCTTAAATACCTGGAAAATTGTTAAGGGATCTGTAAAATTTTGCAAAGCTTAAAACTAACTTTTTGGTCTTGTCTCTGAGGATGTTTCCTTAGTTTAATTTTAGATGCTTCCTTAGTTTAATTTTAGATGCTTAAACTTAGATGCTCCTTTAGTTTAATGACTGGGTGACACAGTTGTTAGAGTGTCGATCTTTCATGCGAAAGGCCAGGGTTCGAATTCTAAGATAAAAGATTTGCACTAAGGAAAGTGAAAAACTTTTATCTATTTTTTGACTCGACTGAGCTACCATTTGACACTGGGTTCAAATTAATGTCTTAATCAATAGTTAATAATTATATGTCTTTAATAAAAATACGTATAATAATATATAAACAAATAATTTAATTGAATAATATAACTCACAGATATAGAATACTTTATATCTCAAATACAAACAAAATGGAATTATATCTGTTGAAAATCAAGACGTCTCTACATGTTATAAGGCCCAGTACAATCTCATGTTAAAATTTAATATGGAATTCATTAGGATTAATTCTAATAACATGAATATAATATGACCTCATGTCCCAACATTTACCCAGCGCATAGACAGAGTTTTTAGCCTAATAAACAGTGTTGACTAAAAAAAGGAGGCCAAAAGTCGACAACGGAATGTAGCGCCATAGAAGAAGAAGAGGAAAGCTGAAAATTATTCATATAATTTTACAAAGACTTTTTAGAATCTATCCATAATAATAACTAAGAAATGTATATTCGGAGGAAACGATGGATTTGCTCTAAAAAATTCCAAACATATTAATTAAAATCGGTCGGTTGGCTATATCATAGTCTGAGGCATTACACAGTAATTAACGCAATTGTTTTAAAAGCTATAATAACTTGTATTAATGAATTAGGAAGACAAAATAATATATAACCCTCGATCAAAATAATGGATTGGAGATTTTGGTACCTTATGTCTATCTATAGTATGGTTAATAATAACATAGATAAGAGGTAAATAAGAGCTAACTCGAAAAGATATTATCGATAGAGAATAGAAAAATTAAAAACTTTTAGAGTGACTAAAGAGAAAATGGTGGTTTCAGACTAGAAACATCTGGAATGCGTTTTTACAATTTAAGCTAAAAGGGAGATGAATCGCTAAAAAAATGAGATTTGTAGTGTCCATTATTTTATGTCGCGCACTGTATCCAAAATTCGCATAAAATGCACTTGCATTTCTTATAATATGTTCTCATATGTACGGTTGCATTTCCTACGTGTTCTCTCTATTGTAAGAGAACACGTAGGAAATGTAACTGTAAAAAATAAACAGAATATTAAAAACAACGTATACTCCCCACTCTTTAGGTTAGAATAAAAATATTAGAATATCATCATTAGAAAATTAGAATTGTTAACGAGAGGTCGAAGAGACCAAGTTATATAATTAAGAAACTCATAAAATAATTAAAACAATCAGTTGTTAATTAATATAAGAATAAATTAATAATTAAAAATTAATAAATCGTTTTTTTATTTATTATAAATACTCATAAAAAAACATTAAAATAAATAAGAAATCGTGGTGATTCTAGATCACTACAGATTAAATCAATTTTTTATTATCTTAGTTTTGTCCAATTAAAAATATAATTACAATTTTTTAGGAATTACATATATAATAAACGGCTTATTTCGTTACAAAATCGCCGATCACGACTTAATAATTTGTTTTCTAAATTACATTTATATTAATCGGGTTATTCGTTCACAAAATTGCCGGTTGCGGCTCAAGTATTTGTTTATAAGTATAAATAATAATTTGAGTGCTAAAATCACTCGAATTTTGAGCACTTTCGTCTCTAAAGTAAAAATTGGCCTCTATTAATGTTTATAACCGTATGTCAAAAGAGTATACTAAACTTGCATTACGTTTGTGACGCAGAGAAGGTTGGGGTAGATATAGACTCAAGTGTATGGATTGGATCAGAATTGAAAAAAAAAATCGATTTTCAAGCTGGGTGTCTGAAACTTTTCCAAAAAGAGTTTAGTATAATGGCCAAATTTAGTTCGTCTACTGCAGAGGTTTTGAGTAGCTACCATACAACTCCTTCTTTTATATGAGCATTACACTACACCTAATAAAGCTGTATGTTTGAAATGTTGCCAAAAGTAATTAACCGGATGATATAAAGTTTATATTACGGTTATACGGGCATCCTAGAGTTGACATAGTCTACTCTACTACACTCTTCTTCGTTTCTTTTAAAAGCATTGACTATTTAACAAATGTTCAAAAAACTTTCTTCTGTACATAAAGTTTTCTCAAGTACTTTTGAAAAATTTTACCTATTAACAGTTTAAAAAACTTTTATAATATACCTTAAATATTTATATTTCAACTGTATTTTAATACTATTAAAATTTTAAAGGGATGATGTGTTATTTTAATATTAGTCATTTTATTTGATGGAGTGGAAAACTATCGAAATAATATATTTTTTATTAAACTATACGAGTATATATTTTAAAAATTTTTATTAGTATTTAAGTTAAACTATATTGAACTTTTTTATTAGAGCTTTAAGACATTAAAGTCATTGCATGTTCTATAAAGAACAAAGCCATGCATAAAAACAACTCAACTTAAATTTCATTAATAGTAAAACCTTATATAAAATTTCGATCGCCTGATTATTGGAATTCTTAACAAAAAAAAACAGAACGAATAAAATAAATAAAAAATACCAATTTTATATTCAGGAAGTCTTTTATACTTCAGTTTTTTTAAGTACAATGAGATTGTATATTTTTACCCTACATAATATTATTTACCCTATTCAAATAACAAGGTTTTTTTCTGAAATAAAAGAATATTAATGAAATCACTAACTTAATTATATAGTTGGAACTTTGCTTTCACACGTCTCTTTAATAATTTTCTAATTTAAAAAAAATTATTAATCATTATTTTTCCATATCAATTTCATTAATCTAAAAATTAAAGCAAAAATGTGTATCTGTAGATTGTAAACACTTAAAATAAACAACCACTTAATTTTGAATTTATATTAAATGGGTAAATTTATTTAGACTGTTAATGTTATAGTCTGTTTGTTTATTAAGATTGCTGTTATTGGAATTGCCCGGTCGATATAATATTTATCTGTGAGTTATAATTTTGAATTAAAAATTTTTTTTTTTTTATTTTTTTTTTTATTCTAAAACTCCAAAGTAGGAATATGATCCTTTCTAATTAACGCAGTTGTGATTGAATGGGATAGGAAAGGGAAGGAAAAAAATTAGGACAACGAGGAGTTAGATGATAAATTCGTGAAGAATCCGTTAAGATTCTTCTTAAATTTGGGTAAATTATAATTATCAAAATTGCCAACTTTAGGAAATACAGAAAATGGGAGTTGGAATATAGAGATTTGGTATATTTTATTCTGTGATTTATAATATAACGAACTCAAAAGTTGTCTGAAGAAAATTCAGCTTTCAAAAGTCGCTATTGAAATCCTAAATTTCTTGTAAGTCATATACACTTAAATTGCTTGACCAGTTAATAAGGAGGGAAAGGGATAGCAAGGGTTTTTGTTTTAATTTGGATTAAATGGGAACTTGAAGTTTCCACTTATTTCTCTTTTTACTATTTCGTTCCAAGGCATTTCGTGTCTCGTTAATTCATCTAGCATTTGACACCGTTGTTCTCCATGTTGTTCCTTGTCTACTCCTCGATCTGGATGCGTCTTGAGAATTCCAGGCTAGCGCCATTCTTGTTATGCATTCTTTATTTTTTCGTAGTGTAAGACCTCAATTTCCTTCTGGTGATTTGCTTCACTGTTTATTCACTTTTTTTGTTAGTGTCCACGAGTTTATATTTCTCATGCTGTTCAGGCCGGATATTTGGCATATTATTCTGAGATCTTGTTATTATGAAGACCTGTAATTATTTTGAATGTAATTAGTGAGCAATCATTAGTGTTGTATAAAGAAAACTTAATATTACTTAAGCTTAGGTTATTGTATAATTTCAGTAAAAGGAATGTAAATCTGCTAGGCTTTAGAAGGAAGTTGGAAGACAGATTGGAAGCTTATACCGTATATGGAAAGAATCCTCTTTTATGTATGCACATTTACAAGTTGCAGATTCTGTATTAAAAAGGAAAGTTATCTTAGCATCTAGTGCCCCTGGAAGCTAACGGCACCATGCTGAATAGTCCCAACAAAAACTCCTTACAAGAAAATATCAAAAAATTTTCAATCACAATAACGGTGAATATTTTACAATCTATTTATTAGCACTTTTTGATATTGATTAATAATCATGTTCATCGATACCTTTAATAGGAAAAGTTTTTGCAAGCTGCTTTTTCTTCAGGTATGCGTGTCAGTTTTTAAAAGTATATGTAATAAAAAAAAATCCTGAACCATTTTTTTTTTTTACAGTTAGTAATCATAGGTATATGATTTTTTTATTCCTTTGAGATTGAAACTATATTATAATTCCTTTTGAATATTATTAAACGCGAACTGATGGTAAATAATATGAAGTGGAAAACAATTCGCTTCATTTATGATTTATGTAAAACATATTGAAATGCAAAAAAAAAAATAAATATAGTGTAAATATATAAATAATAAATAAATATATGAAAAAATATATAAGTTCTTATTATGCTCTATTATCTTGCACAATCATTTTGAATTCAGAGTAAATAGAACATAAAACAAAAACCCAATTGGAGATGGGGTGGATAACTTCCGATTTGATTGAAAATTGATTATAATAATCGTCAATATTGTTATTTTTAATATTTTTGTAAATAATAAATATAAATATATAATAGTATAAGTAGCTTTCAATCTAAAGTAATCATTTGAGAGTTTGTATGTATATGTATTTGGCTAGAATATTTTTGGGACAGTGAAGTAAAGTCATATGAAATAAAACCATAATAGTTTTGTTTTAAATCGCTTTTGTGTTGAGAAATTAAGCCATTATGCTAATTTTTTCTTGCATGGCTTCATTTCAAATTCAAGAGTGAAATAAAGCCATAAAGTTTATAAAAAATTAGAATCTTATGTGAGAGGCTATTCGTTATGGGCTTTATTTCCAAAAAACTTAATTTTATCAAAAAGTGGAGTGATAAAAATAACTAAATATAAAAAAAATACAAGTATAACTGTAGATTTGCTCTAAAAATCAGAGCTGCCCTAAAAATGTTTTATTGTTTTTGAAACAGGTTACCTTACAGTAGAGTAGAATCCGGGTTTCAAGCATTTGCCTCCTTACTAAGTAAGTTATTTAAAACCCGATTATTTGAAGTAGTTGCCATATGTATCAAAGAAAATTAGAAGAGATTTAACAGTTAGATTTAAAATAACGGTTTGAATCATCTTTTTTGTAGGGAGTGAAAAATGGTCATTTCTCAGTTTAGTAAATCCTGTTTTCACAAAATCTCATTTAGAAAATCGTAATTTTTGGAAAATATCATTTTTAAAAAATCTCGTTTTAGAAAATTGAAAAAAAAAGGCTTTTAATTCTGATTTTGCTTCCAACACAAAATCCTTAAAAACCAGATTTTTGAAAAAACGTGATTTTTCAATAAGAAACAAGATTTTCCAAAAACAGGATTTTCTAAATGAGATCTTGTGAAACGAGATTTTTGACCATTTTTCACTTTTCTGAATTTTTATAATACGCGAGATTATTTAAATAGGAGATTTCAGAGAGAGGCATTTTCCAAAAGGAAAAAAAAAGGATTTATTAAAACTAGATTATGTGATACAGTAAATAGACATACTCCAAAAGACATGTGGCAATGTGGCTTCATTCTCAATTTAAAACTGAAATAAAGCTATTATGGCTCTATTGTGAATGGGTTTATTTCACAGTGCTCATATTTATCCAATTATTGTTTTTTTTTTTTGAAATTGAAGTTAAATATTTATTAGAAAATATATGTATACATATGTAATATATTCAGGATATAATTTTATGCAAATATTTATAAATACATTACTTATAAGTTTTATATATATGCAAAAAATATGTTTATTTATATACTGAAGGAAGGATTAGAAACGTTTATCTATATGTATTCAAAATATAAATATTTAATTATATACATATGTTGATCAGATACAAAATAAAAAATATGAGATTTACATAAAATAAAATATTGAAATATTATTTCAAATAAACATTTTGTATAATATTAGAAAAATTATGAGGGTTGTTTTCTAGTAAATAATTTAACTTTTATACATTTTATATAACAACTTGAATTATATAAGACTAGGTTATGATTAGTTTTATTTTTATTTAAATTGATTTTCCTTATATTTTTGTTATTGTTTAACTTGACATGAAGTGCAATTTCCGCCAAAATTATACAAGTCATGTTTTTTCTATTGTGAATAAAAACAGTAGTATTAGAATATAGAAAGAGATGACAAATTGATTTTGTGAAAGGAATTTTTGAAATAAATTTTTGAAATTATGTTAAATACTAAAGAAATATTGAATATAAAGGAATAAAGGAATTATGTTGTCCTTTTTGTTTTTGTGATTTATATATTATATTATATAATTCTTTTGTCAATTCCCAATTTTTTGAGTTATTTAAAATATTAAATTTTAGAAACGTCAAAACTGTCAAAATTTTTTCATACTTTTTATCTTTGATTAAATTTATACATGAATTTTAAAAATTTTTTAAAATATATTTAAGGATTTTATCGTAAGTTTTATATCCATACCTAATTATTAAAGAACATTACTGTAGATTTACATATGCAATATGTAAGGCTTGTAACGATGAAACTAATTTTGTCTATAGAAATAAGTAATCACTAATCACATATTATAGATATATTAGCTTTTTAAACATGAAATAATTCAAAGATATAATCGTAAGACAATTAGAATCCTTATTTTATTTGTAATTCTTATGATAATTTCAAAAGAACCAAAGTAATTTAGGTATCAAAAATAATTACAAAAGTAATTAAATTTCAAAAATAATTATAAAAGGAATTGAAATTGAAATTTAATTATTTTCTAGGATTTATCAAGTAGTAAATTAATTCTTTCTACTGGTATTTGAATTTTCAGAGTATAATTTCAAATATTTTTCAATGGTAATTAAAAGGGAATGATTACTAAGTAATAGGTACTTAATTCACAGGTTTTAAATATCATTTGATGTTTTCAATAACTTTCTAGGATTTATCAAGTAGATAATTAATTCTTTCTACTGGTAATTGAATTTTCAGAGTATCATTACAAAATTTTTTTAATGGTAATTAAAAAGTAATGATTACCAAGTAATCGGTACTTAACCCAACATTTAAGTATTATTTAAATCATTACTTTACAGATCTGCTTACGAATTTTCAGAGTATCATTAAAAAAATTATTAATTGTAATTAAAAAGTAACGATTACAAAGTAATTGGTACTTAACACAGAATTTAAATATCATTTAAATCATTACATTGCAGGTTTGTTTAAAAGTAAAATTGTTTGCAATTACAAATGATAATTTTTAAAGACGATTTTTATTCTCCAGTATAATCCTCGCTTTAAAACCTTCAATTTTGAGAATTTTACGTTCGTAAAAGTAAAATTGTTTGCAATTACAAATGAGAATTTTTAAACAAGATTTTTATTCTCCAGTATAATCCTCCCTAAAACACCTTTAATTTTGAGAATTTTACGTTCGTATAACGTTCGAATTACAATTACATTAAATTCCATTCCATCTTAACAATCAAACACAATAGTAGTAACATACTTTTGTAAAAAAATATTTTTCATAAAAATCTTTTAATTTTGTTATTCTTGTAAATCAAGCAAGGATTAAAAATCCTTCATCCTTATTTTAATATTTGTTTTTTATTTTTTCTTATTGGGTTTTTGTGTTTTTTTAAATGCAGAAAAATATTTACCATTTTCTGATTCATGTAAATATTTAATAATAGAGTGTTAAGTATTCAATATATATGTACAATACAAATATAATTATCTTAAGTACTTTAAACTTTAAATATAAAAACAAAAAATAAATAAATAATAATAAAAATGGATGAATATGTAAGTAGATCATCAAAAAAATAAAAAAATATGAATTGAATTCAATTTTTTTTTACTCCTATGATTGATTGAAAATTGCATTTTTATGCATTCATTGGAATATTTATGATATATTATATGACTGTTATGAATAATATGTAATTAAATAGATACAAATGTAATTTGTTTAAAGAAAACAATGTATACGATTTTATAATAAAATATTTTTAATATTTTGTAAAGAATAAAAAAAAATTTAGCAATAAATATTGTAATTAATTTAATTTTTCGCACGAATTCTTTCAACTTTTCATTTTACATTACTCGATCGAAGAGTACTTATTTTGATAACTATAGGCAGCTAAAATAATTGCGAATGATTCATTGTAATTATAAAATGGCATTAAATTAACTTTATTGATATGTGAGTTGCATTTTAATATTGAGAATAGTTAATTTACGAAAACTTTCAAATTAAATTTTTGTGGCTTTAAAAAAATTAAAATTTCGGTTACATATACGTTACTTTTAAAATTTTGATTACATGATTACTATAAAAATCCAATTAAAACTATTTTGATTACTATTATTAGTATAATGAAAAAATAATATTTAAGTTATATTATTGTATAATTAAAGAAAATTAAGGATTAATAAAAAATAACCTAAAATTATTCCAAAATACTTTTCGATAATTTTTGATTACTAAAAAATTAAATGAATTACTTTTTAACTACTTGAGATTATATTTAAAATATTTCAATATAATTTGAATCAGATTGCTAATAAAGTTTTAATTAAAAATTAAAAGCAGTTCTTGAGGGTGGATTCATTTCCATATAAATAATAAAAACAAAAGTAATTGTGTTTGATAATCTTTTACATCAGCTATAATTGGTAATCAACATAATGATTGAATTAACTTAAACTTAACTCATGCCAACTATTTAAAGATGTACTCTGTACTTGATGTTTTCTGTACTTTTTACAATAGGAGTAAAAAGGAACACAAAATAAATTCTATATTGTTTTTACAATTACTATTTCAGTTTGTATTAAATTACCAATACGATTACTTGATAATTACCAAATAATAACCAAAAATAATTAGAGAAGTATTTTAAGTATCAATTTTTAAATTAGAAAAGTAAAATAAATTTCAAAAGTAATTTAATTACCCAAAACCCAAATTTAATTACTTTCCAGGAATTATCAAGTTAATTCTTTTTACTGGTAATTGAATTTTTAAAGTATCTTTAAAGAAAGTTTTTAATGGTATTGAAGAAGTAATGATTACCAAGTAATGGCTTTGTACTTGATCAAATTAATCAAATTAATACAATATTCAACTACAATTTTAATCATTACTTTACAGATTTGTTCAAAGTTTCCGTATCCTTGTCCAAGATCCATTTTTATTAATTCTACCTTGCCAATACAAAGCATGGATAATAAGGGATTAAGTTCCATTATATATTGGTCAAAACTGAGGGAGTTAATTAAATAAAATACTACCGTATGATGAAGGTGTCCTCTAAATCGCATTATATTAGCATTTCTCTAAATAAGGAATTTGGCATTCCGATAGAACAAATTATGAGAAGTATCTATTAGAATTAAAGTAGAATACTATTAAAAAAAAATTAAATTGAAAACTAAAAACAAAACTTTAAGCTGTCTGGCTCGCTGCCTTAGGAAATGTGAAAATTAAACACAACGAATTTCCTAACAGCAAAGTTAGGTACTACATCAAAATTAACTAAAGCAAATTGCAGTTTATTTACTACCAATGCAGCTAAATGAATAGCAAAATTAACTAAGAATATTATTTGGTATCAAATATATCAAATATCTCGATAATTTTCATTGAATTGGTCATTAAAGAGCATAACTTTAGAATGTCAAAATATTAGGGTATGTTGGCCTGATTATACAAGTATAACCTAAATCTTAATTAATTTAATAAAATTTAATTTAAAAAATCACTTATTAAATTCAATAAAATTTTTAAATGTTTCCTTGAAAAATTTATGTTTAAAAAATAAAAAGAGGCTCCACCTAGTACACTTTTATATCTTTTGTTCCCAAGTATATATATATATGTAAAGTATCCTGTTCTAATTTTTCATATTCTATAAAACTCTATAAATGGTCCTTTATTTTAAATACAAAAAAAGGAGAACATATATACATATATAATATATATATATATATATATATACCGACTCATAAAAGTTTAAAGTTTTCTAAAAATGGTCGGAAATATTAAAAGGAAATAGTAAGGAAATAAATAAAAATACTCTATATATATTATATGAGAACAAATGTTGTTTTATTATAGTTTTCTATTTCATTTTGGTTTTTATTTTTTTTTTTATTTTCTTGGACATGGAAAATATTAGCTCCCCACTTTTTAATCGATTACCAATCAATTTTCAAGAGTAAAAAGGAAATCAAAGAAAAAAATACACACATGAATTGTACATTTTATTTGATACGAGTACAATATTCTTTTCCAATCTGTTGATTTCTATTTAAGTTTAAATGGAAAACGTTTTTAAAATGTATTTTAATTGATAATTTATCAAATTAATCCTATTAAAAAAAAATAAATTACTTCAAAAAATTAATTAGTGTTAATGGTGTGTTCAATTTTAATAATAAAGGTTTGACATGCTACAAGAACAAATTAAGATGATAATTAAATTGAAATTAAATTTGAAATACAGGTTTTTAGATAGAAATACTCCTATATTTAAAATGGAAGATATTGAGCTGATAATAGGGTACTTTAAATCAGGGGTCGGAAATGGAATGATATTGGAGAAAAGTTAGTTCCGAAATGATTGAAAAATATTTTGATTTGAAGAATGAATTCAAGTCGAATAAAAACTGAAGTTCTTTTTGGAACAATCCCTATTTAAAGTTAAAATAAAGTTCCAGCTATATCCTGTAAACTCGAAGTCGGCCCTTGAGTTAAAAACCTAGTCCTCAATTGTGTTAGCAGACATTAAAAAGTCGAAGAAAACTTAAGAAATATTCCAAAAAGTGGTACCACATTATATAGGATAGGGAAGGATATTTTAAATTGGAACAATTTTTTTTTAATTCAGAAAGAACTCTGGTTCTGGTACAGAATTTGTGAATTCAGTAGAAGATCACTTTAATCTTAGATATAGTTATCTCTTGCATTGGAATAAAAATTCGGGCTGATTATTTTTGAGACTGTATAACTTGACTGGCAGAAATAGCTCCGTAAACATAAATGCCTTAAAAAAAAAGAAAAATACCTGGAAAAATTGGGGATTATTTCATTATGATAAAACTCTCCAAATTCAGAATGAAATATTCCTCTAGGGATATTAAGGGATAATTAGATTTGCAAAAAAAAACAGAAGGGATTCTAGTGTTGAATTTTAGATGGGATTAGAGTTATACTCAAAATCAGGGTATTCTTTATATGAAATAGGTATGCCGAATTCTGATACCAACCTCTTGATTTTAGTATTGGATACAAAACCCAGCTTGAAAATTTTAACTAGTGCAGATTCAGGGGCAGCAGACCCCGATATAAAAATAAGTTATTATCAATTGGATTACATTTGAAAGTTTTAAGGGGTTATTTCACTTACTAAACTATTTTGCTTCATATAAGGGGAATTGTTTCGCATAAAACAAGCTCCCAAAAAAAAATGAAATAAGCCCCTAATATATTGAAATAATCTAATCCAATGTTAGGAGTATTATTCCATAATTTTTTTTTTTTTTGGAAATTGGGGATTGTTTACTTATATTTATTTTTATCTTAAGAATTGAAAGTTTTAACAGAATATATAGGTTTCTGCCGAATGTTTGTCAAACACTATCTAAAAAAGTGTTTAAAACCATTTTACAGTTTGGGTATCTGCAGTATCTACAGTTTTTTACTAGACAAATTAAAAATTATTCAGTGTAGAAGACAATAATTAGAATTTTCCAAGAAAAAGATTATTAAAAAAAACGGGCATAAGTTGAATCCAAAAAGACCTGAATAGGGATATCCTCGAACTAACCAAATAATGGGACAGAATATCTAGGCACATTTGACATGTGAGATTAGAAGAGCTGACACTATTTAAGATAGGCCGTGTCGGAGAAAAAGAAGAACCTGTACTGTGAATGCTAAACTGTCAGAGTCTTAATGCTAATCTGTAAGAGTTTTTGAATGCTAATCTGTAACAGTTTTTGAATGCTAATCTGTAAGAGTCTTTGAAGCTTTAATAACGAATTTAAAAACTAAAATCCCAGAAATTTACCATAATTTGTTTAATTATTTGTTTAATAATTTCCATTTAATCAAACAAAAAATAATTGTATTATTATCAATTTCCTTTACATTTTAATTTAATAATATTTTAATTAGTTTCTCTTATCTATGATTTAAAAAAAAAAACATAAATAACTTTTTTTAAAATGTTACAAATGTATACCTACTAGTATATACCTATATATGTAGTAAAACTCCCATTCAATTATTTAAAAAAAAAATATTAAAAAAATTTTATCTCAAAGTTAACTTTCATCTATTATTTTAATAACAATAAAACTTTAGTTTCAAATAAATCATTTTTTCAACTTTTTATTTATTTATTTTCTGAATGTAATTGTTTTTTCTTTTACTTTTTGTTTAATGTATGTCATTCCGCAATTGATTTAACGTTTGACATTTAGATTTGATTTAAAATCGTACCGAAATTTTAAGTAGGAAAATTATTATTATGAATGTTGTGTAGAGTGTATTTCTTAAACCATTTTCTAAAGCGTTTATGACTCTTCAATACGAAACAGTGTTAGTATCTATTATGTTAGTTTAGACAGTTTTAAGAACTCTTTAACAATGTAATGTATTAGGTTCGAAAACATAGTGCAGTTAAAATAACGGTATTTCCTTTAAAAATTACTTTAAAAAAGTTTGCTATGCAACAGTGCAAAGCCGTTTCCAATACTTTACCTTCGAATGTAGTAAAGTTGATATTTCTCGATTTGAAATAATTTATTCGATACTCGATAACTTAATAATCAAATACAATCAAAGTTATTTAGTTTAAAGCCTGAACATAATGCTACGAAACTACTTAATAATTTGTCGAAGAATTCTTAACTGATTGAAATATTTATTTATTTGGTAAGTTCCCTTAAGAATTTTGGTAGGAAGCCAATTTATATAATAAGGATTATTCTAAATTGAAATTTTATTAATTTTAAGTAATAAAAATATTTATAAGATATTTAAAATAACGGTATTTCCTTTTAAATTCTTTTACAAAAAGTTTTTATCTAACATTAGGAAGTTTTATATTTGTATGTAGAATTTTATACTTAGAATGTATAGGAAATTATTCACTTAAAATCTCCTTTTTAAGATTAGGATACAAAAGTCAAATTATCAGTTTTATTCGACCTATCAAGATTGCGACGCCAATTCATCACAAAGGCACCATTTTCAAATATAACAGTTGAACTATAGTTCTATAATTGAATTAATATGTCATAGTATTTTTGAAAAAACATTTTCTAAAACCTCGAACAATATTTTCTTTTATATAGATTTGAATATAAAACGGCAGTGTCTTAAGAGAAGTAATAACAGTTTCCTATTGGTTTTGAGGAAATTTGAAACTTTAAATTTTTTCTATTTTCCGTCCAATACACTAATTTTTCAAGCGATTTTTTATTCAGATTACGTTTTTCTTTTGTCATTTTCTTTAAGTTATTAAAAAAACAAACAAACAAACACATTTACATTATTTTATTATATATAGGATCAATTTCTAACTTCTTATTTTCTTTGTTTACTTTATAAGGACCTCCATCATTTTATTTTTTTAATATATATTTATTATATTTTTAGAATCCTTTTCATATTAAATTTAAATATC
The DNA here is from genome assembly GCA_963082915.1 of Dolichopus griseipennis. Taxonomy (NCBI): domain Eukaryota; kingdom Metazoa; phylum Arthropoda; class Insecta; order Diptera; family Dolichopodidae; genus Dolichopus; species Dolichopus griseipennis. The sequence continues at coordinate 109,959,278 of OY720442.1, forward strand.
ATCATATAACGATTTTTTTGATTTTTCCGGGTTTTTTTTTTTTTTCTTTTTTTTTTCCTTTTTTTTTTTCAAAATAAAGGATGACAAGTTATTACTTAAGAAAATTATCTGGAACAGAAAAAATCCCTATTAAAAAAAAACAAGGAAGGGATGACTAGAAATTGTTTTTTCAATTTTTTTTTTTGAATATTTATCTCAAAATAATTTACATATCTAAAATGTCTGGATATTTTTTTCTAGGATTTCAGTTAAAATCTAAAGGATCGTAGGATGAAAATGAGAATACAATGAAAAATGTTGGAAAAAACAAAACTATCTTAAGATTTTAAATCGTATATAAATTGGATAATTCTTTATTCCTATTCTTTATATTCATATTTCCTTGATGTCAGTATACAATTGGGTTTATATTTAAAATTAGGTCAACTAAAAATTAAGGAATGGTTTTTTGTTTTTGTTTTTTTAACAGGAAAAAGGATTATTAATAGGGGAATTTTTAAAAATGAAAAATATTTTTTTTTTAAAGGATTACTTTTAGAAAAATAATATTGGCGGATCTCAGAAAATTTAACTGCTCTGCTCCGCTCTGTTCGACAATTTTAAGTCAAAAATAAAAAGAAAATGGAAAATTTTTTTTAAAAAAAACAAAATTAAAATTATAGATGAGAAAACATTTCTTTGGTTTTGTCCTTTATGAATATAAATGTCCTTTATATGTATATATTTTCAAAAAAAAAAAAAGAATTAAAACGCGGGTGACTTCTGCAATGCAATATTAATTTTTCTTTTTTTTTTCTTTCTTTCAAGTTTTCTCTTATGAAAGAAAATCCAAGATGTTTCCCTTTTTAATAAAATGAAAATTGGAAAAATGGAAAATATTCATTTTAAAAAATATTTTTGTTTTTAAAAGAGGAAAATATTTTGAAAATAATACGTCCTGCAATAAAGGACGATGTCTGGGATGTTTTTAGAAAATTAAATAATTGATGTTTGTTTTTATACCCGTATAACTATATAGTCAAAGGGTATAATAAATTTGCCATTACGTTTTTGACGCAGAGAAGGAGGGGGGTAGATATAGATTCAAGTGTATGGATCAGATCAGAATCGAAAAATAAATCGATTTATCTGTGTATGTCCGTCCGTCCGCCTGTCCGTCCATCCGTCACCACGATAACTCAAAAACTAAAGGAGCTAGGATTCGTCAGATAAAGGAGCTAGGATTCCAGCCATTTTGGTCCATGGGTTCAGGTAGCTGCCATACAACTTCTTTTTTTATATGTGTATTACACTACACCTAATGAAGCTGGGTGTCTGAAATTTTGCTAAAAATAGTTTAGTGTAATGGCCAAAGTTACAGTAAAATTTGGTTGGTCTACTGTAGAGGGTTCGAGTAGCTGCCATACAACTCCTTCTTTTATATGAGCATTACACTACACCTAATGAAGCTGGGTGTCTGAAATTTTGCCAAAAGTAATTAACCAGGTGATATAATGTACATGTTACGGTCGTACGGGTATCCCAGAGTTGACATAGTCTACTCTACTACACTCTTCCTCGTTTTTATTTAAAGAAAATTTAAAATAAAAATAAAATTAGAATAGAATCTTAGAATCTTTTAAGTTTCTACTAAAAATTTTATTTCCGGAATTTAATAATAAATTATAGAAGTATTAAATAAAATATTAATTAAGTTAAAAAAAGAAATAGCTTCAGAAAATGAAATTTTTAATCTTATTTTCTTGTGATATTTAATTAACAATTTAAAAGATATATTTGAAATGAATGAATGTAAGTCTGTAAAATAATGTTTTATTTAATTAGTGGTAATTAATTAACAATTGTTATTTTTGAATTAGTGTTAATTAAATGTTTTATGAAGCTTGTTATCAATTTGGTAGACGATAAAGTGGTTTGAAGCATTATTTTAGAATTAAATTGTCATTTAAATAATTAGTTTAATTACAGTTCCAAGATTGCCTTTTAAATAAATCTATTAAAAGGAGAATTACTGCAATTAATTACTGTAGGGCTGTAATAACTTGTTTAGCGGAGGTTTCGGCCGGCAGACCTAATTATATTAAATGTTTTGGGGTAAACTTATTATTTAAAAAAAAATGTTAGGATATTATTTTTATTTGTCTTTTACAAAATATGTTTGTATATATAAGTGGTAAAAATTTTTGGAACTTCGTACCGAACCTGAATAAGGTATCATAATTTGGAATTTTGGTTTTTTTTGTATTTTGGATTTTGGAACTTTCAAAAACTGGAGGTTTGGGGTTCGAAATCATTGGGGATATTGATATTTTCGGGGTTTATTTTTAAGATTTGAATCATACGGGGTTCTTTTATTTTCGGGATTTTTTTTTTTCAAGATTTTAAATCTTTAAAATTTTCTTTTTTGGAACTTTATTTTTGGTATTTTTTCTTTCAGGATTTTTTTTTCCTTAAAGTGTCATAGACGTAATACAAAACGATATAAAGTATGACTATATAATTACGATATTTTTTTATTATATAATATGATATAACCGGGCATTAATCGGAGACCCTCCAATTGATAACATCAGATTTAACAATTCTACGTCATCTGCATACCAAATAATAAAATATAACTGTATATACTGAAATTCTGGACTTTTTTAATTGTTATAAGGCCTATAGTACTATCTGATGCTTTAATTATAGTATACCTAAGATTAAATTAAAATGTAATTGTCAAATATGTCCAGCACTTTGCCTCCTGCTCCAACATATGCCTATGGTGTTGACATATTTGTTAGTATAACAGTTGAATAGTTATCACGTACAAAAATTAATAATTTAAAACACACTTATGCTTTTGCATAAGACCTTTAGAATTTTATCGAATCACCTAACGATTTCAATATTATGCTAATGTTAATATGGCTACAAATGTTTGTACTTATGCCTACAGAATAACAATCTGTGAAGTAATATTAAGATTTTAGCTTTGATTTTTAAAACCATACCACTAGTGAATATGAAAGTTTCAATATTTTTATTATTATTTAATGAAAAGGGTTTTCAGGCTAATAGAATTGTTCAAGCTAATAGAAAGTAATTAAAGCTAAGCTTTTTAAATGCTTACTTTCAGAAATTGTATACAGTTTGATATTAGTGATGGGTACTAAATGTATAGTTTACGTACAAATAATTATTAATTTTCTCATTTTATTTCTTACTCTCATTGGGAGCATAGTCAATATACATTTCCATGGAACTCTGTTAGGTGTTGTTTTTTGTGCACTCTCTAAGAATAGACGTAATGAGTTTAGCTCCATTATTATTGTTCTGCGCTACCTATTACTTGGCCGACCATGTCTTCCGAAGCCGATTTGCAGATTCTATTCAAGGGCCATTCTCTATATGTATCCTTGGGATTTTATAGCGTGTGCCTTATCAACCCTTTATTTCCTTTTCCTTATATCATAAGCTATTAAAGCAATATTCTTCAAGCTATTCTATTATTAAGTTCCATAAAAAATATCTAGGAGCAATTTTATAGTTGGTTACAAAACGAATTATGATAACGATAGTGGTTTGGAATTTTAAGGTTTTGGTATTTGGGATTTTGGAATTTTGGGATTTTGAATTTGGGATTTTGAATTAGGAACTTTGCATTTGGGATTTCGTACCCAACACAGTTTAAAATTTTGTTTTAATTAATATCTTGTGCTTATCATTAAGAATAAAAGTACTTACCCTTCAAACAATATTTTATTTATTAAAAATGAATTCTCTACCATTTTAATATTTTAAAGTCAATTCATTGAATATTACCTTATCATCTGTAAGATACAAAATTAATTTTAAATATTATAATTTATTTGAAATAAAAAAAATTACTATGATTAAAGATAAAAATATATCTTAAATCTATAAAATTACTTTATATGTGTATAAACGGCTTTATTTTAATTTAATAAGTATTTCATACCAATAAAAATTTTATTAAAAAATCCAAAAAAACGTTTTTCTTTATAAAATACATTAAATTTTGCAAAATCAATTCCAAAAAAATTAAAATGCAAAAAAATAATAACAAAACAAATTCAAAAAATTTAAAATTCATCTTATGGATACCCATAGAAATCTTTTTTGGCAAATTGCACAAGCCAAAATCAATGATACCAACATAATAAAACTGAAAAAAAACAAAAAAAATTTTTATTTAAAACTATTGGATGATTACCAAAACAATTTGAAATTATTACAAATATTTTTCCCGTTTTACTTCCGTTTTCTTCAGTACGTTTTTTTTGAATTTTTTATTTTTTTCTATTTTTTGTATTCATGTATTGGTATAAGAATGCACAACTCAGTATTATACACAGTATACATAATATACATATATATGTAAAACTGTTTATATATGCATATATGCGTAAAAACATGTATGCAGTAAATATTGCATTTTGTATCGTATTCTAAATAAAAAAAAAAAATTTAAAATTCCGTTATATTTTTTTATTTTTTTTAGTGTAGTTATAAATTTAGATGAAGTCCTGTTTTTTTTTATTGTGTGTATTTCAAGTTTGTTTTTTTTTCAATGATTTTTATTTTGATTATTATTTTATTATTATTATTATTTTCAAGGATAATAAATATTTGTTTCACCGAAATTTAATGGTCTGAACATGTCGGATTTGTTTTTTTTTTTTTTTATTATAAAACAGATTTTTTTCAAGTTAAAACAAAAAAATGTGTAATAAAGCTAACGGTTTGTTATATAAATTTGAAGTTAAGGAAGTTTTGTAGTTAGCTGGGGAATTTTAGAATCTAAATGATGAAAAAAAGTTCGTAAGAATAACGAAATATCGAATTTTAAGCATAATAATATCGAAACTTTAAATGTAATAATTGAAAAAACAATGTTGTCCCTAAAAGTATGCAATTGTTTTTATAAATTAAAGAGCTTCTTGTTAAAGTATTGCAGCTAACAAAATAACTTAGTCAATTTTCATATTTCAGTAAAAATGTTAAATATATATATATATGTGTGTATATTATTATATATTTTTTAGAAATGCCAATAATTGCCTTTGTAATTAAGGGAATATTAATATTGCAATATTGCTTAGTTTGCTTTTGTAATATTGCAAAATAAAAAAAAAATATAGAAGAATGTACTTAGAGAATATAAGGGGTAAAACAAGTGGTTTGGATCATTATTTTCTATATTTAAAAAAAGTTATTGATCAAGTAATCATTGGTTAATATCACATATCCCTTGGGATTACCTGATTTTCTCCAAAAGTTTATGAATTCAAGATAGTAACATCAAAATCTTATATATAAAATTTGAAAGCATTCCAGCTTAACCGTTTAGGCTAAACACGTGTGCACAGACAAAAGAACGTACGTATCTTTCTTTCGCTTTCAAATCTTATATATAAAATTTGAAAGCATTCCAGCTTAACCGTTTAGGCTAAACACGTGTGCACAGACAAAAGAACGTACGTACATACGTACAGACAAAAGGGCATCATCAAAAAACGTGCTTAATGGGTTTCTGCACAACGGAGTCATGCATATATGCAAAAACCTCAGAGTCGAATTTTTCCTGCGAAAACAATATCTACCGTTTATTATAGTTCATATAAGCGGTTGGTAAAATGGATAATAAGTAAAAGACACTTAATGAAATATTATTTGAACAGTTGTATTATGATTTTTTTTTACGAACTCCTTTTAATTTTTAAAGGAAGGAGGGAAAAGGAGGTCGAAGGAGTGTAGATTTAATGCTTTATTTTGTTTAAATCTTTATAAATTTATAAAAAAAGGAAATGTACCCCTTTTGTTAATCTGGACTACATATCAATCTTTTAGATACAAAACCTTCAGTTGAGTCATGTTTAACTTTATTTTGGAATTGTTCTCTAGATTCTTGTATACAATTTGCTGGCCCTATTGAGGCTCTTCAAAAGAAGTTTTTAAATATAATTCAAAGCATGTTATCTTGCTGGTATTTGTTTTATTCTTTCAATAAACAAACTTTAGACTCTTACTCTTAAAATGTATATCAAAATTTGTTTCTTTGTTTAATAACCTATAAGAACAGCCTTACAAGTTAAAGTTAACTTAGAATTTTTTTTTTTTTCAAAATGTGCTAAAACAATAAAGAGCTGTCCAATATTCATTTATTCTATGCTTTAGTTTTTTCATAACAACTGGATAATGATGTAAAATAATTGTTTTTGCTAAATAAAAAAAATTCAGATTCAGATTTTGAATTCAGATTAAATATGTAATTTTGTTTTTTAGTACTTTTTTTTAGTACATTTTTTTAAGCTCATAAATAATTCATATTTAAATTAAAATGAAATGGAAAATATAAATTAAAAGTTTGTTAAAATTTTGTGATACTGATTTTGGGGTTTTTGTAAATTCAAAAGGTGTTAAATTAAAAAAAGGTTTGATTTAAATATAGCCATATTTTAAGACTATATCTGAGTTTTGTTTTACAGTTTGTGTTCATAACATTCATAATCTTCCTTTTGTTCTGGAACTTTCTTAACATTCGTCCTGTATATCCATTAGTCATTTTGGTTTATCTTATTTCCACAAAATTATTCGAGACATAATTCAATAATGCATCTGTCTAGGATAAACTGCAGCTAATTCTTGACCAAATTTACTACTAACCCAACAAGCAATCTAAACTTGGCTTGAGTCGACTGCTTAAACTTCAAAGATTAGCTTCAAGTCGACTGCTAATTTTTATACATGATTTAACCAATGTATTTAATTGACTTATCAATATATGAGTCAAATGCGCTTTAGTCAAAAATAAAATACGAGTTTTCGTCATGGCGTGGCTTGAGCCAACTGCTTAGACTTCAATCGTTAGCTTAAAATCGACTGCTAATTTTTCTACAATATTTCACGAATGCAATAAATTCACTTATTAATGCATGAGTCAAATGCTCTGTAGTCATAATATATGAATTTTCATCATGGCTATTGAAATATGTAAAAAAAGAACCTAGACCAAGAGAGCCGAGAAACCAGGACTAGGACGTCAAATATTTTGTTCAAAACCTCTCAAGTTTTAACCACATATTAGTCTTTTAGTTTAATTAGTCTATAAATAATTGACTGATTACGGTTCATAGTCATATGTATTTATGTATTAAAAATTATTTTCAGATCTGATATACTGACTTAAATGAATAAGTCAAATAATAACATTAGATCTAATATAATTTCACTTCTATTATAATGAGATGCTAACGTAATTAGTGCTACAATCAATTTTAGGCTTCTTAAGCTTCAGACATTTTCTTTATTTCCCCAAAGTGAATTAATCAGCTTCGATAATGATGTAGCATTCTAAAGATTTTTTATGTATTATGAATTTATTTGGTTCCCTGTTGCACTAAAGGGTTAATAATGTAATGAAATGGCTCATTTATATTTATAGAATTACATTACATGCTTATATTAAAATAATGGTTTTCCCGGAATAATATTACAGATTAATTAAATATAATAAATCTATAAATAAAAACTTAAATATTTATTTACAACAGATTTTAATAATACAACTAAACAAACATATTTTTTCTTAAGAAATATTATTACCATCACTAAATCCGTGAGATATTATTTATCATTATTATAAATCCCATGTATATCGTATACATATAACACAAAATCGTTTTAAGATTTATTTTATAAAATTGTTTATTAATAAATTATTATTGTTTACATATTATAAATTCGATTATGATAATTATATCGATTATTTAATTAATAACGACATTTCATGATAAATAAACAAAATAATCGAATTAAATACAAATTAATTTGAAAAATTTTACAACTTGTAAATAAATCGCTAAAATAAATATGATATTTATGTGAAAATTTTTGGTTTTTGTTTAATTAAAAAACTCACAATTATAAAACCAGACCACAACCAATTTGGTTGAAATCGATTATTTAGAGATGTAGAATTTGGATGAAGAAATTAATAATTTTGCCAGAAGAAGAAGTTTTAGTTTTTTTTTTTAATAATTAAGTTTTATTTGTTGTCATATACAAGGTGTCCTGCTAAAAGTATCAAATAATGTTATATATGGAAATTTAATTTTAAACTAGCGATGGTTTTGCTTTTAGAATACAGTCGTATTTTAAAAATCAAACTGAAGATGCGATTTAAAGTTAAAATTTGGAAGATTTGAAATTCATAACTGAAATTGCGATAATTATAGTATACAAAAATAGTATTAAAGATATAGGTAATCTTTTTGAACAAAATACCGTTATATTATGATTTTGTTTGGAATTTAATGTGGTCCTTTTTAGTATTTCTCATAAAATGTAATTAGCTCAGTCTGAAATGCCCAATAGTCAATGTAATCTCGGCTGTTAAGTTTTATCGATTTTTACTCATCAAGATTTTTTCATATTTTGTATACGAATTACGAAAAAGCTATTTTTTCAAAGACGATTTTTAAAATGCGATTTTTATGTTAACCCGATTTCTAAAACGAAATTTTTATAGAAAATCGATTTTTAACGTAAATTTTTATATAAAAGCGATTTTTAATACGAATTTTTTTGTAAAATCGATTTTTAAAACAAATTTTTGTGTAAAATCGGTTTTTAATACAATTTTTTTTTTTTATATAAAAGCGATTTTTTTTGTAAAATCAATTTTTAAAACAAATTTTTATGTAAAAATGGTTTTTAATACGAATTTTTATATAAAATCGATTTCTATTATAAATTTTTATTTAAAAGCGATTTTTCAAATGAATTTTTTTGTAAAATCGATTTTGATACAAATTTTTATGTACAAGCGATTTTTTATACGAACTTTTATATAAAGGTGATTTTTAATATGAATTTTTATGTAAAAGCGATTTTAAAAACAAATTTTTATATTAATTATATTTTTCATATTTAATAATACTTTTAATTTGATTTTATCAATATTTAAAAGAATTTTTTTCTTTATTTTCAGGTAAGTGATTTTTGAAGCTTACACAATACGTGGAATCATTGCAAACTGGGCTGTGGTTTTAATGAAACATAAACAACTAATGCGATTAAAATTAAAAATTCAATTTTGTTCTTAATCGAATGAACTGCATAAATGGAATTTGATAAATTTTTATAAATTTTTAATTCTTAGTAAACATCCAATGAAAAGAAATTATTATAACTGTGTATATACAATAAAAATGCATAGGACATTAAGAAATCGAATGAATCCAAGCAAAACTAAAATACAAAAAAAATGTTTAGAGAAAATAAAAGACATAGAGACTTAAAGCGGAAATCATTGCACATAATCAAAATTATTAAAAAACAAATGTGTAATGATTCGAATAATCTTTAAATAGGCGTCTAATAGCCCGATAATTATCATCAATTCGGGGATGAAAGAACTAGAAAGAATAAATTTTTATGTTAGATAAGTTTTTTTTTAATTTTATTTTATTTTTTGTCTGACGTATAAACAATGAAGGTACTTTGTTTAAAATTTTAATTTACATTTGGTTTTTTTTTTAATTTTATATGGATTGGGTTAATCCATTTTGAACTGAAGAAAAACAAGTCTTGATTTTGCAACTGAAGAACAACAAGTCTCAACCACACTTAAGATTTTTCTTAGGACATATGTGTGATAAATAAATCGTGTAAGCTCATTTAATATTTGAACCTTTCAGTCAGACTTATATGACTATTGTGAAATTTTAAAATCTTCAGCCTAGAATTATACCAGACGCTGAAATGTTCCCGTGACGTTTAAAATATCAAATAAATAATAACTATATGAAAATATATGCACCGGATTACTCTAAACGCGATTGTGTCACAGGATGTATATATTCATTTAGTCATATTAAGCGCGTTTTGTTCGCGTTTTTCACATTTTAAAACTTCGGAACTTCAACGTTTAGTATAATACCATCAATAAATTTTTGTATAATACCATCAATTTTAATATTAAATTGCCCTTTTACCCATTCAATTTTTTTTTTATTTTATTTTTAAATTGTAATGAGTCTTCTCTAATCTTGACTCAATCGTTCTGTTTATATTATCAAAATGTTTATGAATAAATAAGTAATTTTGAATTCATTTTCGAATTCGTCGCTTTTTATTTTCTTATTACTTGATCATATTGTTTTTTTCTCATATAGATTCAAGGTTTAAATTTGTTTTCATTCTTTATTTGTTTAAAAAAAAAAAAACTTTTCACATTAAATTGAACAACGAATTTACAGACAAAATGGAGTGTGCGTGTGTGTAGGGGCTGGGAAAGTATAGAATAAAATTATATATAGAATATAAATGACCATCAAAATAAAATTTTATATATTATTTTTTAATGTATTTACATTTGATATTACAAAATACTCATGTTAAGAATATTTGGAAAGGAAAAAGTTGTGAGACGTATAAAAGATACTTTACGAATCTATTAGATAAGTTAGACAGTCTAGAGTAATTTTCATGTATTTATGCAAAAAACAAAGTCTTATCGTTTAGAAGTGGAAAAAAAAATTGTTTATTTTTGTTATATAGTGTTATTAATCGTGTGATTTTAAAAATCGGTTTTTTTTCTTATAGATTGGAACCGGCATAAAAAATGTAGGATATTGCGTAGGGGAAAAACGTTTTGACGAAGTTGAAATTGGGGGAGATGATACCTATTTGTTTGTAAACAATTTGTATTTTTTTTTGTTGGTGTATTATACACGAGTATTTTATTTGTTTAATTGTTTGTAATGTGGAAATATATGAGGTCTTATAAAATAATATTTTGTCGGAAGAAACAAACTTTAAGGCATAGTTTACATATCATAAAATATCTCCTTTAAAAGTTTATCCTGTTAATCTCTGGCTACTTTCTAATTGTTCTACTGTTCAACTACCATGAGAAGTTAAATGAATTCATGATCTTAGTTTTATTTGTTAATTGAAAAAGGGCTATTGGACCCAGCCCAAAATAGTTTATTTAGAATTGCATTAAGTTTATAATGAAAGAACTCAAAATTATTGGTAATAACAATAAAACAGTTTAAAAAACTTTAATGTATAAATAAAAAAACATGATTTATTTAGGGTCTATCGTTATCTGTGAGTTATAAATATAAACTAAAATTGGTTGTATTTGTTTGCATATATATATAAAAAATAATTATCTTGTGTTTTTAAGTTGTATTGAATAAAGAATAGGAGCTAAAACGTGTTAAATAAAATATTAATTAAAATAAGTTTTCATTTAAAGTTAGAACTGGAATTCCGAATGACAGTCCAGTTTTTATTAAGGCAATTTTTTTAACCATCAAATTGATATAATAATATAATTGATGAACATTGATGTCAATATTAAATAAAGAAATTAAAATAATAGCTTTGGTGATCAATTATTGTAAATATTGCAAAGAATTTTATGAAAATATCAAATTTTTCTTGAATAACATTTCAGTAATTTCGTGTCTATACCATAGGAACTTGTTGGGACAGGGGGTAATATTATATTCGTGTTAATTCGTATTATTAGAATTGATCTTAATGAACTCCACGTTCACATTAAACATGAGATAGTACTAGGCCTTATAGCATGTGGAAACGTCTTGGATTTTCAATAGATACCAATTCTATTGTTTTTTATATTATAGTTTATATAATAGTTTTTATTTGAGTTTTTGGGTCCATATCTGTGAGTTGTAATATTCAATTAAATTATTTGTTTATATTGTTATATTAATGTATATTTTATCGAGTAGAAAACTAGAAGTCTTTTCACCTTCATTGGGGTTCGAACCTGGGCCTTTCGCGTGAAAAGTCGGCACTCTAACGACTGTGCCATCCAGCCGTACATTTGACAATAAAACATTGATTAAATAAAAAGTCACTATTGAATTAGTAAAAAGCGGCTTATATTCTTCGATTGCATGTTTTACGTATTAATTAATTCAATTTTAGATAGATTATATATTTTTATTTGATCTGAATCAATAAAAATTCATGAAAATGTTAACTTTAACTGAAGATATTTCAATTTTAAATGAAAACTTTTTATTATAATTGAATTTTTTTTTTCTACTGAAGAGTTTTTACTTTAGGTGAAAACATTTTTTTATTTTATATGAGTTTAAGTAGAAAAAATGTCTTCCAACTAAACACGTTTATGAAATTAATTTAATTGATACAAAATTTTGATAACTTAAAACTGACTATGAAAAATAAATACTTATTATTAAGTTTAAGTAGTAATTATGCAATTTGATTTTGCTTGATTTTAAAAATAGATATTCAAAGAAACTCTTTGTATTAAATTATTATTATCAAGTAAAATTGAATTGTAAAAATTGATTGTGTAAACGCCACTTAATGTGTATACTTCATAAATATAAAAATATTTTAAGATTATTGTAAGTGAGATTCCATGTCTTTTGAGCAATTTATTTTTTTTATTTAAAGATCTCAAAATATTTAGAATGCCCTGTTTACAATATAAGTCGGGAAAATACAATTTATTTTACATATTTATAATATATGTATATACATTTACATATACATATATGAGTCATATCAAATACGTTTTTTATACGATTTCTGACTAATTTATTTTATTTTTTTTTTTTATCATTTTTATATGTTTATCCTATGACTTATAGTTTAAAATAAAACTTTGCCCTTGGTTTCATGTGGTTTTTTATATATATATACAAGTACATGTTACTGTAAATGATTAAGTATATATAGTAAACAAAAATTAATTTCTTGTAAAACTGTTTATTTTTTTTAAAAAAAAAGCGCGGGATTTTAAAAAATGTTTAATACAAAAATGTTGTGTTAAACATTTTTTAAATTCCAATAGAACAAACAAAACTTTAAAAGGGTTAAGGACAATGACAATTTTATTAGGGTCCTTTAAAAGTATATACCACCTGTATTGAAACCAAATTTATTATTTATAGTCATCATTGTTTTGAAGTTTTTTTTTTTGTCAGGAATTCAGGATGATGAATTTTGTAGAGTTTATAATAATTTAAGGACACTTTGAACTTTTTGATATAAAGTTTAAAACAATTCTGGACCAAAAAAAAAAACAAAGTTCAAAAATTAGACCTTTTTTAATGGATTTGTCATTGTTTTTCTTTTGGAGCTTTTATAAACTTGTATATATGCATATAGGAATTTGTATATTAATAACGGTATTTTACGGTATTTATGCATGATTTTAGGGAACAATTTGGTAAAAAATCTCCTTAAACCACAAAATTGTATATATACTATATAAAATATATATATATATATATATTTATATACTTTTAATATATATATTTACAAAATTATTTTACTAACTTTGAAGAATAAGTTATGCTGATATGTTAATTCTATGTCGTATACGTATATTTTACACATTATACACATATAAAAAAATAGGGAATATATATATATAAAAAAATTTATATATATATATATATATGTATAAGTAATATATATATATAGGTTAAGTAAACAGGATAACAAACATGTGAACAAATATATATACATATATGTAAAGAAAAAAAATAAAATTGGGACTCGATATAAATTGTTTTTGCAACAATTTTTCCGCAATAAATCCAGATTTAACATGTACAAAGAATTTGCTATCGTGTTTTTTTTATTTTTGTTTTTTTGTTTTATTTTTCGGGGAAATGTGGTTTTCTTTTATAATGAAATTAAGTCTTTGATAGTACATATAGAATAAATAACGGATAAAATATTTGCGAAAAATATTTTATATACATATGATAAAAAGTTTATAAACAATTTTTTTTTTTTTTTTTTTTTATGTTTTTTAGAGGAAATGTGTGTTACGGGATTTATTTTACTTTTTTAAACTCAAAAAGTTTCTTTTCGTGTAATTTTATAAAAGATAAGAATTGAAGATTTATATAATATTATTAAATAAGCTATTATTTAAATTTGATTACATTTATATGGTATGATAATGTATATATATATTTTGTAGCAGACCTATGCATATAATACTGAGTAAAATTGTACTTAAGTATAGTAGGTACCTTTATCAAGTATGCATAGATACCTTTTTAAAGTATCAGTATTTTTTAGATATCGATACTTATAAAATTTGAGTACTTTTACTTATAAGTGAAAGAGTCAAGTAAAAATAATTGTAATTCTCAGAAAGTAATTATATTTTGAGATGAATTACTTTTGTAACTATTTTTTGGTACTTATTACTAGAGTAATTAATTAAAGATGGGTTTGAATTTTAAGTACATATAAGTGAAATACAAAATTTAAGTACATATAAGTGAAATACTTAAGTTAAAATACTTGTAATTCTCAGAAAGTAATTAAATTTTAACATTTGTTGCTTTTGTAATTATTTTTTGATACTTAAGTACTTTCGAGTAATTAATTAAAAATCAATATTAAATGGGATTAAATTGAAATTTGCATGATTTTCAATTTCAGGAGTATTCGACTTTAAGAATGTAAATATTTGCAAAAATACTTAAATACTTGGAAAATATTTGAGTATTGACTCTTAAGTATTTCTTGGTATTTAATTATTCTATTTTATTCTATAATTATATATTAATATAAGTATTTAAAAAAATAATTACAAAACTAAATTAACTCAAAATTTAATTAGATTCTAGGAATTACAATTTTTTTTTAATGTTTCATTTTACTTATACTTTGTAAGTATCAAATTCTATAAGTAATACTGGTAGTTGACAAAGTATTTTGTAATAGATAATGTTACTTCTGGTAATTGTACAGGTGCTTGAAATATACAGGTTTGTTTCGTGGTATTAATGACTTCCAAATTGAAATCTAAAGAATCTCGTAGGTTTTAATTTTAATGTTTGAAATTTGAGATATACACCTAAAACCTTTGTAGTTCACAATAAAATTTATACAATATTATAAATCTAAGGTTTAAAGAAACATTTTGTAACATTATTCAGCAATCAATTCACAATATTGTTCCATTTTTTGATTTGGTGAATTTTAAGTTGTTTAAACAAGTAACTCAATAATAAAAATTTAATTTCAAAATTCAATAAATTAATTTTTATGAATAATCAAGTGTATTATTTAAAGCTTAGGAACTGTAAAATGTGTAGCCTAAATTTTAGCTTCGTTGTTTAAAGAGATGTGGAACCAGCAACACTATGTTATACGAGTACAAATACATTTTTTACTGATTTTGTTTTAAATTTATTAAAAAGTTATAAAATTTTGAATTATAATTTTTGATTATTTATCAAAATTTATGATAGAAATAAAATTTAATTCAAATTAAAAAATTTTATTTGGCACCATGCCCTTAGAACGCCTGGAGTTTTTTTTTTTGATTTTAAATTCCCTAGAAACAATCTATAATTTGGATGAATCATAATTATTATGTGTATCACTTTTTTTTCTATTTTATAGTCATTTTAATTTGCGTTTAGATAAATTACCTAATTTATAATAGTTATTATTGGATTCAATTTGACTCCAGGGAATTATTTTGTATTTAATGGCCAAAATTATGACCATTTATGGAATTTTTAAAATAAATTAAAAAAAATTTATATTTCAATATAAAATATTGAGTGATTTTTTTTTTGTGAAAATAATGATCAAATGTGATAATGTCATTAAAATTAATAATATGTATATGCATACCTATATATATATAGATTTTTATTTTAAGTATAGAAAGTTTAAGAAAATTATAATTGTATTAACATAACATAATATTCATACATAATATAACATAGATATTCACATAGATATTCAGATGTTTAGATTTTAGAGACTCGATTACAAGAATATCCGAAAAATGCGAAATATTTATTATATATTTCCTAAATTTTCTTAGTATCTAAGATCTGTGCTGCCGTCCCGTCCTAAATAATTTAACTTTTAGTGTTTAAATATTCACGCATCGCTATGTTGAATTATTTTTGAATTTTTGAAAAACAAAAATTTTAAATAAAAAAAAACAATTTTTTTGAACTTACTTAGAGATAAGATAGTATTGGGCGTTCATAGTTAATTTGGACATACGTCTTTTTAGCTAAGCAATATTAGATTTATTATTAGTTTTTAAAGTTATTAAAGCTTAGACAGAGATGCAACTTAAAGGTAAATGCGACATATTAGTTTTAAAAAAATTTGCAACAAGATATGTCACATTTTTTCTTAGTACAAAGTTGTGAGACATTTATCTGATGTCAAATATTCCATTATCTCGAAAATTCCCTTTTGGCGCTTACGACTTTTTTCCTTAGCAGGGCAGTATGCACCTCCAGCTTTTATTAAATGATATTTTTGATTTCGTTAGAGATCCTCTAAAGAGGTATTCACAGATATATATGAAGGACCATATTTATAATTTATTTATTATTAAAAAAATACTTCTTATCAGATTCAAACCTTTAAAACAATTTTAATTATAAATCAATTAAATCAGATTTAAGGTTGACAAACAACGAACTGACAGATTGTAAAAAAAATATATATAAATATATATATTTATATTATTTAATGTATTAAATATTCAAAAAACTGTTGTATATTTAATAGTTTTATATTAAAACTTTTCACTAAGCTTTATGCAATTACAAAGTAAAGTCAAAACGTCAGAAATTAACATTGAATATGAATATTGAGTGGGGAAAGAGGAATTAATTTGTATTAGTATTTGTGAAATTATATGAATTTACTAGAAGTTTTCATATAACTTATATTTAAATATTATAACAAAATAACACTATATTACGTTTGTGAGGGTACCTAAGAGTTGACACAGTCTACTCTACTATCTTTCATCCTTTTCATTCGTAATTAAAATCTTAATTATTAAGCAGATGTTGATGTGTAGAATAAAACCTAAAGCCTTATGTACATGCCTGTAATCTTTTAATATTCATTATTCCGGAAATTAATATCCCTAAATTCTTTAAAAAAATTATATTTGAAACATTAGCTGCAACGACCTATATACAATAAAATAATGAAATGACAGAAGTTTTATAAAGTTTAAAATACAAAACTCTTCATCGGCACACGAACAGTTGTCAAAAACCTTCAACTCTCTGGTAACACTTTTAATTAATTTAATGCAGTCAATTTTATTTGAAATTGTTAATTTTGAAATTACAATACGTCATTACAAACACCATTTAAATATTTTATTTGTCAAAAACTTTATTAAATCAATTTTAATCATTTGTGAATAAAAAAAGCTATTGGAAATTAATTTTTTTTTTACCTTTATTTTACCGTAATTAATGACAGCAAATAAGATAATATTATTATTCAACTTATTTAAAAAATAAAAAAAAAAACACACAAACACAATTAAATATTTACTTTGTTTCTTATCAGAATATATTTTAATCTATCAGTTATGCATGTATTTAATTTGTCATTATCTTTAAATCGGAAATACAAAAATACACACACAAATAATAATTAAAAAAAAAAAAGGATGAATTATAATTAAAATTAAATTAAAAATTATCCCAGTTGATGATAATCTTATTAGTATTTCAGTAAATAAAATTTAAATTGTTGTAAGGGTAATTGAATTAATGTTTATTATAATTATTGACATCTACGCCTATTGATATGCAATCATTTGTTACTTTGATTATAGACATATGTCTAATTGAAAGCCTAAGAGTTGAATTACGAAATATTCATATAACGATTTTGCACTTTTGAAAAACCATATTATTAATGACATATTTTGGAGCCCAAATGGAGCTCATATTTATTTACCATTTTACAAAACTTTACAAAAGAACAACAAATAGACAATAAATTGTAATAAATACTATTAAAATAAATAGAAAATAAAGTAAAGAACAAAATGTAAAAGTAGAGTTACCAGATGCAGGTTTTCTTAAATATTAAAATAAATTTGTCAAGGTTTTTAAAAGTTGAAATTAATATTAAATTTTAACTTTATGTAAATCTTAATTTTTATTAACTTCATTGCAATAGTTTTCATTAGAATACAATTTCAATATTTCTTAAACGGTTTACTGTCATTAATTGGAATTTAAGATTTCTGTCAAAAATTATAGAATTGTCAATGACAGATTCAATTTAATTGTTAACATTCGGCTACGCAATTCCTACGAGTGTATTGGAAGTAAGTTAAATTTTTTTTATAAACAAAGTGGTCGAGCCTCTCTATAATATTACCAATACTTTTGCTCTTATTATCTTATGAATTATATTATCACATGTTGTGCTAGATCTTATAAATTTTGTAAATCTGTAAATTAAAATAAAGTCCATTTCTCACAGTGGTATCACTTTAAAAGAGTTATCTAGTTTCTTAGCTGATAAAACCAACAGTCTATCCTACAGCCTAACTCCTACCCTTGGAATTGCCAATTGAATTGTAATATCGTTTTGCAGCATTAAAGCTTTAAAAGCTTTAATTACTAATTCTAAAGTGTTTTTTTGCAAAATACTGAAAACTTTTGCAAAATAGCGAAAATCTTTCAAAAACTTGTGCATTTGCACTTAATTACAGATTTTATATTTCAAAAATAAAAGACGCAATGTGGTAACACTTAAATTTAATACGAAATTATTATTTAAATTTAAATTTAAATTCAATAAATATCTAATTAAGATATTAATGAAAAATAATTAAAATATGCAGTGGATAAAAAAAAACAGATTATAAAAATTAAATAAAATAAATAAATTAAAAATAATAATAATGAAAAATGATAATTTAAATGAAGATGACAAATTATTTAATATATTATTGGAAAATCCTTTTTATTTAAAAAAAAAAAAATATTGAATGAATGAAGATAACATTTCGTTTAACTATGGGATATCCATTGTTTACATTTTAATTTGTTGTTGTAAAAAAACTATACTTTTTTTTTGACAAACAAACCATAATAACTTTTGACAATTGCATGCAAACAAAAATTTTTTGTAAATATCATGTCATTTTAAAATTTATTTAAATTTTTTTTGTTCAAAAGAAAGCAATGCCCCGATGGCAAATGATGAATATGTAAAGGAATGTTAAGAAAAATTCCACTATGGGACTTTGCATGTTTTAAATATAGATTTATTTTTTTTTTTTTTTTGTTTTTGGAATCATTTAAAGGAAATATTGTTAAAAAATTCTTTGTCTTTTAGACTTTTATGAATTTTTCGAAAATATTTTCAAAATTAAGAGCTATAAATCATTTGTTGAAAAAAAAAAAACAACAAAATCAAAATATTTGATTCTTTTGTTTGAATAACAAATACACACATACATATGCAAAACATCCGCCAATATCAGAGAAAAAATTTGATTTCAAAAATAAAAAATAAAAATTATAATAAAATTATTGGCATAATGGGAACTGAGCCAAAATTATATTGTCCTCTCAAAATATATATATATACTCTGATAAATATCTAAGATATGCTATAAAATGTAAATGTAATAGTTTTTTCTTTCCATTTTTAAAAAAAAGTTTTTCGCTGCCGTTTTGTTAGACCAAGAGTAACGCAGTTTTAAGGGTATAATAAACTTTCTGTTATGTTTGAGACACTGTAATAGTGACGAGATTGATAAGAACTGAAGTGTATGGATTGCATTGAAGTGTGAAATTATGTTTATCTCGGAAGACTTGGAAGGTGTCGTCGGTAAGGATTTGGCTTATTAACCGTATTGGAGTCCGGGTTTCGTTCCATTAAATATTTAATTGAAAAAAATATTGAAAAATAACTTTACTTTGCAAAATCTCCTTGGTTACCAAATATAATTTAAATATAAATTATATAAAATACATAATATTACTTATAAAATAGTATTAGAAGTCAGATACACAATGAGTGCCAAGGACTAAGTGATAGGATGGTAACTGCTATCCCCCATATAAAAAAAAAACTAGTCCAGGTGCCCTTAACAGTAGTTGAGTTTTATGGACAATGTTTGTGCAAATTTATCTTAAACAGGAGTTTCGAATAATTGCCTTATAAATTTCTTGTTTTTGAATGCATAAATCAGGAACTTATTAAGGATCTAATCTAAAACTGTGCAAAAGTAGTTTGATTTTATGGCAAAGGTTGCCACAAAAATTGGTTCGCCTTGTACAAGAGGTTCGAATGGATACCATACAACTTCTTTTTCTATTTTTTTTCAGATTTTACCTTAGCGTTTAATTTAGTTACCTATTAAGTTAAGCCAATTTGTTTCCCCATGTTTATATTTTGTAAGTTCGAGTATCTCAGAGTTTACACAGTCTATTCTACTTATATTTTATATAGTTAGTTCATATATATGTTTTGTCTCTGTTATACTCATACAGAAATATTATGTATATAGTAAATGTAATTGTATTGATTAAATGAATCTCTTCTACATTTTTTTTTTTTACTTTAAATTCATTCAAAATGATAGTGTATGTATTTTTTTTATTTGAGTTGTATATATGTATATGTATGTTTTTTGTAATCATGTATGCAACAACGTATTCAAACAGTTAAAAATGACAAAAACCGTTATATTTTTTTTTCTGATGACATGGACTCAATTATTATACAAAA
Source organism: Dolichopus griseipennis (assembly GCA_963082915.1). Lineage (NCBI taxonomy): Eukaryota > Metazoa > Arthropoda > Insecta > Diptera > Dolichopodidae > Dolichopus > Dolichopus griseipennis. The sequence continues at coordinate 109,979,870 of OY720442.1, forward strand.
AGGACGATGAACAGACAGGAAGAAAACCAAAGAAAAATTTTTATAACAGGATAAAAAAAATAAACTCACCACATAGTATATTTTCTATAATATTAAAATTGATCCTAGTTTTTTTTTTTCATTTTTTTGCTTTTTTTAATCCTTTACAGATTTTGGCTTTTCATAAAGGATCCCAGAATGAATATCGTTATAAAATTATATAAGGTTTTTTTTTGTGTGTAAAATAATATAATATTAAAATGTAGTGGTTTTTAATAAATTTTTTTTTTATTTATGTAAAAGAAAGCATAATAATATCCTGGAAGTATCCTGTATATATATATATATATATATGAATCAGATAATTTTTAGGTTAATTTAATGCAATAGTGTTTTTTTTTTCTATTTATTCGCGATGTTTTTTTATTAACCCTTAAAGGGTTAAGCTAATTTTGATTCTCTTATTGCTATGGTTTTTCTCAAAAATAAAGAGGAAAAATACCCTGGACGGGTTTTGTTGACAGATAATTGAAAAATAAGACTTCAGAATATATGAAAAAAAAAATCCCGAGCTGTCATTTTTAACTGAACTATATATTCCGTAAAAATAAGGTCGCCAGGTCTTGTTAAACTTTATTTAGTTCTTCAATGTTTAATTAAATCCAATTTTGTAAAAAAATTCATAATTAACCTAAAGATTTCAAAGGAGACAATTTACAACTTCGCGGAACCTTGTTTAGGGGACCCATTTTCCTAACATTGACAGTAAAAATTTTACAATTATTCTCAAGTATTTCTTAATTTATATTTCTCTGGAGATGCATTTTCTTCGTACCTTCCAGAATTAAATAATCATCTTTCGCTTGGAGTGTAAAGTAGTTCTAAAGATTGAAGGACACAGAGAGTTTAAAAGAATAACATAAAAATTCGAAGAACTACATGTAACAAACTATTCACAATGATCGTAACGACGAAGTTTAACCTGGTAATCATAGGGTTAAATAAAAACAAAAATATTAAAGTTGATGTATGTATATATGTGTATGCGTGGCTATAGGATATCAAAAAATAAAATTTTTTTTTTTGGTTTATACTTATAATATGTGTATATTTTATCAATTTAATTATGTTATTTAATCAGCGACAGAGACAGAGATACACTACTTAAGGTGGTTTTTAGTATGCAATCAGGAAAAATAAATGTAATATTATACTCGTAATATGTTAAAACTTTAAGCGTAATGTTAGCTTTTAATAATAATAAAAATTAAGTTATGAATCCTGAAATTAAATTTAAGTGTGAAAGGCAATCAGGAAGTGTATAGCTGCACCTACATAGCATATAATTGAAATTAAATTATTCTAAGAAAATTTTGTAAACTATAATACTACCACAGCTTACTAAAAATTCTGCTAATTCGCGTTGTAACCAAATTACTCATTTTGAAAATAATTTACAGGCTAGGTTACTTTTGTAGCAGTACCTTAGCTCTGATGTACATTAAAAGTCCTATCAGAATGCAACGAGTTCTATCAGACTACAAGGAGTCCCATCAGAGTATAAAGAGTCCTATAGGAGAGTTCTATCAGAGTAGAAAAGAGTCTTAAACCGAATTAGTTATTTTGAAATATTATTTCAAAAGTCTGGATTTTTTTTTTAAATTTAGGGCTTAGATGCTATACCAAAGAGGAAAAAGTCAAACATATGCTTATGTGAATATAATTGATTTGTATTCCAATAGTTTAATACACATATAATACTGTACTTAGGTAACAAGCTGCTAGAAGGAGCTGTAAAACACCAACTTCCATTAAAGAAAACATAAGTTCTGTACAAAAACATGAAATTAAAAAAAGGATTCAATGTACAGCTGGACATTCACGAAACATTCCTACTATCTTATAAATATTCATGAAAAATTAAATAAATTGCAAAAACTTATTGTAAAAAAAAAACCACAAAAAAAAAAAAAAAAAAAAATTATTAAATGAGATAATCGTAAATGCATTCGGTCGGTCATATTATCTTTAGGCAATTAAGAGTTTTAATTTTAATGCATATATGCATTCTTAAATAAAGGTGTCCAATTTAACACATAATAATACATATATGTGTGGATTCACACACATATACATATATTTTCACACTTTTTTATGTACATATATACGAATAAAAATAAAATTTTTAATTAAGTTCAGTTTCGAAATAAATTATGTTTTTTTTAAATTTTTATGTATAATTTTTTTTATAAAATTTTAAAAGCATTTTTAATTGCAATAAAAGAGAGTATTTGATTCCTTTAAAGCTTCTTTGATATTTTTTTTATTCAGGACATCGTTATATTTATGAAATATTTAATTTGTGTAATGAATTCTTTAATAGTAATTAAAAATTTAATTTCAAGAATATTCTATTTAAAAAAAAATTTATGTATAATTATGTTGGATTTTTCAGATTTAGTTACCCAAGTCGTAGGACGTGAATCTCTTTTGAATATTTTAAACTCTCAAAGCTGGAAACTCATTCCGTTATTATAGAGCTCTTCAGACCTTCAACAGAATCAAATTGGCGATGGTTTTTGTATACTATACGAACTAAGATTCCCCATAAAAGGATTAAGATCAGGAGAGCATGGGGGCCAATCCTTAACCACAATAGATTAACATGTAAAGCAATCTTTAGTTTCTGAAGTGTAATTGCGCATTATCTTACTGGAAACACACATTCAACCCCATAGTTTTGCTGCAGAAATGTTACTAAACTTATTTAGAGGACATCAGTACAATCTTTACTTTTCAATTTTGACAAAACAAATTGTAACTCTATGCAAGAAGATGCACAAAATGCTCTCCAAAACATAGCACCACCAAAATTTTTTTTAGAAAACCATAGAGGTTCCTTCCTCAAATTATGCCACTACTTATACTACTCTTAAAATATAAAAGTAAATTGCTGAAATGAGAGACATTTCTTCTTTCTATTAACCTTAATCCAGCAATTTACTTTTATATTAAAATATTTTTAAATGCAAAAAATCTACCATAAATTTTTGGTTAATGAAAATTTTCATTATTTTAAGCAGTTTTCACACATTAAATGAACTGTTTCTTACACCATCATTTTACCTTCAATTTTAGGGGGCTAGTTTTACTTTAATAAAAATATTTTATATATTGAAAAAAAAATTTTGTTTAATTTTCGAGTTTGTTTTACGAAACTATTATAATTTATACGTGTATGATTCGGAATTCCTCATTAAATAATTGCCTGATAATTAGACAACACACCATTTTTAACTTATGCACTTAAATAATGCCCTTCGTAATAATGAATTAATTCAAAATTTTACAAAGATTAGTCTAGTTATTGTAACTTTTAGAAACTAGTTACAGGTACTTAATAACTTTAATTCAAATTTTTTTAAAGCATTTACATTTTCATTAATTAAACTAAATAACGGTAAAAAGTTTACATATTTAATTCAATAATTAAAAAGTTATTTAATTAAAATCATATTAATTAATTAATTTTAAATAGTTTCATAACATAAAAATTCCATTAAAAATTAAATCATATTTTAATTAAAATTTAATAATTTCAAAAAAAAATTGTATATATTTTTTAATAATAATTATTTAAAAAAAAAACAAACTAATTTCTGTGGTTAATAATATTTATTATTAGTTTTCCGGTAAAATATTTACATATTGAGGTTAAATTCAATAAACATATTGCCCAGTTAAATAACATAATTTTTAATCAAATTTTATTTTTAAAAAATTTTTTTTTAATTTATTTTTTTTTGTAATTTATTACAATATTGCATAATAATCCTAAAGGATAATTTTCCAGGATATCATAAAGAAAAATTAGGTAACTACCAATACTTTAATATCCTTATTTACAGTTATAAAACAAAAAAAAAATATCTACTAATAATTTAAAAATATGTTATTATACTAACCTAAATTATTGTATGCAGAAGTTTTGGTAAAAAAAAGGAAAAATAAAAAATATCCTTGATGTAATCATATTTGGTTTACCAAAATCCTGTATCCTTTCTCTTCTATCGAAATTTGGTTATTTTAATTTATTAACTTCACATATATACTGGTAACTTATGTATTATGTAAGTTTAATTTTACAAAAGTTGACTTTTATAGGTGATTCAGGAGGTTTATTGGAATTATTGAATCAAAGATTTGAACTTAAGAAGAATTGATAATTTGGGTTATTAGCTTAAACAACTTTCATAATCTACAATATGTTAACTCTACTACTTTTTTTTCTATTCCTTTTCCACTCCTTTTAGAAGTATTTGGCATTCAACATGTCATTTCCAGACTAGGATTCAGTTTCTTTAATCATTATATTCGCTAAGTTTTTAATTACTCGACAGAATAGAGAGAGAGATTATGAATACACAGAATGTTAATTTGGTGCGCCATCTATTATCTTACCTAGAAGTCTTATATATTTTTTATATATAAGCTTATTTTATAATACCATATAAACTCTTACAATATAATTGTGCAATTTTACGATATTCTTTTTATTAGATACTAGCTAATACCCGGTGCGCGTTGCTGCGCCTCTCAATGGAGTTTTAATTGAAGTTGATGTTACTGCAAAATTTTAACACAAAAATTTCACATGTAAATTTTAAAATGTATGAAAGCAATTTATTTAAAACGATTTTTCTAGGATTATTCTAGTAATTTTTGAAACTTTCTGTAATTCAAAGCAGTACAAACTGCTTTCCAAAATTTGACGTAATTTACTTAAAAAAATTTTTTTGACGACTAATAGTAGGACCGACTGTTATCAGACTCAACTCTATTTTCAAGTTGCTTCACACATCGGTTAAATCGTAGGACCGACTGTTAACAGACTCAACTTTATTTTCAAGTTGCTTCACACGACGGTTAAACCGTTTCTTATTTAGAGTAAAGTAACCAAAAACTTTATAAAAAGCTGTTGGGCCGCAATGGGTTAATGGAACTAAACAAAATGTTTTTGAGGCTTCCCTTTTAGCCAAAGCAGTACTTCGCAAATTTTGACTATATTAGCTTCCAAAATTATTTTGACCAACCGTCGGGCCGACATGGGTTAACAAATTCCAAATCCTTTAATAGTGTCAACTCAATTCTCACAGATGATCACGTATACAAAATTTGAAGTCAATTGGTCAAACCGTTTCTAATTTAGAGCAAAGTATTGAAAAAACCTACAAAAAGCTGTTGGGCCGCAATGAGTTAATGAACTCAACAAAATTTTTTTTGGGGCTTTCTTTTTAGCCAAAGCAAAATTTCGTAAAATCGGACAAAATATGAACCCAAAATGTTTTTTGACCATCCGTCGGCCCGACATGGGTTAACAAATTCCAAAACTGTTAATAGTGTCTACTCAATTCTCAAAGAGCATCACGTATACAAAATTTGAAGTCAATCGGTCAAACCGTTTTCATTTTAGAACAAAAAAGTTTAAATACTTGCACCACAGCCCCAACTTGGCGGTCCGTTAGAGCAAAATTTTTGGGCCACGATTTCTTTCCGTACCCAAAAACCCCTATATACAAATTTTCATGAAAATCGGCCGGGCAGTTTAGGAGTCTATTCGCTACATACAAACAAACAAACATACAAACAAACATTCGCTTTTATATATATAGATGATCTGACCGGGTCTTGAACTCGAGACCTTACAATTGAAAGGTAGTGATATTAACCACTGCGCCACTGGTCAGATATCAACTCTTATAAGGAAGTTTCAAATATTAATTTTTATATTCAAGTTGCTTAATTCAAGGATCAGAATCATCACACTGAACCGACGGAACTGGGATTAGTGTATTAGTATAAATGATCCAACATTTTAGGATTTAATAAAATAGTATCAACACCAATTGGAGTTTAGTATTGGAAATACGCAAGTTGAATTGCATTTGTGTGATTAAAAATGAAGTCAACGATAGTTACTCATGTTCGAGTACAGTCTGACTATCAATAATAATTAGTTAACTTTAGAAACTAGTTAACTTCATTAAAGAACTCATACTTTAAGTTAGTGTCTGTAGTGAGTGGAAAATTGGCTCATATGTAATGTAGTCTGTATATTGGTGTAACACATTAAAAAGCTCGACCAACCTTAAATTGATTAAATTTTCCTTAAATGTAATTCGTTCACTAATAACAGATGAGTTTATATCAACTCGAACAATTTCCTGAACAAATATTAAGTCAGTTAGTACACGGCGGGACTGAAAGAAATGCATATTTATTAAAGAACGTCTAGCTTCATAGGTAGGAAGACTTATTGGGTTTGCACAAGCAGGATTGTTAATCCAGTCAGTGTTTTCATAGTTCAAGCTTTAAAAATTGTCCGCCATACATGTGTTCCAAGTATAAGGAATATTTAAGGAGCACAGTTTTTTAAACCGTTAGCTTTTTACGAGACAAAATCTATTCTAGTGTTGTTCTTTTGGGAAATTTTATTTCAAGGCTTGTCCCTTTCGATTTGTTTAACCTTGTTAACCTTTTGAGTCTTTAAATTGGTACATTTAACGTTCCTAGATGGTTGATTTGACTGTTACAATAAATTTGTAATTTGTTAACCCTTTCAGGCACGAAGTATTTTTTTTATTAACAAACTTTTTCTAACATTGCGCGGGACTGCTCTAACCCACAAAGCTGATTTTACCGATTTGTTTTTGCAAGAGATAACGAAATACATTTCCTTAAATTTTATTGTTATTCTAAAATATGTGCTACAACCCTATCCAAAAATTTGTTGTAGTATTTAATACTGAAATTGGGGCACTCTGTATTAATTTGATACAAAAATGTTTATTTATTTATATTAATATCAATTTAAAAACTCATTTATAATAATAATTTATATTTATTGTACATATATATTTGAAAGTTTCAATAATAATTTTATCCAGGATAATGACAATATAGGTTAGAAATAATCATAGGAAATAATTTGTTAAAACTTTAATTATAAATTTTATGATTTCAATTTCAAAAAAATTATTAGGAAATTGGAAAAATACAGATATAGGATAATACAAAGCTCCTTAATTAAATAAAGTTATTCAATATGAAAGAGTTTTTTAATAAAAGTATCTAATTTTATTTATTATTTGAAACTTATTTTTAGTATAAATTATTAAATGCATGTGTATATTAATTATGTTATCTAAATTATGATATAGAAATTATGATTATATGAATGATATTCCATAATTATGTTCAATTGCGGATGATTGAAAAGAAATTAATGTGCTTTTAATTTAGTTATCATTAGAAACTATTTTAAAATCCATTTAAAAAATAGCTTTTATTTAAAATAATTTTAAATTAGAAAAATAAAATGCAAAATTATAAAAGTATTTTAAAATTAATTGATATATAGATAAAACATTTTATGAATATAATTAAGTTAATATTATAGTATTGAAAATTAAAAAAAAATTAATTAAAAAATGGTGTAATATTATGTATTCTATCATATTTTAATTGATTTCTAGTGTCCTGAACGTGGATGAACCTTTAGTTTATCACTGAATTTTGGGAAATTGAGATAATTTCGAAAATAAAGTTCCTTCAAAAAACTCATCAGCTTATTTCTGAAAATCATTTAAAAAAATTTTTTATTCGTCCATAAACTTTCGATTTTTGTATTGATTATTTAAAAAAATGTTTGCACAACCCTTGTTTTATTTTTATATTTGTCAACTGTCAATAAGAACTGTCATATAAAAAAGTGCGAATTAATTTCAATTGTCATAATTAAAGATGGCCGAAAAATGTATAAAAAACACATATATATTATAAAAAAAAATTTAAAATTATAATTCTTTGTTTTAAATTCGTCATATTATTTTAATATATACATAATAAGTATATCAAGTCCTTACGTATTTGGTTTTTAAATACAGTAATTGACAGTCTGAACAGAAATTGACATTTCAATTGATTTTGTACTAGATAATAAACTTGATTTTAGAGTTTATGAACTTCATTTTAGATATTATTACTAATGTTTATAAAAAAAGTTCGTTAAAATTTATACCTAAATGAACTTTGTGGAACTAGTATATTTATCTGAATTAAGTTTATCTATTAGAGTGGGATGTAAATTTAGAAGTTCTTGATTTTGAACCAGTTTTATATGAACACCTGATTAAACCGGATTGCTAATGTAAATTTTTGCAATTCTACATGATTATTGAATAAAATACTTTTATATTAAGTTAAATCTTCAAAAATATCCATTGGGCAGTGGTACAAAATCATGATTTTAATGAATACTATTTTCATATTTAGTCATTTACAATGAAATTTTAATGTGAACATCAAATTTGTAAATTTTCAAATAAATTTGGTCTTTTTTCAAATTAAATTGATCCTTTCTCCAGTCAATTTATATTCAGAAGTCAAATTGATATGATATGAAAAATCGTGTCGCCAATTCAGTGATGGAAAGTAAAAAAGGAAATAATAATAAAATAAGTCCCAGAAAATAGTATCTAAATTTTTGGAGCCTATTTTTTAGGGTGGGTTTAAGAACAAAAATTTTTTTAAATTTTTCTTGCAGTTTTTGTGTTCTAATATTGAATAGACGAGTATATTTTTTCAAATATGTTGGTCCGACTACTGGATCCCAAAAAGCATGGTTTTTTTTAAAAAATATCAAATTTATTTGAAAATTAAGGACGATTTGTATTTTCTAAGCCGTCATGGTCGGTTAAAATTTTGATGCTTGTGTTCGTTAGTCTGTTTCTGATATAGTAATCATTATAGACGCTCTTTGAAAATATTTTGAAATTTAGAGCTTCTTTGTTTAGACGTTCCTTATATGAAACTATATTCTGAGATTAAATATGTATGTTTAATTGCTTAGTATATAGAGGTTTTCGCGTACGGAAAGAAATCCAAAAAATTTTGCTATAACGGACTTTTTTGTTCTAAAATGAAAACGGTTTGACCTATTCACTTAACATATGCGTGAAGCACCTTGAAAGTGGACTTGACTCTATTAAAAAGCGTAGTAACACATGTTGGTTCTACGATTAGTTAAAAAAATTTTTTTAAATTTAATTACGTTCAATTTTTGGAAGTAGGTACCAATTGCGAAACGCAGCAACGCGCTCCCGGTATCAGCTAGTTTATAAAAGCAAAGAAAGAGCTACATTAGCTTCTAGACTACAAGATACATATTTTCATAATTATGTTTCATTTAATTGCAATTATTTGAAAAATCTTGCCAAAGATCAATGATTATACTCTAATTAAGTTTAAAAATTCCCTATAAATTCTAAATTTAAAACTATATTAAAATATTATTAGCCGCATATGTTTTGGTTAAGTTTGCTTTGATTTTCGAATGCATCTTCCTCCAAATAAATTAAAAAAAAACACACTTCAGCAAAAAACCTCTCCTTCTTTTTACCACTAAAAACAAATTCCCGATTTAACCAAAAATTAATTTCAAATAATTTTCTCTTTAACTTCAAAATATTTTGTATAAACAGAAAACCGCAGTCCGCACCATCAACTTTTAAGGAAGCATTTAATAGCATAACATTTTAATTCTCATTTATTTTATTTATTTCCCAATTATCCCAAAAGAAACTAACCAATACAGTGTGGAAATATTAAAGAAAAGCAACAACAACAGCTAAAAAATTGAATACAAGTGCCTCTAGTTTAATAGCAATGAATTCATTTCTTCATTTTCTTAATTTTCCACAGTTCCTGTTGGTTTAATTTTAATTTAGTATTTTTGTTGCTAGCTATTTTAGTTTATATTCAACGATTTTTTTTTTTGAAAATTATGGTGTTCTCTATTTAAATTACATTATAATCTAAAAATAGTCTAAAAAAAAAACAATTTGGGGTGCAACAAAAGCGACAAAAAAAAAACAACAACAAGAACAGCAACAACTGTTGAAGTATTCTTCTATTAATTCGTTATATCGCCTCTTCTTTATTTACCATCCTAAAAACAGAGCTACCAGTCAATTCAAGTGTTGTTTATTAAAGCTGTTATTAAGATAAAACCGATGATGATTGTAGAGTAGATTATGTCAACTATAGGATACCCTAATGAACATGATATGAATATAACGCGGTTAACTCAATTTAAAAATTCCTTGAGTTATATAGAAATTATAATATAAGATACGTGGCCGCTTTTCGGACCTCTTGCTCTATAGACTAGACCAACGATATTATACTAGAAGAAATTTCTAGAACTTACCTTCATTAAATATTTAAGTTATTTTCATGTTAAAAAGACAGTTTTAATGGCAGCTACTCGAAACCACTGCAAAAGATTTACTCAAAAATCTAAACTCTTTTTGGCAAAATTTCAGAATCTCAGCTGCTTTAGTTTTTGAGTTATCGTACGGACACACTAGATAGATCGATTTACTTTTCGAATCTGATCCAATCCATACACTAAACTCATACACTATTCCTATCCCCACTGATTTTTTTACAACGTCACAAAAGCAAAAGCAATTTTAGTATACATTTTGATCAATCCTCATGCGCATACAAGACAGTTGTGTGACAGCTATTCGAACCTGTTAATCTAAACTGGGTAGATTTTTCAGAAACCGTATTATGTCCGTATTAGTACGGACGGACGGACGGACGGACGGACGGACATACATAGCTAAATCAATTTATCTTTAGATTCTGATCCAATGCATACACTTGAGTCTATACCCATATCCACTTATTTACAACGTCACAAACAGTATGGCAATTTGATTATACCCTTAAAACTATGTTTAAAACGTTTGGGTATAAAAAAGCGCATCCACAAATTTTAGATCATATAATACAACAACAATAACAATTCCTGAAACCTTTTTAATTGTGAAATGCAATCAAAAGGGTTAAACTGTTAAAATATGGTCATTGAAAAGAGCTGGAAGAAATTTAAAAGTAAAATCTAATGGAAAACTGTTACCATTAGACAAATAAATGTTTATTTTTTTTTAAATGTTATATATATATTTACAAATATATGTATATATGTAGGTACATATTTTAAGTCTATTTTTAGGATCATAAAAAATACATCAACTTTTCATTTCATTATAGACCTTCTTGCTTTGTTTTTTTTTTTAATTTTTAGTCCCTTCCTTTTTGCTGAAATATAAAAGAAAATCTTTCATTTTCCTTATAAAATTCCATAGGGAATTTAATTGCGAATTGAAGCAGAGGAAATCCCCTCCAAAATAAAAAAAAATTGGGCATTTTTTAAATGAAAAAGCAAATTTGCTTGAAAATTATTTACCGGGAAAGATGCAAATGATGCCAACCAAATGAAAATGGGCTATTTATGACTTAGTCTCGAATATATAAAATATAAAAATAAAATAAAAAAAAATTAAATAAGAATTTAAATTTACAAAAGAATTTATTTTATTTAAATTTCAAATTTATTTTTATTTTTTTTTGCAAATAATTTTTAAATCAATTAATGAAGCAGGAGTTTATAAGCTTCGGTATCTGAAAAATAGTTTTAAACCATTGAAATTGAATTTCCATTGAAATCCTGTATCACATTGATAAAAACTATAATGGTTTAAGATTTTTTGTCAACATTGCAATCAAACCAAACTTATACGAAGTAAAAATCTTACATTTCGAATTGTGCATTCTAAGCTTCTTTGAGCTACCTCGACAAAACTCAATACCGCAATTATTATATAATGAAATATAATAACCTCGACCAAATTCAATTCCGCGCCTTACGTTTAATTAGACCCTGTCGAACAAGTAAGATTTACTACAATTAACTCTTATCGAAATATTGGAAAGATTTCTCTGTTTTTTTTAGATCTTGCTCTATTGATCTAAAGTCAATTATGTCTCCTCTTAAAAAATTCCAATGAATCACCAGAGGAGCTGCAAGTGCTCCCTTTTTCACATTGAAAACTCTACGTTGGCTATAAAATAGTTATGGAAATTGAAAACGATCGTTTTAGACTTGTTTCCGGCCCTTCCGTAAAATCCCTTTTAACATCGTATTTTATAATTTAATCTACATATTAGTGAAGGAATCCATTCCTACCGTTTTGTTAGCGTGTAAAAAAACAAATAATTTAAATGTGATAACATTCTCCTAAAAGCAAGAGAACTGTCTAGCCATCAGATATTTATTGCCTTGTGAAAGGATAACACGCTTTTTTTTAATATGGTTCTATTAAGGAAAATAAAACTGCAGGCTATTTTTGAAGCAAAATGTTGACTTCGAGGCAGAGCTTAATAGTATATTGTTTGACAGAACACTTCAAGTTCGAGGCCGGGATAACCGGAAAGAAACTCAATAAAATTTCCCATTGCACCTCCTTAGTCTAAAGATTTTGTCAAAAATCATATTCTTAAATTTTTCACTCATTTTTATAAAGAGTTTTCCAAATCTTCAAGCAGAGGAATTAGAGGCTAACATAAAATAATAAAGAAGAATTGGAGAATAGGTTGGAAACGATCCTGTATAAGATTTTTTTATAGGAGTTAAAAATTTTCAAAACCGGGAATTTATATCGCAGCCCTCAGGGAAACGAATTTGATGGAGGAATGTTCAACATATAAGAAGTTTAACCTCTATCATATATTTTTATTAAATTCGTATCCTTATTAAAGAAGTTAGAAATTAAATGAAGTTACCTGTTGATAAAACTGTAGCATCTTTTTATACCTTTTAATTAAATACTGAAAATATGTGATCCTAAAATCCAAATCAAGGTGTTTAAATAAAAATGACTATAGCAATTACACTCAATCACTGAAATTTTATATGTTTTTTATTATATTAAAGCTAAATTAAGGATTCCATTATTTTCAAAGAAGGATAAATGCCTAATATCCGATATCATTAAAAACACCTTCACCACATACAAAGTCTGGAAATCTTTAAATAGAAATTTATGGAAACCACAATTTAATTTTTTAAACTCAAAGAAACCCAGAAAATACATTTTAAAGATATTTAATACTAAGTATGGTATATCCTGGTGATCCTTTAATTTTTTTTTTATCTTTTTTATCTTATTTTGTTTTTATTTGTTTGTTGTTATTGTTATTTTTCACCATTTTCTTCTTTTATTTTATTATTTATTTATTTAATTTGAAGTTATTTTGTTTAATTTGAAATTTCAGTGGAAAAACTAAACGTTTAAATAAAAGAAAATCTTTTAAATATATAATATACTCGTATATATATAAATATTTTTCCAGAAACTTTAAATGTTGTTGTTTTTTTTTGTTGATTGTTTTTTTTTTAAATGTTTCTGATTACCTTAAAGATTTGTGTACGATTGTTAGCTTTTATTTCTGGATTTTCTTTAAGATGAAAATCCATGGATTTTCATCGGCATTTTCCTCTCTCTTTTAAACTTTTTGGCTTTTTTTTTTTTTTGTGGCAGGAAAGGATTTCACCTGGATAATAGAAATGTTAAAGGTTAGAAAAACGTAATGAAAATAATGCAGGGATTTTCATTTTATTTTTATTTTTAAATTGGAATTGCATTTATATCATGCACATCTTACATGTGGGAAGATGTTAAAAGAAACACAGAAGAAAATTAAAGCTAAAAATTGATTTTTCATGCTATGCAAACTCTTGGAACGGAATGGAGTATTGTTTGTGTTTTGCACGAACGACATGGGAAGCTTCGAAAGCCACCTGTCAGAGGTGTGTGTAGTTTCTACGAAAGTGTGAGATCTTAACACACGAAAACAACAGCCGCTTTTGAACCAATTTTTTGTATAGGACGTGTTGTATATAATTCTGTGATTATCGGTGACGAGGTAAATTGGATGGGATATTAAGAAGAAATATGTTAGTACTCTGGTTAGTATTCTTCTACGATTTTTCTAAATTGTTCTCATAAGTATTACCTACTTTGTGGATCACATTTGACGAAGTATGGTTCCATATGCACGATGACAAACGAATTTCCATAAGCTTTGTCGCGCCACCTAGATGGATCCACTGTGTAGAGATGAACATCTGTTGACCTCCTTGTTTCCCGTTGGAACATATTGAGTCGAGACATTAGTTGTTTTATTAGTTTGATAGGTTGCATAGAATCCGGTAAAATTAGTTATAATTTCTGTAATACTTTCCAAATATTATTTATTATAAAATTTTAAGTCTCTAGTTTGAGCCGTTCAGAAATTTAGCAAGAATTGAGTTTCGCATATTGACTAATTTAGTACCGTATGGCAATTCTAAACATTTAAGCGATATATTTTTGGAAACCTTATAAAAGCAGCCGTCTTTTACCGTTTGAAAATATACCTAATAAAAATATGAGCTCCGTAACGGGTGGGAATACAGAAAAATGTTCTTCCATAAATAAATTTTTTTTGCAATACCGAGCCGTACCTAAAATTTCTCCTCTCTACTACTCTATTGCTAAAAATTTCTATCAGTAGGGAATGCATTTGTTGGAATCGTGGTCCTTATTTTACCAGCTACTACAATAATTGTTATAAGTTTCTATACAATTTTTTAACTCCCTACGGCAATTTCCACGCTGTAGAAATCAACTCCTTCTAGTGAATTTTGGATAAATTCAGGTCAATTCCTGCAACAACTCTACTGAGCACAGAGATAATGCTTCTATATTTCAAATTGTAGTAGAAGACGTAAAAGTTGCCTGGTAAAAGAAGTTACAGTTGCCTAAAGTGTGAAGTCCCTTATTAGACGTAAAGCACTTTTTTGAATTAATGGTGATAGCTTAGTACAATTTGACGCTTTTGATCAACTAAAATATTACTCAGTTTTAAAATAATGCGACGGACCTTACCAATAAAACTCTTCTTACAATATGCATCTCTAATCGATTTGGCAACATAATTAAAAGTTGAGAAAGGTAATCCATTTCATTCCATTTAATAAATTAAAATCCCTCTGATATCGATAAATCTAGAATGTAAAATATTTCCCATCCAACTAACAATGTTGTAGAATTAGAAGAATTTTTTTTCTATCAAATTTTAACTTCCATTACAAAATTTGGTAGTTGAAGACAAATTAACCAGTTAAAAATCACGTTCTTCACTAATTAAAATTACAAGTTTGTAAAACAAATCAAAAGTTAGAATGAAACAAATGTACTCAGAATAATTTTAAAACGAAGAAAAGAAAAACTATACAATAGTACACGAATTCCTTGGGTAGACAAAAATTTTCTAGAAATTTTGAAATTAACAAAATTTTTTTCTTCGGAATTTTTTTTTGGAAGTTTTGAATTAAAAAAGTTTTGGAATTTTAAGACACGACATGATAACAAATTTCAAAATCAAAAAAGAAGTTGCATAGAAATAGTATAGAAAAAACATTGTTGAATATTTCTAAAGGAAAGCAGTAGCAGTTGCGAAATATCGCCTAGTGCCTTTGAATTATTATTAGACCAAGATCAAACCTGGTCTAATAAGAACGAAGATCAATCTAAGTGATTTGGAAATAGAATTTGGGAATTATGGATTATGTAGGATAAAGGGAAACATTTTTTAGGGATATGATTAAAAGTCGTACATATATAATTACCAGCAAACACATTAAGTGGCCGTGGTTCGCCATATTACTAATTCAACGATGAATGAATGAGCATCTGTCTCACATCTTGTTCATGTTGGAAAACTTTGAGAGGATGCAATAAGGTTTAACTGATTTCAGCATATAATCAGATACCTCAGAAAATTTTCCCGCTCAAAATTTAGGACCACTATCACATCACTATATTTCATTTAACTGCATATCACTTGCCTATAACTTTATGAGCCTCCATTATCATTTGACTGTTTTTGAATTGACATCATATTCCATTTAAACCTTTGAAAAACCCAATTTCACTTAAGATTTTTTATTCAAAATCAGTTAACGAAACGATTTCTTAAGTGTTCGTTGCTCCCCTTTTTTTCTCTTACATTTCGAGTGAAATTTAATTCATGTCAACCAATAACTACAAAAATTAAAGTGAAAAAGCTTCTTCACCTTGTCTTTAACTCTAAAATAACCTTGAGCTCCATGGA
This sequence comes from Dolichopus griseipennis, assembly GCA_963082915.1. Lineage (NCBI taxonomy): Eukaryota > Metazoa > Arthropoda > Insecta > Diptera > Dolichopodidae > Dolichopus > Dolichopus griseipennis. The sequence continues at coordinate 109,995,920 of OY720442.1, forward strand.
AGTTTGTTGGTACAACATGCTGTATGATATTCTCATGAAAGCGAAATCAGATATCCTGATCGACGTGTGTACATTGCTTAACAACATATGCTTCAGTTGAGTAATATTACAAAGAAGGGCCATTACAAGTAAATAAAATACATGTTTATATGTCACAGTGGGACTAACGGATCAAATGACGCTGACCATCTTAAATCCTAAAATAATAAAACCAAAATGTCAAGATTGACAACAATAACAGTGACAGACCAATTGTGATATAATTGCAATTTCTTAACAAGTATTATAATTATTCAATACTGAAATAGATGAATTTACATTTTCCTTTATAACTATATCAAACGTTTTTTAGAATTTTGAAAAGTTATTGTAAATATCAAATAAAATTGCATATTTTTATGAAATTTCTTTTGTAATATTCTGATTCTGTTATTCTAAAATCATTTGTCATAAAAGTTTAACTATTCGCTGCTTAAAGTCAAATTCTCAGTTCATAAATAGCAAAAAAAAAGAAACCCAAAGAAAAGTAAAAAAAAAAAACAGACACTATGATAAAGTCTTTTATGTGACAAAGATGTCGTCTGCAATATGAAAGTCATAATGCCTCAAATCTCTTTCTCAAATACAAAAAAAAATACATATATGTGTACAGTTCTAGTGATTGTAAAATGATAGTTTTGTGTATATATAATATATATAAAAACTATGACATAAACAATGATAACTAACTTTGCATATTACACAATGCACAATATCAGGTGAATAAATACAATGTTATGCAAAAGTATACAATTTGTAGGATTCTGTGTTTTTAAGGAAATTATAACAGAAGCTTAACAATTTGGCTTAAATTAAATATGAAGCTTATTAGTACTTTAATTACTAGAAACTTCTAATATTTCAGGAACATAGAGGAAAGGGGTGAAAAAATTCTTGTACCAACTTCAATTTTCTATCTTTATTAATTCCGAAGTTATGTGCTTTTAAGTATTGGCAAGTGTGTGAGAAGTATCCAAACCAACACTTAAATTAATCACACATTTCAGCAACACTAGGGAAATACAAATGAACTATATTGTACCAAATCTTAGAATTCTACCTGTATTGGTTCTTAAAATTATGCTCGTTTGGCTCTGGTTCGATCAAAAGTTTCCAGGATCCGAAACCATGGTAAGGTTTTATTTATTTTCAATTCCCGCTTTTCGTCCGTCATTGGTATCCAACAGTATAAAATTTCATTCAATCAAGATAGTGTTAATATGCTTTGATTTATTGGTCGGATGGGCATCGATAAATCGGCTCAGGAGGTTACCTTGATCATAAATATATGTACTTTGTTTCTATACCTAACTTGCCTCCTTACGATGGTTTTCATACCAAAGTTAATATACTGTTTTACCAATTTGAATAGGGTAGAAATATAGCCAATTTTACAGTCGAAAACTTTAACCTTTCCGAACATTTATTAAACAAACATTTACCTGTTTTAGCTTCAGCTTTCTTCTAAAGTTCCTTTTGAGTCAATTTAAAGGTTTGAAGACCGGAAATAAGTGCATGTAAAAATATCTGCTGAAGACAATATACCAAATTTTAATATAAGGATATATAAACTCCCTCAAGTATTCAGATACATTTTTTTCATAATTTTGCATACTACTGTATTTTTTTAAGTTTTACCGTTATGACATAGCCTAACAATATAAAGATGAAATCTCCTGAAGCAGCAAACGTGTAAAATTTATTTAAAAAAAAATTACAAATGGAAGATACTTATATCAAAAAAGTTACGACCTTGATGCATTCTGGTACAAGTTAAAAAAATTAAAATTATTTTATGATTATATCTTCAAGGAAATGAATATATTGTGAAAATGGAAAATTTGTATAAAGATCCACAAGCAAATAAACAAAATAAGAAATCATAAAATGTAATTGCAAGGTATCTATAAATAATATATGTATAATATATAAGTATTATAATTTATTAAAATTTTATATGCTGAAATTAAAATTAAAGCTAAAGTAAAATTCTTCATTAATATATTAGATTCCAATATGTAGGACATATTAAATTCAGCTTAAAAGCGTTTTAGAATTCGATCCTAAGAAGTTTAAGAAGAATATTAACATATCCATCTTCATAATTTCCCTCAAAATTTTCCCCTTTAATCCAATTTACTCCTAATTCCCAAATCTTATCCCAAGTTTCTTGTCTTAATCCTGATCCTAAAAACCAAACGGTAAATATATGTGTTACAAGGTCCATTCCAAGTTTGGTTTTAAATTACGGGGGTTGTTTTTATTGGTTAAAGTGCAAGACTGCTTAGATAAATCACGTACAGTTATTCTGGGTGACTTCCGATGCTTTCCATTAACCCTTTAAAAAAAAGAAAGGAGTTATATCGTTTAATGCATTTCCATTCAATTGACACCAAACCTTACAGCAACGCTGATATGGCTCTGGAATAACTTGATTGTTCTATTATTTTTGCTAGGTTAGTCTGCGACGCTAGATAAACTACGTGGTTTTACCAGTCGTCAGCTTTTAATGCTTTTACTGTACTGGGAATCAAGTCTAGCTGTAGGTAAAAACTAACTAGTGATAGGAACAAATTTGTTGAATCCGTTGACTCACCTCATAAAAAAGCTATTCAAAAAATTTTCATTTTCGTTCTTTGAAGTACTGATGGTTTGATCGAGTGCCTCCTTGTTTATAAAATAAAGATTTGTGTATCTAGCTCTACTTAAATTAGAGTTGGTTTTAATAATAAGCTCTGGAATTGGTTAGCTATCCTTTTGGCGATCGGTATATATACATAATTTCCTGGAGGAATCTTGAGTGAGATAAGTGAGGTAAAAATCCCCTGTTCCAGAATTTTAACTTTTAAATCGCTCCTAATTCAGAATCAAACCTACACAAATATATTCTGCAAAAGGGTTATATCCTGAATTCGAATGCAATTGTAAAATTCAGACTGTTGAGAAAATACACCACTTTGTGAGAGTTAAAAACTTGGAGTGAGAGTTAAACACTCTGGAACTCTATTTCTCTATAACTATGGGAAACAACTCTTCCGAGGGTGTTACTTCGCAGGGTCTTATTTCATTTCTCATTTAATCTCTTAAGTTAAATTAAGAATAAAACTCGTTTTTGTAGAAGTCGAATATTATCTGATGAAAAAAAAACCTCTTTTTACGCGATTACAGTACTTGAATTTTTACTTTGAGCGCGGAAATATCAAATCGTAACGGTAGTTTGGTATGATAAAAAAAGTGTTAATATGTGCATAAAATAATATCTTATTATATCCTCGCTTTACTTGTTTTTTTCTTTTGCTTTGTCTTTTATGAATTCATATTTTGTCACAGGATCTACAGGAGTCAAAGGATTAAAAGTAATAGTGGTAATGTTAGAAAAATTAAAGATTTTGAAAATCGTGCATTTTGAAATTTGCTGTGGTGTTTCTTCTGCTTTGCGTGGAAATATAAAATGTGAGGTTGAAAATGGAGTGATGCAGAAATTTAGTCAAACAGCAAATGTGTTAGAAGTATTAGCACAATTTATAAATTAGAGGAACTCTACATATATAAAACATTCATGACATGAATTATGTATGAATTAAAAAATATTCAAATGTTAAGTTTGTATTTTGTAGGTAAATTGGTGTATTTTAAAATGAAATTCGTATAATTTTAAATGTTAAAATTTGCATTGTTTTATATTTTAATTTATGAATTACACTTAAAAAATTTATATGCGTTTATTTTTGTATTCATGTGAAATTTACTAAGATTAATTTGAATTTGTGCGCTTATGTTAGTAGCTTTAAGGAGTTAAAAAAATAATCGTTTTTATTTGTGGTTTTATTAGCTAAAAGATTCTTATATATAAAGTGTATAACTGTAATATAAAGCAACAGTAGTAAATTGATGAAAGGCGACTTAGTTATACCCTACATCTGATAATTCGATTGACAGTTACACATACAGCCACTTGAACTTATGTCAGGAATATTAAGGACAGAACTACTTTGTATCAAATTTGAAGTTTCTAAATTTATTTATTTCAAAAATATTCTGGTTCGGTCTAAGGACGCGTGTCGCAACCTTTCTGAACCATGAAGGTAGTTCCTCTCAGAAACCAAATTTTAAGTGTCTATCTTTATTAATTTCGAAGATATGCCAATTAGATCTTGGGAGTTACGTGGTAGGTATCCGAAACACTATTTCGAAAGATCCCAAATTTCAGTATAACAAGTGGTATAGGAAAAAACATCTTTGTATCAAATTTTAAGGTCTATCTTTAAGTGGCTAGCTTTATTAATTGCGAAAATAAGCTTTTGAGTCTTGGGAGGTATGTGGGAAGTCTTCTGATCCAATCACCAATTGATCCCAAGTTTTAGGGCCACAAGGAAAATAAGAAGAAACGTCGTTGTGTGCAAATTTGAAGGTTCTATTTTTGTTGTTTTAGGAGATATGCTCTTTTTTAGAAGGTTCGATCAAAAGCTTCGAGGATTCAAACCCATGGTTTGATATTGTCCACAATTCCCTCCGAATTTTTGTGATTAGTAACCTACAGTATAAATTTCATCAATGGAGAGAATCATTATTTCATGAGTTATTTTATTTGCACTTTTGCAGACGGACGGATATCGCTAAATAGACTCAGGAGTTGACGCCGAACAAAAATATATATACTCTTGTATATTTAGCTTGCTTCCTCTTAGTGGTTACAAAAAACTTACAAAAGTTAATATACCCCTATACCTGTTTTAGGTGTAGGGTATAAATAATATTATATGTGTGTATATATGTGTAAAGGGAAGTTTGTTTTGGACCTGTGCAGCTACCAGAGAGAAATAATGAAAGAAATGTAAAAATTATTCTCCAGGATGTGCATGAATAAATAGTGATAATGATTTAAAAAAAAAATTTTTAAAACATATTTTAGGTATTAAGGAAGTTTAAGGAAGGATAGGTTCTATTTAGCTTAATTTGTACCAGATTTTAAGCAAAATCCAAGTACTATTATAATTTATGTTAAAAAAATTTAATTAATTACACTTAAATAGTAATAAATTTTATTAGTTGGTTTTTAAAACTTTGTGTGAAATTATAATCAAATGAAAAATATATGTTAAATTTGTAAGGGGCGTCATATTGGAATGAAGGGAATTATTTTTGGTGGATTATTTGCAATTATCCCTGAAATTCAAAGACGGATTTTATCTTTCCATTTATATCTTCAAAAATCATAATTTTTTTCTTCATAAACCTGTTGTCTGATGTTATTGAATCAATTGTTCAGCCATTTATTTAACAAGCCATATGTATAGTTATTAAAAATTTAAGCCATGATAAATCTTTGATTTAACATTTGGTTAAAAAAGTTTTGAAGTTAAATTTAAAGTATTTAAAAAGTCACTTTGCATATCTGAAGATATTGATTCTACTGGTGAGGGATGAAACTTCAGTAATTATTTCTAAATTATTTCTAAAGGAAAGGAAGTCTTAAATTAAAATCTTGAAAATTTTAATAATTCATAAACTTTCAAATAATATCAGGAAACCCTGGTATAATCCTTTTCAATGTCTAAGATTTGTACTCACTTAACTTCCTTCTACGGTCATGCGATGTTGTTACGGAAGATATTGGTTTAAAAATTTTTTCGGACCAATATTCGCCTCTGCTTCCTCGAATGAACTGTGTATCACGAAAGACAGAGGTCCGGTAAAAAAAAAACTGAATTTCTGATTTTGAAACCAATTTTAAAATTTATCATAATTCAGAATTTTGTTTACACATGGGTGCCGGAACTCAGAGGTCACGAAGAGCGAATGTCATATAAAAGCTCATAATGCACAAAAAATTGTTTAAGAGGAGGAAGAGGGAGGGGAAGCGAGTTTTGTTAAATTTTTAAAGAAATTGCAATATTTTTGCCCCAGCACAATGGTCCTGCATAGTGGTTTAAGTGCCTGTAGCTAGCTAAAGTTATGGACTCTAGATATTATCTCCTACTGATATTTTTACTGTTTTTTTTGAAGTAACTGTAATTTTTCCTGTTAAACGTCCCAATTTTATATAATTTTTAAAATCCCAAATTTTTCCGCTACAATTTGAGTCTTCACATTTCTCTAATATCTTTTTCTCCAGTGCCTCTCAACTGAAATAATAAATAGTATTCAAATAATAAAAATAAGAGAAACCAAATAAAAAGTGATAATTTATGAGACTGAAATTTATATTTCGAATTTATTAAGGTGTAGATTTATATTTGAGAAAAAACGTTCCCGTGAAAGTTTTTGGAAACGTTTTTTGGCATTGAAACTGAACTTTACTATAAAAATTAAATATTTTTTTAAATACTTTTTTAAACTGAAATCTTTTAAAATTACTTGGACCATTAAATACAATTAAGATTTTGCAAGATATTAAAAATGATATATGTGTATAAATTTTGAAATTTTTTTATTATTAATGGAGCTTCTAAATTATATTCTGCTCCTGAAAAGTGGAAAATTTTATAATATTTAGGTTTCACTATTTGAATAGTGTAAACCTTTAAGGTTTATGTGAATTTATTAAGACTTTATACAATTTTAGTAAAATATATAAGTTATTAGTTCGTATTTCTTTCATATTTAGAATAAAATAATTAAAAAGCCATTATTTGTCTTGTATTTTCAACTGTGGTCGCGCGCAATTATTTTAAAACTTTGTGCTTATAAAAATAATTGAATATTTTAATCTTTTTCCAGCTAATAAAAAACATTTATTTTTAAATTTAATATAGAAATAATGTTTATACCAGATTTGGTATCAAAATTATTTAACCTATGATTTATTAAAATAAAGTTTAAGAGAAAAGTTGTACCACAATTCTTCAAATGTAAGTGGTATTATAATTATTAATTTTTATTAAAATTAAATGTGCTTTCCTTAACTAATATAAATTACCGTTTAATTTTAGTAAAAATCTTTTAAAATTTGGTTCGGGAATCCCTATTGTTAATTTTTTAGATATTTAAATTCACAAGCTAATCATTTTTTAATAAATTTTTGGCAAAATAACACTTAGCTTGTCTTGGAGACCAAGGCCTGGTTTTTCTGGCAGGTCATTCTGTTTATATTGCGTTTTTTAATTTCTTTTCCAATCGTTTGAGAAGTAGGGGGCATACTACCCAAGTCATTTACACTAGCCTTCAGTTTCTCTATTCGTTACATAAATTATATACATTAAGCCGTTCAGTAGTCGGCTGTAGCTATTATATAAGATTATAAAAATCACCGGTTATTCATTTGTGCGCCATTAACTACCTTTCACAAGAGTTAAATATATATTTTTATATATTTATATAATTTTACGATAATTTTTGTTTTAGGTATTATCTGATTGGAGTTTCAACCCGAGACTTTCCGCTTTAAAGGTTGGCTACCTAAGCGTAACGCCATTGGTCAAATGATTTATATTCCATGCAAGTTGTATAATTACGTGGTTACCCACGAAATTTTTAAAAGACCCTAGTATATATAAGGCCACCTCTACCCAAAGCTCACTGTCTAATTAACCATCGCAGATATGGGAAGGCACATCTTTTTTTAATTAGGGATTGAATAGTAAACTCAGAAGAAATAATTTGTTCTATATTAAATTTTTGTAATTTGTAATAATGAGAATATGCCCAAAGAGAGGCCTTATTTTAATAAGGGATTCAATAGGAAAATTAGAAAAACTGACTGGAGTTTTATTTTGAATTTAATAAAATTTTAAAACATTCTTACTCTGAGTTCGAATCTAGAATCTGCAATCTGAGTTCGAATCTACATACAACATAATTGTTAAATTTTAGAATGTAAGCTTTAGAATAAAAAATTAATTTAAAGTTGATATATTACATTTTGGTTCTCAATTTTTATAAAATTCATAGTGGAAGTACCCCATAATTGTAGTAAACATTCTATCGAAATTATCTGCCATATAACTACATACTTTTTTATTTATCTCAAGTGGCTCATTTATTCTTGGATTAAATTTCGAAATTTAAAAAAAAAATAAAAAAATTACAAGAAAAAATTCCCGCTTCAGCTATTTTCAAGTAATTTTAAAATGTCTAAACTTAGAAATGGTTCTGGCTACCATATGTTTTCCATTTTAAAAACAAACAAGGGAAGATTATAAAGAAGATTCTGTTTTTTATTTGGTTTAAAACATTTCATGTTTTTTTTTGCATTAAATGAAAACATTAAATATTATCTCAGATTAATATTAAAAATTGTAGAACTGTTAAGAAACAGATTTAACTTCATTCAATACGCTTCTTAATTTAAATAATTAATTTTAAATATAAATAATTTGTAATATCCAATTAGTTATAATAAAATTAAGAATTATTAGAGATCGACGGATGTTTTTTAAAATTATGTTGAAAAATTAAAATGAATGGGGTTTTTAGAAAACTAATAGCTCATTATGGGACGAACAATTCAATTAACTACCTATGTTTTAACTATAAATAGTTTTTATTTATAAGCTGCATATCATAAGTCTATTTATAGATATTTGTTATTACATTTTTGAAGCAAGTTAAAGTTTTCCCCAGAGCTTCAAGTTCCATTTATTGCAAACCTATGGCTCTCGGAATCGCCTTGAAGAATAACTCGTTGCATATAAATTTGATTAGTAAAAACAACTCACAATCTCTGCTTATTCTACTTATCATTCTAGCTTATTCTATTCATGGTATTTTTAAAGTCACGGATATGTAAAAACGTTTGCGGCGGCTCAAACGCTTGCGATGACTACGCGTGGTCAGAAGAAAATGACGGTTGTCACAGAGCTACCGACCTTTCATTCGAAAGACTCCGGTTCAAATATGGAGAAAAGTGAAGAAACTTTTAACTACTTTTCGATTCAGGTGCCTTTCACTTCTGGGTTTAAATAAATATAAAAATATAATCAATTTATTTAATTTAATACTATAACTCACAGATACAGAATACCTTATAATTCAATTATAAAATTATTAAAATATAAATATATAATAAATAGATCTTAGATGTTTCTGAATGTTATAGCACTAGTGTTATCCCATGTTTAAAAATCAATTATAATTAATAAGAATATAATCTGGGCTTTTTAGCTTAACAGTTGAACGCTGGATTTTTCAAACTGGATTCACTTTACTCAGCCATCACAGTACATATTGGTCACTACTCCTTTCTATAGACACAAAGTATAGAAACTAGCATCTGTTCTAAAGAAATTATTTAATTAATAAATGTTCCATTTAAGTTAATTATCAAATTAGTCAATTTTTAATTCCTAAATTTATCAAAGAATTTTATTGAATCAATGATTTTTATAAATTTTTATATTCTAATGATTTCTAATGTCGAATTCTATATAATAAAATCCTCTTAAAAAATACTTCTATATTATAATTTCATTTATTAAAATATAATTTTTAAAATTAAAATTATTTTTATTTTAATTGGGAAAAATATATTTTTTTTTAAATTTCATTTTATTCATTGAAATAATAGTTAACTACTTGAAAATTATTTCAAATGGTAAAATAAAGGTAAAAATGGCATGAAAAGCCAATTAATTTAAATAGAAAAAAATTTTAAAATGTTAAATTAAGAGAAACCACATGTATAAATTCAATATATATAATATATATATATAAACTATTTTTTTTTTAATTTAAAATTGTGGTCTATTAATTTGACCTATATGTTTATTATGTACGCACTATATATGAAATAAATTTATGGATTTTATACTTATGGATTTCAAACAGAATTTTTTTTTTTTAAACCATTTCCAGTCTAAATCCATTTTCAGTTATGAATAATGAAAACAGGTTTTGACGAAAATTAAGAGTTTTTAACTAAGCACATTTTCAAAATTAAACAATGCGGCAGAATAAGTTTTGGCCAATATTTTTTTTTCCCGTTGTACCTCCTGGGGTAGCATAGAGCTTCCACAAAGCTGCTGTCCGAGAATCTGTTTCCGTTTCGTTAATGGTTTTGTTTCTAAGCTAGATGATTGGTCTGCTGTAGCTATTCGACATGATTTTCAATCTCACGCCTTGTCGAAAAAACGACGCCAAAATTCACCGCAAGATGTCATTGCGTTTTCCTAGGTTTCCCGAAAGGTTACACTGCAATTTTGCACAACTCTATCTCTTGGCATACAGAATAGATGTTTGTTGGGTTATGTCATGTCGCATATGCATATGTCAATGGTGTCAATTTGGTCAATATAAGCCAAAACTTATTCTAGAGAATTGTATAATATTTAAAAATAGTTTATAATTATTTTTTCAGAGCTTTTGTTAGAAATTTAGTTTGTTCAGTTTTAAGAAGACGCTTTATAATTGAAAAAAACAATTAGCGCACAGTTAAAGTATAACTAGTATCACCTGATGCTCAAGATACTAACAATTGACGCATTTGATACTATACAGAAAAAAAACTTCCCGGTATTGATAATCTTAAGTCAATTAATGTATTCAACTGAACTGTTATGGAAAAAGATAAGCTGACGTAAAATTGTTTAGCAGTCACTGATAATTTTACAACTGAAAAATTTGATTAATATATTTTGCTAGTGTCACTTAGCTCTGAATTATTATTTGTAATTATTATTTAAAATTTAAAAAAATTTAGACAAATATTCAAGCTGCTGGTATTAAAAAACTGCTGAATTTCAGTTTTCCATCTCTTTCAGGTTCTAACGAAAGCCATATTCAAAAGATTTCTTAAATAACTCATAACACATATTTATTTTAAAGTCTATGTACTCTCGAAATTTAAGTTCTTAGCTTAACTAAAGTTCTTAACATTTGAAAGAAATAGGCTAAAAATTTTTCTAAAATTAAATTTCGGATATAAATGTATATTAAAGTACCGTTTGGTAACCCTGTAAATTTGTATATAAATACATTTATAAATCCTATGAAAGTAGCTGTGACTTGGCGTTTTTAGATAGACGTTGGACAAGATAATTTGAAAAACCTCACATGTTAAAATCTATTTTTACATGCCGGTTAGATTGACATGATTAATTTGGAATATTCTTCCCAAGTCCATTTTATATTACCCAAATATATAGGATCAAATCAGTTCAAAAAAATTTTTAAGATTTACTTTAAGACTACCTCTATAAGTATATAATCTAAATTTATTGTTGAGTAACAGATATAGTGTTTTTAACTGAATTAATTAAAGGTAATATTCTATCTTGTCAAATATTTGATAATCTTAACTTCTGTTCTAACTCTAAATTATTATATGCTAATTTGTTTAATATATATTTGCTGACAAATGGTGTAATGGTAAAGACGCCGCCATTCATGTGGAAAGTCTTGGGTTCAAAACATGGTCAGATCATATCTAATAAAAAAAAATATCGTAAAATTGTATAATTTTATCATAATAATTAATATTTATTTAATTCATTCACGGTTTAGTGAATGTAACGATTAAAGAAACTGAACCTTGGTCCAAAGAGATTTGGTGAACGCCCAATACTCCTTAAAGGAGTGGAAAAGGAAGAAAAAATAATATGTTTAATATGCATTTTCATAGGATTTTAACAGGCAGAGAGACTATACTCGTATAGAAAAACATATTTTAAAATTTGTAAAAATGTCCTATAAAGTTTAAAAAGTTTTTTTTATTAAAAATAATATTAAATAAAATTATTTCTAGTTAAATTTTTTTTTTTTTTTTTTTTTTAATATAAAATGAGGAAAAATTCCCAATTCAAATCAAAATAAATGGTAAACGAGGAAGATTATAGTTGCCCTTGTCAACTTTTAGATACCCGTGCTTACCCACTAACCGTTATTTATTTTCCACATGCTATTATAAATATTACAAAAAAAATATAAGAAAGTAAAATAGTTAAAAAAAAATTTAGCTTATTATCCTATAATTTTTGCTTAAAAAAAATTAAATAAAAAAAAAATATTAAATTTTTAATTCATTATACCATAATTTTTGCTTAAAAACAAAAAAAAAAAACCATAAAAAAAAAATAACCATAAAAAAAAATAGCCCACCCCAAAATTTGGTCCGAGCGATGTCCAACTTTGCCAACTAACTTGCCCTATTACTTTACCTGCCCAGTTTTAATTTTAACCTCGTAGCTTCATTAGATTCACAGTTATCGAATTGACAACTTTGTATGGCAGGTGCCCGAAAATGGGGTCGCAACATTTTGAAACTCCATATTAGTGCTCGATTCATTATATAACTAACAGTGTGTAATTTTCATCCTCGTAGTATACTCAGTTTCCAAGAAATTCATATTGGTGCAAAGAAGTTGTATGGCAGCCCCCCGCAAATGAAGCCGTAAAATTTTTAAACTTCATATAAGTGCTTGATTCATTATAAAACTAACCGTGTGTAATTTTCGTCTTTCTAGTATAATTACTTTTGAAGAAATTTATATTGGTTTAAATAAGTTGTGTGACAGCTCCCCGAAACCTTGGTCTGGTCTTAACCAAAAAGAATAGGGAACCTTAAAAATGTCCAAAAAATGTTTTGTGTGAATTTCAAAACTCTAGCTCTAATTTTTCAATTCTATCTCTTTTAATTAATTTTTAATTCACGAATATATTAAACCTAAGCAAAGTAAGCATCATATAATCATATTGATAAAATGATTCATGCAAAATATTACACATATACATATTATATGAATATACATATATAAATTATTTATGAAGCCATTTACTTAAAAAAAATCTTTGTGTTCTTTTTTGCTTATCTTAAAAAAACTACGCATCATTTAAATAATATGAAATTCTAACTCGTTATCTATTCAAAAAAAAAAGTAAACAAAAAAACAAAAACAAACAAAATTCATATAATTTCATATTAAATACACGGTGCATAGCAAATTTTCAAATTTTTATATGAAAATGTTGGAGTTAAAAAAGTTAGCTGTTCGAGAGCTACCCGAAGTTTTGGTCCGATCTTAACCAAAAAAAATAGGGAACCTAGAAATTGATTGAAAAATATTTTGTGAAAATTTCAAAACTGTAGCTCTTTTAGTTTTTGAGTTATCGTGCTGACACACAGACGGACGGACGGACGGACGGACGGACGGACGGACGGACGGACAGACACACATAGCTAGATCGACTAATTTTTCGATTCTGAGCCGATACGTACCCTTGACACTATATCTAGCTCGTCTAGATCGATGCGTTACAAACGGAGGAGCAAATCTAATATACCCGATGTCATATATATATGCACGGGTATAAAAATTCACCTTTGCATACTGACTTTGTGAACTAAAATGCAAAAAAATAACACTAACCTATATATTTTTAACCTATATTATTAATATAATGAAATTTAGACAAATGGGACTCTTTTGTTTTGGTGTTATGATTTTAATTGTAAGTTTAAAATTCATTTCATTTTTCTATTGAAATTTTTGAAACTTTTATTTCTCACATTTAATTGTTCAACTTTAAAAAAAAATTGCAAAGTTTTTTAAAATGCTTCAGATTCAATCATACAGAAAATAAAAGCCTTATTTTAAAATATAGGGTATTTTTCAATTAGTATTTTTCTAATAATTATTTTATTCGTATATGTTGTGTTTTTAGGTTAATGATTTAGTTCATAAACTTCAGAGCGTATTCTATTTTATCAGACCTTTGTTTCATTTTATTAGAAGTCTTTTTTAGTCAACCTGTAGATGCTTCAACAGTTTGAATTGAAATGATAGTCTGTGGAGTAAAAAAAAATTTATAATTAGTTATTATGCAATTGAGACTAAAATTTTAGGAATTAGGTTTTAAACTTCATTAATACTCTACTTCACAGTATTAGAATTAGAATTTAGTTTCGTGTATCTGTTAGATAATGATAACTTCAATTTCTCCGCCTAGAAACTAAATTAAACAACTTAGTTTTTTAAGAAAATTTGTACCTCAACTTTGTCTTTTAATTAAATGTTGGGAAATGTTGCAAATCTTTCGATTAACTGAAGTTCAAAACATTTATTTGCAACAAAATATTTTATATTTAAACTTAAATTTTTACTTACAGTTTGACTTATCAATATTCATTAGGGAACAACGCAATATGTCAAAAGGTTTTTGGTTTTGGGGATTTTGTCTAGGGGATTATGTCTTTGGGGATTTCTTAACCAAACCTTTTGAATATATCAGTCTTTTAAACCTAAAAATAATCCCAATTAACAGATATTGGATATCAGTTGATACAAATGCACCTGGTGCTCCTAAGGGAGGGAAAAACCTTCATAGGCACCTGAAATACTAAACCCTTCGGTACTATGAGATTTCTACTCACTAAAACAACCTCCCTCTGTGACAAAATAATGGGATAAGCACCCTTACTGCTTGCGCAATATGATGGATTTGATGATACAGGTACCTATAGAGACCAGAGCTTAGCAACAACAGTTATTATCCGACTTATGTTCAATATTCATTTAAAAAAAATTTCCATTATGTTTTCGTTGCACCTAAATATATCAGAAGCCTCTAACGCTAAATGCGCGATGGGATTGTAGAAATTTGGTATTTTATACATATTATTTCAGCTTCGACCTTCTTAAGAACTTCGTCCTTTGCCTTTAGATTTTCTAATTATAAAAATCCTAAATTTTGAACACCTCAGAACATCTTATGAAAGCAACTTCCTTGCATTTTATGAAGCAAGCCAACGGAACTTCTAAAAAATATTCAGACCTGTACTTCCTCCTGTGAATATTTTAAAATTCCTTCCGTTAATTCATAATTTTAACACCTGAAAGTTCCATAATTTTTTAAAAATTTAACATGTCACACATTTTAAGGAAGTTAAATAGAATTTTCCTAATTTAAAATGTGCAGCATTAAAATAATTTATTTTTTTTTTATTAATTTTATGATTTTTTGCACTTAAGTTTTATTAAAAAAAAAAAAAACCAAATGATGGTTTCTGTTTCTATACTTTAAAACAAACTATTTGCTAACATGTAAAAATCATGTTAAAAAAGCAACGAATCATTTATTTAAAGTAATGCAAAAATACTGGTTCTATTGCAAAAGAGTCTAAACTTTGCAATACTTCAACATAAAGATAAAAATGGTGTTATGCTAATGTGGTTGAATTTGGTATGTTACCAAACATTTTTTTAACAAAAATGACAACGAATAACAAATTTGCGGAACATTATTTAAAGTTTTTATAAAATATT
The DNA here is from genome assembly GCA_963082915.1 of Dolichopus griseipennis. Taxonomy (NCBI): domain Eukaryota; kingdom Metazoa; phylum Arthropoda; class Insecta; order Diptera; family Dolichopodidae; genus Dolichopus; species Dolichopus griseipennis. The sequence goes on from OY720442.1 coordinate 110,011,156, forward strand.
TTAGAAATTAAAACTTTCTGCTTTGTTTTTTTTTTTTTTTTTTGTAATATAAAAGTTGTGACAAAAGGTATGTGTGATAGGTTGGATGTCATAACACTGTACCTAAAAAATTGTTGAAAATTTTTTATATATTATTTAAAGTTCTTGTCACTATTAATTTAATTGAAATTAAATAGAACAATTTTTCCTAGTTTAAAGTTTGAAACATTTTTTTGCTGTTGAATTTTAAATTAGGGTTTTTTTTATGTAGAATGTAGAGAGTGGACATGCAATGGGTTAAAAATTGTCAGAAGTGTCACTTCACTAAAAACACCGTTTGATTTATGATAAATATATTATGAGTCATAGTGGACGCATCAAATCAATAATGACTTTGATTCTATTCAAAATTTTCTTAAAATTGATATATGTCAAAATAAGTTATAAATTATGACATATCAAAATGACATTTATAAAATTGTACGATTACATCCATGCAAATGTGAAAATAGAGAAAATGTTGGTTGGGCCGTAAGAGTGTAAAAAATGTTAAGAGAAAAAATTATCCAAAATATGATAACCTGAGTTAAAAATTAAATTCTAAAGTTCAAACTGACAATTATCTCAATCCAGATGTCAAATTTATTTCTGACTTATGCATTTTGATTGCTCACAATTCAATGTAAAAATCAAAACCATAATTTAAATATTAAAAGAATATTCGGAAGTAATTTAGGTATGGCATTTACATAATTATTTCTTTTTTATTTGACAATTTATTTATTTCACAACTCTGTCAGATTTGAGAAAATTTATATGAAGTTGACAGATAGTACTTTGCACTAACATATGAGATTAAATAGAAACACACAACGAATAAACCTGCATAGAGTGACATATGAAACACAGATTTTGTTTTTGACAGATATGAATTTGCTCTGATCAGAAAAAGAAAAACGCCTATTTTATTGCAATATTTACATCAAGACATGAGTTTACTTAGAAATAACGGTAGCTACTGTTAAATATTGGAGTACAGTAATATAAACTTAACTTTTAGGCATAATTAAGTATCTATGCAAGTTAATTCCTGTAAAGTTTCAAAATCTAGTTAAAATAAAACTGTCATTACATGAACGTATTTTTATGAGAGCTATTTGTAGTACTTGTAAATTCTTTTATGAACCATAAAATGATGAAAAAGTTGACAGTTTAATAGAAAAACTTTTATAAAATATTTTATTTAAGTATGTGTTGGTGCTCCATTGTTCAGGTGATTTATAATGAGAAAATATTTTATAATCAATTTGGGACTGAAAAGGTTATTAATTTTAGTTAAGATTAAAAGGGCACTATTACATACAATTAGATGACGTAAACAGTTAGTTTCATCAGTATAAATTATTGTGGAAAGTTGTAAATTTCTAACTGCAGTTAAAACAAATAAAAATAAATTCTTCTACCTTAATTTTTTTAAATAATTGGATTAACATGTTTCTTTTAAAGCTAAACATCTTGCAATCTTTTGCAATAAATGTAACACATGTTTTAAAATTTCAAAGGTAACTAATTTTGATCAAAAGTGCAAACTATTGTATTTTTAAATAAAAATAGCTGATAGGTTTCTTTATCTAACATAAAAGTTCGATCATTCACAATCACAATACACTTCCTGATAAAAACATGAATATTCAATTATCAGACAGTTGATAATAAAATACTACATATTATCCACTATAAATTCAATATAAAAGTGGAAATGTTCGTCTATTATCACTTATGCTTTTAAATAACGTATCTAACTAATGCAAATATTTAAATGATATGATGATAATAGACAGTGTTGGAAAAAATACTTACATTGAAATCGATATAGTGAATTGATATTAAAGATATTCTTATTGAAAGCGCTTTATAATCTTATTTTGAATATAAAGACTAAGAAGAGAGTAGAGCTAACTCTAGAATCAGTACGAACGGAATATTATAAACATAATATCCGGTTTAAGGAGTTCTATTTTGTCCAAGGAAATCACTATACCTTTGGCACAATTTGGCACAGATACACTCTTCTTTATAGAATTATGCTTATACAAAAACAAGTGATGAAAAAGAACATGGGTTTTTAAAGAAGCATATTTTTCAAAATTATATAGTGTTTCATACTAAGTTTAGCTTTAAAATACATACAAAAATAAAAAAAAAGTATTTTATTCAATATATACTTTTATTTAAGTTAAACTAGCCCCCTTAAATGTAGAAAATAACAAAATGAATTTTTTACTGTTTTAATATAAAAGTAAATTGCTGGTGAAACAGTTCTTTTAATGCTTGAAAACTTTAAAGCTTAAAATATTGAAAATTTTCATTAAACAAAAATTTATGGTAGATCTTTTGCATTTAAAAGTGCTTTAATATAAAAGTAAATTGCTGGATTTAGGTTAACAGAAAGAGGAACAGTCTTTCATTTCAGAAATTTACTTCGGACGGCCGAAGTGAAACTATGTATTCACACTGTTTCAATATCTTTTGAAAATGTGCTTAAAATAGCTTGTATGATAGCTATTCGAATCCGATTCAATTTCTATTGTAAAGAAGGTTTTTGAATAAAAATAGATTTGGAAAAATTACACATTTTTAAATTCCATAAATTTTATATTGGTTTTGAAATAATCAAAACTCGAAAGTTTTGAAGGAAAGTTTCAAATTTTATTGAATTACTAGCTAATACCCGGTGCGCGTTGCTGCGCCTCTCAATGGAGGTTTAATTGAATTTGATGTTACTGCAAAAATTTAACACAAAACTTCACACGTAAACTTTAATTCACATGTAAATTTTAAAATATGTGAAAGCAATCTTTTTAAAACGATTTTTCTAGGATTATTCTAGTAATTTTTGAAACTTTCCGTATTTCAAAGCAGTACGAACTACTTTCCAAATTTTGACGTAATTTACTTCCAAAAAATTTTTTTGAAAAATCGCAAGGCCGACTGTTAACAGACTCAACACCATTTTCAAGTTGCTTCACACATATAAAATTAGAGGTAAACCGGTCAAATCGTTTCTACTTTAGAGTTAAGTAACGCAAAAATCTATAAAAAGCCACTGTGCCCCACTGGGTTAACGGAACTACACTTTCTCTTTGGGCAAAGCAGTATTGCGCAAAATTGGACGTAATTTGCTTCCAAATCACTCAACAAAATTTTTTTGGGGCTTTCTTTTTAGCCAAAGCAGTACTTCGCAAATTTTGACAATATTAGCTTCCAAAATTATTTTGACCAACCGTCGGGCCGACATGGGTTAACAAATTCCATATCTGTTAATAGTGTCAACTCAATTCTCACAGGGGAGCACGTATACAAAATTTAAAGAAAATCGGTCAAACCGTTTTTAATTTAGAGTTAAGTATTGAAAAAACCTATAAAAAGCTGTTGGCCCCAATGGGTTAATGCAAGTCAATAAAATTTTTTTTGGGTTTTCTTTTTAGCCAAAGCAGAATTTCATAAAATCGGACAAAATTCGGACCCAACATTTTTTTTGACACCCCGTCGGCCCAACATGGGTTAATAAATTCCAAAACTGTTAATAGTGTCAACTCAATTCTCAAGGAGCATCACGTATACAAAATTTGAAGTCAATTGGTCGAACCGTTTCGAATTTAGAGTAAAGTATTGAAAAAACCTATAAAAAGCTTTTGGGCCGCAATGGGTTAATGGAACTCAACAAAATTTTTTTTGGGGATTTCTTTAACGGTAAAGCAGAATTTCGTAAGATCGGACAAAAATTGGATACAAAATTTTTTTTGACCAACCGTCGGCCCGACATGGGTTAACAAATTCCAAAACTGTTAATAGTGTCAACTCAATTCTCAAGGAGAATCACGTATACAAAATTTGAAGTCAATCGGTCAAACCGTTTCGAATTTAGAGTATAATATTGAAAAAAGCTATAAAAAGCTGTTGGGCCGCAATGGGTTAATGGAACTCAACAAAATTTTTTTTGGGGCTTTCTTTTAAACCAAAGCAGAATTTCGTAAAATCGGACAAAATTTGGACCCAAAATTTTTTTTGACCACCCGTCGGCCCGACATGGGTTAACAAATTCCAAAACTGTTAATAGTATCTACTCAATTCTCAAAGAGCATCACGTATACAAAATTTGAAGTCAATCGGTCAAACCGTTTTCATTTTAGAACAAAGAAGTTTAAATACTTGCACCACAGCCCCAACTTGGCGATCCGTTAGAGCAAAATTTTTGGGCCACGATTTCTTTCCGTACCCAAAAACCCCTATATACAAATTTTCATGAAAATCGGCTGGGCAGTTTAGGAGTCTATTCGCTACATACAAACAAACAAACAAACAAACAAACAAACATTCCCTTTTATATATATAGATAGATAACAAGTAGGCACCAAATATTTCCAAAAGTTCCGTTATTTTTGGAAATAAATTTTATTTAAAGAAAGTAAGATTATTTTTGTAGAACTTTTTTTAGTTTTCGGTGTAGCCTCGAAGTTCTAAACGTTTCACAATTTAAATGAAATAAACTTAAATGATTGTTAGAAATTAATACATTTAATGATCGTTATATTTAAATAGTTATTTTATGTTTATATAGTTAATTTAATTACCTGTCATGTTTAATACGTTGAAATATCTTTAAAAAATTTTTAAAAAATATTTATATAATAAAGCACTAGTACAAAAAAGAGAAACTCAATTATTGAGTTTGTAATAAAACTATTGAAATGATAATAATGAAAGACATCCCCAGATAGTTACAATGATAGAATTGATTGATTTTGGAGAATTTTATTAAAAAATTTTGCAATTAGCGCTGAATCAAAATACTTTTTAAATTAATTATACTATTCTAAAAATAATATAACACTTATCTAAAAAAAAATTTAATCTAATGTTCAGTACCTGGATGTTATAGATCCTGCCTGAATCAAATTATTGAGAACTTTCTCAAAAACTTCGTTGTATTCAAGTAAGACTATGATAACAACATATTTAAAATCAATAATAGCGGTAGTTGGATCTGGTACGAAATCCAACTTTTTAAAAATCAATAATAGCTGTAGTTGGGTCTGCTACGAAACCCAACTTTTCAAAAATCGGCTTTGTAAAAATACTTTTGATTTTGGGAAAATGGGATCTTGAAAAACGGGATATTGAAAGCGATTTTAAGTTTTGTATATTATAATTAATTCAATTTTGAAAAATTTCCAAAATAGATCAATACGAAAGCAGTTTCAGTCTTAATAAATTTTTAATAAACTTAAGCAGCTTTTCTTTCTCCTTTATATTTACAAATAGTTTTGAAACTTTTAGCCAGCCTCAAAATGTCTTAAGTCGTTTTAAAAACTTTATTTAGGGGATGGGAATTTCTAGTTCAATCAAATTTATCGGTACTCATCCTATTTTTTTGATAACCTCTTTTATCTCGTATTTAAAAAATCTAAAATTCATTCATATTTAACTTTATACACTCATATGACTAAATAATATTAAAAAAGATGCATTTCTTAAATTTATAAGTGCTTAGTAAATTATGTCAGAGTCAACAAATTTATCCTTCTTTTAAATATTTTTTTATTACGCTCTAAATAAGAATGAAAATTCTTATACTTGCGAACCAAATTATTTGCTGATTATTGAGAAAATGTTTCTTAATAAAAAATCTTACATAATTTTCTATTTTTAACCCTTATCAATTTTTTCGGTTCTTTTTGAATTAAGTTATATTTGTTATCAAGTTAAGAACAGTTTGCAAGTTTAAGAATAATTAAGTTTAATATATTGAAGAATAGGAGCCGGTCTGATCCGTTACTCTCGTGTAAGACTTTGAATGCTACATTTCTCAATTTAATATGATTTCTAAACCAAATAAATTGTTAGAGCTGGGCAGTTGATATAGGTATTATTAAGTTTTACAATGTAATTGTTCTACCGCTGCAGGCTTCTCAAACAGATGGAAGGTGCTGGCGTTATAGTGCCGACCTTACATTAAGGAGGCCGCGTTAGAATTTCCGTAAAGTTTTCAATTTGACTTACCTAACATTCACCAATGGTTTCGAGTTGTACAACTATAATTATAAATATAAACAAATATAAAATATAAACAAAGAATTTAATTGTTTATAAAAATTAAAATTTAAAAATTAAAGTAGACTTTCAAAAACCCGTTTTTACAACTTGTGTTTAAATAAATAACTACAGTCTACAATAATTGGATAGATCCTTTTAGAAAATATTTGGCAAAAGAAAATGTTTTAAACTTCTCTATATATTTTATCAGAAAGGATTGGATTATCTTTAGTCCAGTTTATCTTCATTTATTTTATCTTAACTCCAATTTGATAACAGAATTGTTTTTTTTTACGAGTGTTGATGGCAAGCATCGAAGGCCGCTGCGCATAATCATTGTACGGGGATCAACTGGGAAGTGTTGGACTTTAATCAACTAAAACCACTCCAGTTTTTTAAAACCAAACCTGGAACGGACCTTATTGTCATATGTTTGTTTGGTTTTTAGGATCGGAATTGAGAAAAAAATTCGGATTAGGATTTGGGAATTGGGATTATGTTGGATAAAGAAAATAATTTAAATCAAAGTCATTCAGATGGATGTAAATATTCTTCTTAAACTTTATTGGGTCGTACATATAAAAGCTATTAACTTTGGTGAATACATGGTAACTAATTCCATAATCGCGATGTACATATAACAAACAAAACATCTTCGAAATGTTTTTAAAACCAGTATTACAATCATAAAATCAGTATGACAAATTACACATCTTACATCTTTCTCATTATCTAAGAAAATTTTTATTCAAATTTTTCACTCAAATCATTCATTAGGGTTAATACTAAATAATTTTCACATATTTAAAAAAAATACGTTTTAAATGTCTTTAAATCTAACTTGACAATAGTATTTCATCAATAACAATACATAGTTGACTCATTTTTTGATTTTACAAAAACAAAAAAAAAAAAACTATTTGCAAAAGTCATAAACCTCTAATACACTTTACCCAATTTTTTTTGAGTACAATTTAAGTACTTGAGTTTAAAATTGTTTTTTAAAATTTCAATGTAAAAATAATGATAATAATGTTGTGCTTATACAACATCAAAAGCTACAAATTATCAACTTGTAGATCATTAAAAATTTAAAAAAAAAAATAGTAACAAATTCTTGACCCAGATATGTTTTTTTTTTACGAGTATTTTGTTATAAACTGCATAATGTATAAGTACTTAAAAAAAAAAATGACTCAAAAAAAAATAAGAATCAATACATATTCAATACACTACTATTTAATGAAAAGGAAGGAAAATAAAAGAAAATTGAAGTTCATATATATACATTCCACCCACAACAATTTTTACATTATTTAAATATATATATTATAAAAAATTTTCTCAAGGTTTTTCCATTCAAAAAGGAAAAAATATTTTCCCAAACAAAACAAGGACATTTTCCATAAAACAGAAAAATAAAAGTACTTGAAAATCATTTTTTGAGTTTTTTTTTATAATTTTTTTATGTGTAAAAATAGTTTTTAAATGTAAACAAATATATTTTTTTTGTTATTTTTAGATAGATATTTATTACAAAATTATATATTTTATAAATATAGGTACTGTATATATATTTTTTATAATATCTGTACACAATGTAATATTTATAGGTAAATAGCCTTTAATGTCCTTGCTCTAAAAAAATGTTGAGTCTATAATTTTTTTGTAAAAATTTCTGTTTTGTTTGAAATTAAAAAAAAATTCAATATTGCACATACACTCAAAAAAAAAAAGATTTGTAGTGTCTAATAAGTACAGTTAAGTATTTATCCTTTTTGTGATTACTAAATATCCTTTAGAAGAGATAAACGGTTTTCGATTACAGTTTGCAATTTAAACTACTTTTGTATGAATCACTATGCTTCGTATAATTTTTTTTCAGTGTTACTTAATTTAAGATTATTTAGAGCAGTTTTGAGCGATTTGACAGTTTATGGTAGGCTTTGATACCACTCACAGTTTATGGTAGGCTTTGATACCACTATCTTACACGATTTTCTGCTCATTCAATCATTTGATTTTAATATTCCGTGATTTTTGGTTCGATAATTGGGTGCTACACGTTGTTTTGGGGGCCTATATCTTCGCTTTCCTTGAGGGTCAAGTAAAGGTCGTTAATGTTATTTGTAAGCATAGAGTTTCTTAACACCTCTTTATCTTACGCTGTTGTACCGTACCTAACTTTCGTTTTCTACCGAAAAATTTTTGTAATTTCTGTGTCTTTCACGAGAACCAATTGAAGGCTGTTAATGTCTATTGAGGTTATAGAATTTTATAGTGGTTATAGTATTTGGTTAAAATATGTTGCATGTTTTTTAGGACATTCGCTAATGAAAACTTGTAACTTGAGACAGACACTTTTGATTGAAAGCGACGTATTGGTGTTACCATTTTCTAAGCCGTGGCGATCTAAATTATTGAGCGATTTTTTTTTGTTCTAAAATCTGCTTAGTTTCTTCTGAAAATCTGTTAAGGCTTCTGAATCTTTTTCATTCTTTTCTGAACATTAAGACCCGAGTTCTTCTACGCTCCGCTCCGTGCACTAGTTTTTCCAAAAATACTCAGGGGAAAAAAAAACAGTTTTCAAATTTTATTAGTTGCTTTTAATATCCATTAGTACAGCACATTATTGATAAGTACAGTTAATTTACAGTTCATGTTCAACGCTTTGGTTCCCTTTGCGTTAGTAACCGCAACAAGAAAACTAAAGGTCCTGCTATTTTAAATGTTGCTTTTTAAGTAGGGGATTTTTTGGGCTATTTGTTCGTTTCTAGGCTTATTATTACTCTATTGATTTAGTAAGTATCAAAAGAACTCTTGCTTTGTAAAATAAGACACTTAAGATTAATTTGTCTATGTATTTAAAAATCATATTTCTTCTCGTATTAAGAAATTTTACAAATACAATATTAATTAATAATATTAGTCTAATTAATTCCTTGCATTTAGTTACGATTTAAATTTTTAATTATTTAAAGTAACGTTGTTCAATTCTATGTAATTAGTATAAACAAGTTCAATTCTAATTACTATAACAACCATACATCATAAACCATACAACAAAATAAAAACCGTGGATATGGAAAATAAAAGCTAAATTTTAGGCAGTTTTATTTCTGGTCCAATGATGAAAAGTTTATTTCTGGTCCAATGTGCACCTGTGATATATTTAATATTTACAGATCATATAAGTTATCATTTCATGTCATTGGATGAATGCCGCAATTTCAAAATCTAGTAATTAAAAAAATTTAAATAATTATTAGAATAAAAATTTTGAAATATCTTCAGCATACATTGTGTTTGATCAATATTTTTATTAATATTATGTATTTAGTTATGTTATAACTGGGGCTAATATTTTCATAATAAATTCTTCAAATTAATTTATTGTTTTACACAATAACATTTGAAAAACCACTTCTAGAAACTGATTCACTTTCACTTCAGTTTTTAAATAAAAAAAAAAAACAATTTAAAAAAATCGTGTTATGATTTACGCTTAGAAAATATTTAATATATATATGTGTACAATCTTCTACAACTTCTTGTTCCATTTAAAATCTAATATGTTCTAGTTTTTTTTATTCTAATTGGTGACAAAAGCAACCCCTTTACACAATAATTAATTCTAAAAAAATGATAAAAAATGTGAAACTAATATTTCAATTTGTCATAATACAATTCATCTTGAAAATCAATTGAAAATTAGGTTTTAGTTATGTCCCATTTATTTTTTATTATAAAATATTATGGCACAATTGCATAATTACAGTATCTATGAAATATAAGTTTGTAGATCTATAGTTCATAAATCTTTTTTTGATTCTGAATTCAGCCTATTAAACTTTATTTGTTTCTAAACTGCGCCTATAAAAATTTATTAAATTACGTATTGCTCCTATTACACTTTATTTGCTTATGTGCTGCGCCTGACAGTTTATTTGTTTTCGTACTGCGACTATAATGAGAGAATGTACTGAATAAAAACATGCCTCGAAAATTATTGCTGATAGAAGCCTTTAGAAGCTTTTTAGAGCAATTCTAGCTTTAATTCGTGATCACTAATAAAAATCCAAAATTCCGGTAAAACCAAGTTATTCATAAATTTTGTCTTTATTGGATTCCACAAGCAGCGTGGAACACATGATTACCCAGAGCTATTTTTCTGACCTTGTCAAGCGCTTAGAATTTCCAGGTAGAGTGTAACATGAACCCGTTTTCAGTTTGTTCACAACTTTTTGCATGCCGTTATTTGACCTGTAACTTGTGAATACATTTATTGCTCTGACTGTGTGCCGGCTATATAACTAAAATTGGAAGTTATATCTTTTATTTTAATTCCAAGCCAAGTCACGACTAATAACTAATACAATAAAACTTTTTTCGACTCATTAATTAATTAGCTAGACTTAGTCTGATTACATGTATTCCTTTTTTGTACAATTTTTTTTTTTTTTTTTTGTCTTGGGGTAAGGATGGTGGAAATCGTCGAAAGATACTGAGCGCAACCACAGTTATGTGTGACTTTAACACACTAAAAACACCCGCCCTGTTTTAAAATATTAAAACTAGTCTTAGAGACTAACCATTAATTTTGCGCTAACTTTTTATGATCTACTGGAATTACAGACCTCCGTTAAGGTGATCTGAATTTATCGCTAATTGGAGGGGCCTAGTTCTTTTAAGCCTTCTATTGACATTTGAAAATAGTAGAAGTTTTGACGCTTCTATGTTTATGTGACCTTCTAAGTGGGTCTTATGTTTTATGGCATATTTTTTTATTTCATCGCTAACAATAGGAATTCCTAGATCCCTATGTAAGTCGGAATTTTGTACGTACCAGGGAGCACTCACCATGTTACGTAGCACTTTGCTTTGAAATGTTTGAATTCTCTGAATATGTGTTCGTTTGGCACACCCCTAAAGTTGTACGCCGTACAACCAGATAGGCTTAATTATTTGGTTATATAACAAAATTTTGTACTCTATTGGCAATTTAGATTTTCGACCTAGGAGCCAATACATTTCTCTATATTTTTGTTCTAATTCTATTCTTTTCTTTTTGACATGTTCTTTCCATTTTAGCTTGACATCTAATGTCATTCCTAGGTATTTTGCCTTGTTTTCATGAGGAATATCTACCCCATTTAATTGTACGGCTGGGGGATTTTGAATAGGTTTATTTGTAAAATTTACTTGCACTGATTTCAGTTCATTTAGATTGATTTTCCATCTTTTGGTCCAAAGATATAATTTATCACTTGCTTTTTGTAGTTTATTTGTAGCCTCGCCGACATTTGATCCTACTGCCATTATTGCAGTATCGTCAGCAAAAGTCGCTACAGTTATTTCTTGAAATTGGGGCAAGTCACTAGTATACAGCAAGTATAATATTGGACCCAAGATACTTCCTTGAGGCACACCCGCTTTAATTTCTCTCAGTGTAGAGTACTCTTCATCCTGTTTAATTCTAAACAGTCTATCAGTTAAGTATGATGAGAGTATATCTACATATTTTTTAGGTAATAGTTTCCGCAACTTATAAATTAAGCCTTCGTGCCAAACTTTATCAAATGCTTGTGCTACGTCTAGAAATATTGTAGAGCATATTTGTTTTTCTTCTAGAGCTTTCTCAATTATATCAGTAATTCTATGTACTTGGTCAACAGTAGAGTGTTTTTCTCTAAAGCCAAATTGATAGTTTGGAATTAGTTTTCTATTTTTTATTATAGGTTTCAACCTTTTTAATAACAGTTTCTCAAAGAGTTTTGACATAATTGGTAACAGAGAGATAGGTCTATATGACTTTGTTTCGTTTGGAGGCTTTCCTGGCTTAAGTATCATAATTATTTCTGCCACCTTCCAAGCGTTAGGTACATAATTTAACCTTAACATAGCATTCATTATATATGTTAACATTGTTATCCCTTTTTTCGGGAGTTGTTTTAGAATGTCTGCAGTAATTAGATCGAAACCTGGTGCTTTTTTGACTTCAGAGCTTTAATTTCTTCAACCATTTCTATATGAGTAATTAGTTCAATGGCATTTTCTTCTCTTCTGAAATCATTTTCAATGTAGAGGTCCGACTCTATTTCATTGGGCCGAAAAATTTCTTCCAGGTGATCTGCGAATGTTTCGGCTTTTTCTTTATTATTTTTTGCCCATTTACCATCCATTTTCCGAATTGGTGGGACTGGCACTACAGGTTTTTTCAAACTCTTTGTTGCTTTCCACAAAGAGTAATTTCTTTCTTTTTTAGCTGATAAATTCTCAACATATTTTTCATATGATTTGTTTTTTATTTCAAGAATTCTTCTTTTAAGATTCTGCGTTATTCTATTCAACACAGTTTTATCAGCTGGGTCACGTGTTTCATGCCATCTTCGTCTAGCTCTTCTCTTTAGTTTAATCGCATTTAATACATCTCTAGGATAATTAGGTCCTGCTGTCATGTATTTACATTCTTTTGTATTATTCCATGCAGCATTTTGGACAATTTTATTAAGATTTTCAATTGCTAAATCTATTTCATCTTTAGTTGTTATTTTAACCCTTAAATTTATATTATTTTCTATCTCTTGTTTAAAGTTGAACCAATTTGTTGATTTATTAACAAGTGTAGGCTTATTTTGTTTCTTAACAATTTTTTCATGCAGGTTTAGTACGACAGCCGAATGGTCTGAGTCTAAATCCTCATTATTTTCTAGGCTAATAAAATTTGGAGATATTTTTTTTGTTATGAAAAAATCCAGTAGATCAGGAGTTTTATTTGTATCAGTAGGCCAATAAGTTGGTTCGCCTGTAGAATGAAAATAGCAACCCAACTCTCTAATAGCTTTCCTTAGCTCTCTTCCTCTTGTTGAGGTAAGTCTTGAACCCCAATCGATATGTTTGGCATTGTAGTCACCTCCTAGGATGAACCTATCCCCAAGTCGGTTCAAGAGGTCTTTAAGGATCATTTTCTTTAAATTATATTTAGGAGGGCAATATAAAGCCCCAATGTTTAAATCCTGTTTAAGGGACTTAACACGTATTACTGAAAGTTGAAATTCATCAGTTTCTATTTTAAACTCTTCGTGATGCAGTAAAAAGTTTTTCACCAAAATTGCACTACCTCCTCGCGGCTTATTACTAGGGTGTGTCGCATTATAACATGTGAAACCTATTATTTTTAGTTTTGACTGTCTTGTCATATGAGTTTCTGATAGGAGACACACATCAATGTTTTTAGTTTTGAGAAATAGCTCTAATGCTAGTTTTTTATTTAGTACGCCGTTTGCGTTCCATGTAGCAATACTAATTTTATTTTGGGCCATTATTTAGAAATTTTCTCGGAGTACCACTATAGCTTTTGCTAGAATTGTTTTCTAAATTGGTTATTCTTTTAGAGATATCGTTCATTGAATTTAACAAATTTTGCATCATCTGCATTAAAATGTTATTATCAGCTTTAGTGTTAGGTTTATGAATGCTATTTGTGCTTTGAGTTATATTCCTAACGTTAGTGCGTTTTATTATTTTTTCAGCTGATTTTTCTAATGCTACATTGTTCTGTTTTGTTGCACTAATAGGTTCTTTTGCTCTATTTTGTGATACTTCGGCATACGATAAACCGTCGATGACCCTGCTAGGATTTAAGCTTCTAGATTTAGGGTTAGGTGAATTCGACGCACCTTCTTTGGTATGTTTTGGATTACTTTTTTTTTTTCTCTTTTGTAATTCTTTTGCAACTACGCACCCCCTATAGTTTGCAGGGTGTGCCTCAAGGCAGTTAGCACACTTCGGTGTAACCTTTTTGTCTTTGTCACAATTCGTTGATAGATGTGACCCTGCACATTTTACACATTTAGCTAGACGCTGGCAAAATTTTTGTGTGTGACCATATCTTTGACATTTTTTACACTGAGGAATCAGATTTGTTTTTTTCAGAGCTTCAATTTTCACTCTCATGTGCTGAATAAACTCTATTTTATAAATCTTATCAATGTCCTCAGTATTTTCAAATGTTAACATAAAAAGAGGTAGTTTAACTATAGTTTCTTCCTCATTCTTTTTAATTTTTTTTCTTTTGTTAACAACTTCAATGATTTTAAAACCCTTACATTTAAGCTCTTGCTTTATATCTTCAGGATCGCATGAAGGATGCAAGTTCCTAGCCATAACTTTAATTGGCCTGGTCAACTTGTTTTCATAAGTATGCCATTCTAAATTAGCTTCATTTATGATTTTTGTTAGTTCTCTGTATTCCCCTTCTTTTTCAACATTAATCTTCAGTTGATGGTTATTCATCATATTTATTTTATAGTTAATTTGTACATCTTTCAGTATTTTATTAACTTTAGGGTATTCTACAACATTACTTAAGATAACCGGAGGAGGTTTGTTTTTTCTTGTAATTATGGGTTTATCAATTGAAATTTTTGGTTTAATCACCTTTAATTTTTCTACACTATTTTCTTTGTGTATTTCCGGTGAGTGCTCCGCTTTTCTTTTTTTCCCTGTACGTTTTACAATCCACTCGGTTTCCCGAGTTAGTTCTTCTTCATCTGTACAGTATTCTACTGCACTTTTAGTTAATTGCTTTTTCTTTAGCATTTTATTTTCTTCAGTTAGAGTGTACAATAATGCAAAAAATCCATAATAGAAATATAAAACCAGGCACTTCAAAAATCTCAAATCAAGGCAGACAGTGAAAGCATTCATCAACATCATCTTTATAGCCTGCAACTAATAATATATTCAATTAACATTATTAAATTATTATTATTCAAAAACAATTTTATATTAAAAGTGATTTTCCATCAACAACGTTCTTAAAATCAACTCTTAAAATAATTTACAGTTTATTGATTTTTTTTTTTATAACTGTTAAATTGAAATTCAATTTTTATTTATAAATAATTCTTTTATAACCATATTATCTGTTTATATTATTCTTGTTTAAAATTATTCAGAATCATCATCTTTTTAAATATTTACAGTTATAATATTGTAATTGCGCTTTTATGATTCTATAACGGGTTTGAGTGTCAATTTAAGAAGTGTGCAAAAAAGAGTCGTGGGTTTATGGTGTTACCATTTATGAATATAAAATGAACAGAATATGTATAGCATATTAATAATTGATTTAAATTTTAAACAATGAATTTTTTACTCTATATAATATTCTTTTTATTATAAAAGTTATTATTTTGGTCTTTAAATGTGTGTGTTAGGAAAATTTTACTTTGGCTGAGTTTAAATGTGAAAGACTTTGTTTAAAGCAGAAGGCAATAATTTTATTAGCTTAGAGTAACTATTGGAAGTACTAAAATTACCAAATTATACCAAATTTTGTTCCTCGGTGCTTGAAATAAATTAATAAGGAGGAATGTTTTAAGAAAATTTAAATAAGTTTAATTGTAGTCCAAGAGTAAACAATTAAAACGAGGAGGAGGGAACAAAAAACGATCAGATAGCTATAAAGCTATAAATCTATAAAGTGGTCAATCGATAGATGTAATATAGCATAAATTATGATCGAGGATATAATCTTAATAATAGAAACTTTATTTTTTTTTTCCTTTCTCCATTTTGAAGCATAGGGCCTCCACTGCACATTTCCGTTGAACAATGTTAGGTGTTGTTGTTTTTGCACTCACCCAGGCTACATCTATTGAGACAACGTTTTCTAGAGCCTTGCGGGTTCCATTTAAGGCCTATTCTTGCTATGCATCGCTAGTGCTTCCGGAGCGTGTTCCTTATCCACCATCATTTCTTTGTTCATATTTGATCCCCAGTTAAGTTCCATAAATCAGTATTCATGATTGATCTAGGCCAGAATTTCCTACACACCATTCAAAGTCATTTATTTATGAATGCCTGTAATCTGCTGCTTGTAGTACTCGAACTTAGTAATGTCTCGTTATCATACATTAAGATGTTTTTTACATAGGCAGAAAATCTACAACTTTTTGATTCTGGCAATTTGTGAGTTTCTCCTTACTGGTAGCCGTCTATCAAACGCTGCTCTAGCTATCTTTAGTTGGTTATTTTGAGTCGGAAATTTTGAAATACCTTAGGTTAAACAAACAGTTATTGACAGTTTATTTTTATTAAAACCGCATTTGATATCTGGGATAAAGTTACTTCAAAAATTCCAATAGTAATTACACCATTAGAAAATTACATACTTAATTGTATTTATGAAAACAAATACTTTAAACAATTACTGTGTTAATGATGACACAACATTTAAAAATGTGAAATGAAAATAAAGACATTTTCATGACATATCAAGAGTAAAAGTATTGCCAACATTATTGAATCATATATATAATTACATATTAGTATTTTGTGGACATGAAAAATGATGATGATGATTTGAAGAAAATATAATAAAAAAACGGATTACTATATATATTTTGTTTTTAGTTTTTTATTTTTCTTTTCATTATATATTATACCGTTATTTATTTTATTTGTATATGTTAGGTAATCAAATAACAGAAAACAAAAGTTTCTGCATTATCAGGTTCCGTTCTAATTTTGTTCCGTTTTCTTTTTTTTTCCTATATTTTCCCAAAAACATCAACCTCAATTGAATGTCCATTTAATGTGTATACAACTATATATGTATGTATATGTATATATATATATTTGCATATATATATGTACATAGATATATATATAAAAGAATATATAAGAGCAAAATATAATCTAATAAATGCATGAATTCAACATATGCTAAAAGAATAACGGTTATATTTTTATATAACGGTAAATCCTTTAAAACTCTTTTATAAAGAAAATAAAAAAGTTTTACTACAGCACTAAAGAAATCCTTAAAGTAAAGAAAATATGAACTGAGTTGAAAACTTTTACAGAAGAGGTTTAAAAAAAAAAACAAAAAACAAGAATATATAATTCCTTGCCAAAACTTTATTTTTAATACATATAGGCAATCTAACATAGATACTTGGTAGGTGGTTATAGTAGGATAATATTTAGAATTTTCTTAATGAGTTTATGCAGTGAAATTTAAAAATAAAAAAAAAAATAATAAAAGTAAAAAAGTAAACCGAATTAAAATTGGAGCTTATAAAAACAAAATGGTTTTGTTAAATATAAGACCATATATGATTAGACCATATATACAAATGTACTTGTTATCTAATTAATTGGTCTAGAATAGGAGTTTTTCGGAAACGATTTCATCTAATATTAAATTATTATTTAAAACGAGAATTGTCTTCCCTTTACTTAATTTACTTCATTAATTTTAATAATGTTTCCACTCTATTAGGGCATATTAAGTCCTATTTAGTTTAATTATATTATGCTACACAAATGGCTTTCGAGAATCAGCCACGTAAAAAGTTTTGAGCAGTTTTTTGCGGTAATCAAATAGCTATGGCCAGTTAAAACATTTAGAGTTTTGATAAAATGTTAAACAAGTAATGCTTAAATAAAACTGAGACGAATGTAAAGTAGACTGTGACAACTCTACGATAACTGCGTGAACAGAAACATTATATAATCTGGTTAAATACTTTTCTTCAGATGTATGTCACATATATACTACTTTTGACAAAATTTCAGATACTCAGTTTTATTAAATATTAAGATATTCTGACTTAAGAAAGAAGTTGTGAAACAGAATCAGCTCCACTAGACCAAAAAAATTTTCCACGAATTTTGGCCATAAAACTTCAGAAAAATTTCAGAATTCCATCTATATTGAATGTAGAATAATGCTTATAAAAAAAAAAAAAATTCTGTGTAGCAAATACTTTAAGCAGTTGAGCAAACTGGCTTGATTTCATAAGCGCTGATGGTTGTTGCATATAAATATAATTGTGAAAATATCAGCATCCTAGCTTCTTTACTTTTTGAATTATGCTGCAGACAAATGGACGGACATAAATAGTTAAATCGATTTACTTTTTGATTCTGATCCAACCCACACCTATGTGTCTATATCTTGAGTGAATACCCAAATTATGGTGCGGACAGACAGACGGACACATGTAGTTAGATCAATTTATTTTTTGATTCTTATCCGATCCATACGAGGGGAGAATGGATATAGACTGAAGATATAGACTCAGATATCTTCAGTCCATATCCAACCTCCCCTCTCTATCTATCAGTCCCAAATGTAATGAAAAATTTAGTATATCCTTTGAACATACTTTCATACAGATATAACTAACCAGTTAATGTAATACTTATATAATATTAAAACAATCCTTTTCAAAACTAACTTTGGCTTTATAAAACCTGGTATTTATTCACAGCATCTTTAGTAATAATTTAAAATGATAAAATAAAAAAAAAAGTAAATAACAGCTATAACTGCATTTGACGGGCTTAGTTTTTTCCATTCCTACTTTTCTTTTCTACTAACTCCTAACCCACACAAATAAGTAAAACACTGTTGTTCTATTTTCCGGCTTGCATTAATATTGAATTTTTAGTTTTAGTTTGGTTTTTACATTTTGCAAAATTTATGCCATTTGCGGGAATCAAATATACTCTGATTTTATAGAAAATGCTAATTAAACTTTTCTATATTATGTATTATATATATATATATATATATATTTACTATAATTATATATATATATATATATATAATTTTATGCATGTGAAAACATGTAAATAGTTTAGATAAACGAATGAATAAATGGATAGTTTAAAATATGTGTGAAAAAAGAAATATGCAAATATAAAATAAAGTAAATCAAGATTATCCTGTTTTATTTTCACCTATATATTTGGTTGTATGCATTTGTTTTTTTTTTTTTTTATTGTTTGTAATTTAGGTCATTAGGTAATGTTTTACTTTCATTCAATGGGAATTTGTTTTGTTTTTTTTTTTTAAATTAATTGTTGTGACTAATAATAATAATGGAATAAGGTAAAGCTATGAAAATACAATTTTGTTAAAATAGTTAATAGTTTTTGGAATTAAGTTGGATTTTTTATGGAATTGAGTTCGATTTTTTTGTTTTGCAATCATTTGAGAATAGAGAAATAAAATGGAGTCCTTGATCTTATGATTACTAAGTTACATGAAAGATTAAAGATTTAGAGAAGGTTTTGAAGATGATATTGAAAGATTTATAGTACCATCTCATGTTAAAATTGTTTGTGGAATTCATTAAGATCAATTTTAATAATAAGAATATAATATGTCCTCCCTGATTCATTATATACGTAATAGATTAGTTTATTAGCCTAACAGTTCCACAGTTAGCACTTAAACAAACGTTTTATTGGATAGCTTGGATGAGCTGTGGCATTTTCAGCAGCTAATATTTAAAGTGTATTATTGCATCCCAATCAAAATGAAGCATATAATTTCCTTGGATTCTTGATTTTATTTAACTTGGAGATCAGAAAACATTACTTAGTTAAAGATTTAAAATTAATCTTACAATTTCCTTAACAAAAGATCCACTTAAGTACAATTTAATAAAAAATATTTAATATGGCTTATAAGTGGTTTTGTTATCGAAGTTTCTTCGGATGCACTGATTTAGAAGATTTTTAGCATGCATTTGGCTAATTTTCAAAAATTGTATATTGGGTTCATCATGTAGGTTATTTTCTAAGGGAAGAATAAATCGATTGAAGGCTCTAGAAATACTAAACCTCTTGAGAGTGTTAGGACTCCTTACTCATTAAAACTACCACCGTCCGATAAACACAATAGTGAGGATAAGAAAAAAATAGAAAGTAATAATTTATAAAATAAAAAAATGGAACGTTGAGTATAAGCTTAAGAATTTTATTCGGAATATCTTGGACATTGTGCTGCTATTGGTATTACTTTATTGCTTAGGTATAGAAATATATATTCACTGTCATTTTTAAAAATAATTTTAAATAAATCAATTTTTATACTATACATGGCTATAAAATAATATAATATAATAATTTTAAAAATTAATTTTAATAAATCTGTTTTACAATTCTTTAATTAATCCCCTTTTTTCCGGTTGTAGTAATTGAAAACCCCTATTGGGATTATTCGAAATAAACTGCAACTATAAATGTTATTTATTATTTAGGTTTTATATTATTAAACTCCCTCAATAAATTTAACTATTTTGCTTTTTATTTGCATGCATAAGAAAAATTTAAATTATAGCATAGAATAATATTGTATACAGATTTCAAAAACAAATTATAAAACTTTAATAATTTCTAAATGATGACCTACTTCACATAAATTTAAAAAAAAAATTGAAATTTTTTTAATTTATTTTCAAATGAAATTAAAATAATTATTATATGCAAAATATTATATGTTGTGCCATAATGACTTAGAGCAGATGTTTTATTAATAATACAGATAAATTATAGATTCTATCATTCATTGTTTCCACCACTCAGCTTCCAGCACTCATTGAACCGAGTTCCTCTAGGTAGTGTGGATATGGCAAACTGGTAGTGGGAAAATTTAGAATGGAACCTGTGACACAGTTTGGTTTCGAAAATACGGCTGTGAAAGAATATTGGAGAATATGGCTTAGAAAATTTCGAATTATGAGGTTTTGAAGAACGGGACAAAGTTGGTTGGATATTTAAAAGAAAAATATTAATGATCTTTTTCAATTTTTGGGAAGAAGTTGAATGCAATATGGTTATAAAAGAGTGTTGAGTACGAATTTGGATAAACCGTGTTGCGCCTCTTAGATATAGTTTAACTATTTAGAATTAAGCATTTGTTGCCTTCCTTGTTTCGCATTCAAAACGTCACACTTATTTTTTTGGAACAAGTAATATTCAAGTGGTATAAAAGCAGTTCTTTCAATCGAAATATATTGGCTTCGAACTTCGGTCATATAATTTTCAATAATATTTTAATATTTTTTTTTTATTTTACGTTGATTGGTGAGAATTTTCGAAATATACAAACTGCCCCGTAGCACAAGAAGAAGAACCGGATTCTTACCGACTAAACCACGCCCTTCCCTAATTAAAACTTGTCGATCTGACTAACCATTAATTCTTTGCTATCTTTGGTTTGAATATAGGTTTTGTTAACATTCCCTTAGGAAATCTGTACTTTATACTATATTATCTAAAGGTCGTTTTCTTTTAAGCCTTCCTGTTATAATCTGATTATTTATTAACTGAGCAGCTTCAATATTTATAAGCCCTTCTCGACGAACTTTATGTTTTATGGCATATCTACTTTTTTCATCTATACCTTTGGGAATTTATATATTTTAATATGATATAAAATATTAAATAATTCCAATAATTTTAAAGTGGTTTTAAGGATCTAATATCAACTATATTTAAATAAAATATTTATCATTTACCTCAAATATTTTAATAAAACTTCTTCATTATACAATTCGAATCATCAGTAGACTTGTAGTATTTATTACATTGCCTAAACAAACTTCTGATTAAACATTGATTGAATAATTTATATGAAATTTTACGAAAATTTCCTGTGAGTTATAAAAATCAATCAAAAATTTTCTTCGGTAAGAAAATTTAATTGGAAAAAAGCAAACAATTTATTAATATAAAAAAAATTTATAAAGTCGGTAGAATAGACTATAATACAAATTCAGGTATTCCCTTTTTACTACTCATAAATTTAATTTAATTTATTTTTAAGTTTTATTTCTTGAGTTTTAAATGCGACCAGGAAACCTAAAATTTTCCAAAACACATTTTACTGCTGTTGTTGTTGTTGTTGTTATTGTTGGTTTAATTCTAATTTATATGAACCTATGTACCTATAAACAGATTGTATATAATATATTACTATACAAATTGTAACATTTAGTTATTTATATGTATATGTAAATAAATAGGAATATAGAATAAAGTGTTTTTAGGGTAGCAGTATTATATTTTTTTAAATTGCACTTTGTCGTCCTTTTTTTTTGGAACTCAACTACCATTTTATAATAGCAGTTTATTTTTTTTTTTTGTATTTTCTTGTTTCTTGTTTTTTTTTTTTTTACTTGTTTCTCTTTTCTATTTATTTGTTATCTCATTCTATTTTTTTTAATTTTTATTTTATCTGAAAAATTGAACTGAATAAAATGCAAAAAAAACAGTTATATTTAACGTTTTATTTTATACAGTATATACGTTCTTTGCGTTCTATTTACCGCCTGTGGGTAATTTTTAATTTTCTTTCGTTTTTTGTGTATATTTGCAAATGAAAACGCCAAAATCAAGTCTATGATGTGGCCCCAAAAGTACAAAATTTGAAATAAAAGAAAATAAAAAAAAAACCATTTAATGGAGTAAACTAAGAAATATATGCAATTGAGTGAAAGAATGAAATGAAAATAGATATAGTATGAGATAGCAAATATGGAGAAAAAAATATACAGACAAAGGAAAAAACTTTTGAAAGAGGGAGTTTTAAAATAGCATGTCGCGAGTAAATTTGGCGATTTTACTGTTTTAAAATAAATATTTGTAAAATGCACAATGAAATATCTATAAAAAAAAAAACGAATTTTTGTGAAATAAGTCGGTTAACAGTGGAAGTCCCAAGTAAACAAAAGAATGGAAAAAATTATAAAGAAGAAAAAAAAAATTTACAGGATACCAAAAACCCCAAAAAAAAAACAAAAACGATTCTTGGCTCTTGATTTCTTATTTTTTTTTTTTTTTTTTATAAATTTTTTAGTACAATTTCTATAATTTTTTTTTTATAAATTTGTTTTGAATTCAGTTAAATAATACTTTTGTGAATACATATATAACATATATATTTTGTATATGTATATATATAGAGTTTTTAATATGCAAAAAAAACAAAATAGTAATTTTATAATGCCGGTCAACGCGAAAGCAACATTAAATACTAATTTATATTGTTTCGATGAAATTTTTTATTATACCTGTAAGGACATTGTTTTAAGGATATATTATGTATTGGTAAAACCGCTTGTCCGTCCTTCCACTCTGGTAAGTCGAAAAATAAAGGATTTAGGATATGGGTTGGGGTTTAAATCTCGGTTTAGTAAATTCCTCGGTTTAGAAAATCTCGCGTTTTCACAAAATCTCATTTCAAAAAATTTCATTTGGGAAATCTTTGTTTTTAAAAAATCTAGTTTTATAAAATCTTTGTTTTTAAAGTGTTTTTTAATATTCTGGAGAACGCTGATATTTCTGATTTTGTATCCAACTCTAAAATCCTTATAAACGAGATTTTCTAAAAACGAGATTTTTAAAAACAAGATTTACTAAACCGAAATTATGTTACGCTCCCCTAGGAAATTACAGTAATTTTTACTAATTCGTTTTAATTCAATAATAACTTTAGCTATTGAAATTGAGCCAGTGTGTTTGTATAGCAGGTTCGTATAGCTCCCATAAATCTTCTTTTTTGTATGAGCATCATATTGGATGTTTGTAAGCCTGAGTCAATTTTAAGGCAAAGATTTGCAAACAAATGATAAGGAGATGCTTAAGTATTTCTAAAAATATTAAAAATTATTTCTTTAAACCGGATGATATTATAATATTCATATTAAGTTTGTGGACGTATACTTTACTATCTTCCTTATCTTTTAATAAGATAATGTATTCTATTTTAATTATTAGAAAATCTCCAGTTAAATTAAAAAATAATTTTGAAAATTTGATATTATAATTTTTAAATTGAAAAACTATTTATTAAATACTGTTTCAGATACCTTGAATTTTATAGATGACACCTTTATATTTTGAATTGATGATTGAATATACTTAGTAAAGCATCTACTCTGTTTCAGGCTATTATCCATCATTGTCTAGCTAATTTTTAGTCAAGTTATAAAATCTTATTTTCCGGCTTACCCATTTCAACGGCTATTATGTTTTCTTTTGAAATTGATAAATAACTATTTTAAATATGGCTTGATTGGTTTAATTAAGTCTAACGATCTATCTATTTGGAAGCTTATATACTTCTTTAAAAATTTACAATATTAGAAAAGTTTTATATATAATATTAGAAAAGTTTAAGAACAACTATAATAAATTTTAATATAATATTATTTAAGTGTTTTTTAAATTTTAAGTATTATTATATTTTATCTTAAGTATTATTGCATTTCAATTGAAAAATCTGTACTTAAGTGATTTGAAAGAAAAATTCATTGATATTTGAAATACATTTTACAATAAATTGAGTATTCTAAGTTCTCATATTAATCTTATAACCCTTGGTTTATTTGGGTTTTAAGTATATATATGTATATACAAATTTTTGATTAATTTTCAAATATTTAAATTTTAAAATATTCAAATCAAACAAAAGTTACCGCAATACTTAAATATAAGGGCTATAATATTATGTAACAAAATATAAGAGTTCAGAAATTTTCTTTTTTAAAATGCCATATTTTGGATATTCCATAAATTATGGAAAAATGTTAATATATAAAATAAATGGCCGAAAAGTTTTTAAAATATAATTTTTATAAATCAAAAACAAAATTATTTCTTTGTTGTATGTTTAAATTTTAAATTTTAAAACACTGTACAAAAGTCAATGTAAAATATTGAAAATAAAAATGTATTTGACAGCTTAATTTAAATAAAGCTAGATCCATAATTGACAGTTTTGTTTTATATTAATTTTGACAGTTAAGTTCAAGTAGAGGCGTAACTATAATTGACTATAGACAGTTTAATTTAATATTTTACATTTTATTGTAGTAAAAAACGGTAAATGGAAAATAAATGTCTAAGCTCTAATTTAATTGACATAATATTGAATAAATAAAGAACTTAAATATAATTAATTACTAACAATTTATCAGTATTTCGGTAAAAGTGTCTAAATGAAATAAAAATTAGTTTTATATAATTCATATTTGAATATCAGTAATCTAGATTTTAAGAACTGAAATAATGTTATTGAAAAAGGTTCAATTATTATATATGTGCGTTATTTATTGGGTATAATACTGAATGAAGAAATGTTCAAATGAATGTTCTTTGAAACTTAATAACGCTCGGTCAATTTACTCCAAATATCAATTTTAATTATAGAGTTGCAAAATAATATTAAATATATAATAAGCATTTTAAACTATAGGTATTGGCATTGAGATAATAAAATATATACTAAAATATATATTAAACGAAATTATAAAATAAATTCAATGCAAACTTTTCTGACTTTAAAACTTTTCACCTAAAATCTATTCCAGTGTTAACTTCTAATTTTTCAAAAATATCATTGAAACAAAAGTGAATAAACTAAACATGTGCATAAACCAATATTTAAATGTATCTAAACAAATATATATGCTTATATGTAAATAAAAGTCAATAAAAAACTATATTATAATATTTAATAGACTTATATTATTTGATTTGGGTTTTTTTTAATAAGATTTTCATCTTTGATTGACTAGACTTTTATCTTCAGGGGGTGAAAAATATTGAAAAAAAAAATCTTTGGAAACATAAACGATTGAATGAAAAACAAAAAATTGACATTTTCTGCTTTCTTTGAGTGTTTTTGGTAGAAACTTTTATTGAATTTTTTATTATATTTTTTTTAGATTTAATAATTTTATCTAGAAAAATAATTTCAAAAAAAAAAGTGTATCCAAATTGAATATGTTGAGTTTGAGTATAAACGAGTAATATAAAAAAAAAATATGATGTTGACAATAAACATGTTACTATTTTTTTCTTACGTAGCATAAGTGTATCTTTAGATATTTAGTACATTAATATATCTGATGAATTAAAGCCAAAATAAATATAATTTTTTAAGGAAACTGTCTATAGTAGACAGAAAACTCATTAAAACCCCTTCAATATTGACTATATAATGTATGCTATAAGATAAGAAACGCTTAAGTTAATATTTACTTCAAAATATTATGTACTCTTCTGTTTTTCGGTTCTGTTATCATTTCCATTATTTTTTTTTTGTGAAAATTCCTAATAGAAGAAAATTGCCTTCTCGTTTTCCTGTTTTTCATTTAAAAGAAAACTAAAACATAAAATAGAAACAAAATACAAAGTCATATTCAATCTATATAATAATAAACCGACATTTTTTTTTTTATGTCAATACAATATGAATATTTTTGAAATTCATTTTTCCTAATAAATGTCATAATTTAAAATATTATAATTTTATATAATATTTATATTCATATATTTTACCTTTTTTTTCAATGAGGAGTGGGGGGTGGTTGAATGTTTCAATAATTCACCAATAGAAAATAGCAAAAATCATAAAATTGAAAATCACATTATAGACTTAAATCAATTTCTATATTGAAAATTTTCTATTTTTTGTTGTAGATGAAAATGTACAAGGCTCAATATTTTTTGTATTGGGGTTACCAACTTTATGTGACAGGAAATGATCTATGTGTTTAATTTCATTAATTGGGGTTATCTGATATTTAAAACTATACAACGAAGGGATCATAACAAGGCCCAAATTAAACTTAAAAAAGCTAATATTGTTTCCAATTTTAGTATTAAATACATCGACCTCTGGTTATATGAAGACTAAAGTCTTGATAAGGAAATCAAATGCAAAATAGAAAATCGCTGGAAATGCTTTTTATATATCTAGAAAAATATTAAATAAACATTAACTTAAGATTAAAATTCCTTAAATGTTTCGTCTGGTCAGTTTTATTGTATGGTGTAGAGGCCTGGATACTCAAAATAGCTATGTTAAACAAATGGGAAGCAATTGAGATGGTGACCTTACGTCTGTAAAAGATGTCTGAGATAATTTATCCAATATGGAAGTTCTACAGAGCCTGCAAGAACAAAGAGAATTACTTTTAATAATTAAAAAGCGGATAGTATCCTATTTTGGCCAGAAAATGCGAGGAACAAAATATGAATTGCTTCAGATTATTGCCAAAGGTGATATGGAAGGAAGACAGGAAGTAGGCAGAAAGCAACTATAATGGCCCAGAAATATAAGAGAGTGGATTGGTTTTGCGCACAATTGGATACTTAGTTCATAGAGCCACAAATAGAATAAAATATGTTAACATTATAGCCACTTTAACATAAAATTAATTAGAAGAAGAAGGTAGCATATTTTTGGTAGAAGCAGAACAGAAGAAGGCAGAGTTCAATATGCGTTTGCTCTCGCAATTTCTTGGCTTTCTAGACTTGTGCTATTATAGCACTCCCTAATCTAAATATAGGAAAACTTGCTTCATACTTTACTACTCAAAAAGTTATACGTAATACGTATACCTAACTCTAAAAGTTGAAACAGAACTGTAAATAGCCCATCTCTCCTTTGTCTGAATAGAAACAACCTATGCCAATACTAACATCACCTAATAACTTTAAATTTCAACCAGATGGTAATCAAATCATTTTCTCCTATACCTAATAATTTTCTTTTAAATAAAAATGTCAATATATATTAAATAACAAGAAAAACACAATCCAAGTGGCTGAAAGAGAGCGAGAAAGAGAAAAAAAAAATTGTGATTCAAGTGAATGAAATAAAAAAAAATGAACAATATTTTATTGTTTTGATCCCCAGATGTTATTATGACAAAGTATTTTTCCAATCAAAAATGACAAATCTATGAAACGCGATCTTTGTATTTTTTTTTTGTTTTTTACTACTCGTATCTTTCACTATTTTGTTTTTGTTTTTTTTTTTCTTGTGACTCGTTTTAGCTCATAAATATATTTTGAATACAAATTGGAGTAAGAGAGAAAGATAAGCTAGACATGTAGCTTATTACTTTAACCTAAAAATGGCTTTTCTCTTGTTCTTCTATTTTTTTTTTTATTTTGTCAAGAAATCTGGAATTTTTCTTTGATTCCCTTTACTTTGCATCATTTACGATATTTTTGTTGTTGTTGCTTTAAAGTTAAATTAAATCAGAACGAATTTTTTCCCATCCATATATTTTAAATGTATTTTTAAAAAGATTGAAATTGAAAGAAACTAAAGTGAAAAGAGAAAGAGATAGAAAACTAATATATAAGTCTATTTTAATTTTTAAATTATTATTGTTTTTGTACACAATTTTTATAATAACGAATGGTTCGCTATGAGTGATTGATAGTGACATTTTAAAGGCATCGCTTTTTTCGTCGTTCTTTTGTCGTTACTTGGTGTTAACTTAAATCTAGTGTAGTCTACTATTAATTTAATCGTTTCAAATCTTTATGTTACTTTCAGGGAAATAGTTTAAAAGTTGGAATTTTTAAAATGTGGTTCAAGTCAAAATATTTGGGTTTTACAAATTTATATGTAAAATTTTCTTTTATTTAAATAAATTTTTTAAAATGAGTAGGCAATGGTTCGTTACAAGGCCTTGAACACGCAAAAAGCTGATGGCAATTGATTTACGCGTAGTTTTAAAAAAAAAAAGTCAAACATATTGATTGTCAAATAAATGGAATTATACAGAAAAACGATTAGTGGACCAAATATTATATCGCCATTTATTCGCAAAAATTACCAGTCTACTCCCTCCCCGCATGGCCAAGGCCTTAAAATATTTTAAAACAATTTAGATACTCTACGTTTATGAATATTTAAAATATTTAGTCATTCCATGCATCACTTTACCCTATATAATACTAATTGGGCCAATATTACTTCCATCACATATCCAATTATTGTTTAGTTTTTCAGAGGTTTTGAGGATTTCAGTTGAGTCTCTAAATTTTATTGCGATTTTCAATCTAAAAGTGGCATATAGTATAAAATTGGTCACAGCACCCTTAGTTTAGTAAATCATATGTTCACTTAAGTGTCAATTACTCGACTCTAGATTTTGTACAAGATACCATATAAAAAAAAATAACTTATTTTTGTGTGGTATCTATCATCTTACATATAGGAATTATTTATTATAAACTTATGTTGCAGTAAATATGCTATTAAACTATTACAATTTAAATATTGACGATATGGTGTCTTAGTATATAAATTTGACAAATATTTGAAAGAAATTTGGATTGAAGCTGTTACGATTTATATACGTTATTAGCTCCTACTGATTCAAAGTATTAAAATATAACATCACTATTGAACAACTGGTCCTTTATATTGATTGAAATCCCGATTTTTTGGGGTCTACTTTTAACCATTAGTGAATTTATTGCTGTCAATAAAGACAAATATACACTGACATCACAAATTTTATTGTAAGTTTTAATATAAAGTGATTTTTACCTTTTATTAACATAAATTTCTCACAAAATAATATTTAAATCATTAAATAAGCACTTATATTAACCTTCTTTACTGATTCCCCCAAAAAACTATTTTTTTGAGTTACACCATAACCATTTCTAAAACCAAATATTCAAAACGAGAAGAAAGTGTTAAGCAAAAAAAAAGATAAAGAATTAAATAATGAAACATATCATTTATCACTCGTCAACAATGACATGAACCTTATTTTTTTTTTTTTATCAGCAGATCAACTATAGTATCGTTCATTTATTACTTTCCACTTCCGATAAATATGGCATAGAAAAGTTACAATTATAATTTTATTTGTTGACTTTCTAATTTTACTTTAGGAAAGGGGCAACAAAAAGAAAAACGAATACGAATGGTGGCATATAGTAAGTAAAAGGAATTAACAGAAATGACAATCAAGATAATGGGAAATTTAAAAAGTTTGATAGTCTATTTTTTTTCATTCATTTTCTTAAAATTTAAATCCTGGCCCAGCTAAAATTTAAGTTTAAAATAAAATACAAAATACAACTGTCAACAGAAGTTATAAATAAATGAATTAAATTTTGTTTTTTTTTTTTTAACTTCCTTTTTAAAGTAAAATTTAAAAGTTTTTCTTAAATTTGATTGTCATCTCTTAAGAAAATTGCCTTCTGTTGGATTAGAAAGGATTCAAAATAAAAAATAAGAAAAAAAAAATTTTATAATTGCATTTTGTGTTTTGTCAGGACGAAAAATTTATGGTAATGAAGGATTTGTGAAAAAAAGGTTTCATAATAAATTTTTCTATTTTTTTAGATTTGATTTACTAGACTTTTGGTATAGACAAACCTATATTTTATTTATGTATTCTATTTATGTATAGGTATAAAGTATAATATAATTTATATATTATCTATTTACTGACTCCACCACCTGGTAGATTGAAAATATAAAACTCAAAATTTAAAATTATGGTGTTGTAATAAAAATTATGAGTTTCCTTTAACAACTTCCTAATATTTGAAAAATTTTATTAAAATTTTGGAAATCTTTTTTAATATTGTTTACATTTTGCATCAGTGTTTGTAAAGTTGGGTATGATTAGTTGTATATTAAAAACTCGCTTTATATACAAATCTATTTTTAGTAAATTTTGAAAAAAATGTGCCCGGGACTAACAATATTTCTATACCATTTGAAATAAAGTAATGAAAATTTAAATACGTGTAGTTGCGGCAATAAATTTAACTTCGTCTTTGAGTTGTCGTCAAAGTCCCTAAAAAACAAAACTAAGACATTTTAAAAAGTCCTACATTTACAACACAAGCTCTGTATGGGTTATCTTCGATCTGAAAACAAATTGAATTTTTTACAAGTTTCTTGTATTTATTTAGAGTAGATACTGGTTATCATAGGTCATTTTAATTTACCGAAACTCAATTTTTATTTTTATCTGAAACTCAATTTTTCCTAAAATTTTTTGACGTCTTAATTCTTTCAAAAAGTTTCAGCTAGAAAATTTAATAAATTTCGAAAGGAGTACAATGTTTGAAGTATAAGTTATTTAAGAAAATATTTTTGCCTTGCCGACCGATTAGGAACATTTTAAGGTATCAACAATTATACTGACAGCTGAAACTTGAATACCTGACCAAATTTCTTTTTATGTGGTTAAAACGAAAAATAGTATTGCCCTAAATGCTAATGACATGCTCCGTCACTGGTTCATAAAATAATTCAGAAAAGAGAATAAAATGATTTTGAAACTAACTGTGAAATCCCTTCTAATTCTTTAATATTGAATTAAAAAGGGTTTTAAAAAGCTCAAATTTCGACTCAAATCATCGCTCAACTCAAAATTTGAGTTCGCCTAATATTTGAGTCCGCTCAACATTTGAGTCCACTCAACCTGTGAGTGCATG
Organism: Dolichopus griseipennis; assembly: GCA_963082915.1. Taxonomy (NCBI): domain Eukaryota; kingdom Metazoa; phylum Arthropoda; class Insecta; order Diptera; family Dolichopodidae; genus Dolichopus; species Dolichopus griseipennis. The sequence continues at coordinate 110,042,314 of OY720442.1, forward strand.
TGTATCGCTTTTAGTATGAGCGGACTCATCATTTGAGTTGAGCTATGAGTTGAGTTTGACATTTGAGTCCGCTCATTTACAACCCTGGAACTAAATATAGAGATTAAGGAATATTTAAATAGTGATTGCTAGGAAAAAGGAAATTATCGCTATCCTTGCAATGTCCTTGGTAAAGTTTAAATTATTGAAGGAAATGATTTTTAAAACTTTAATTTTAAATTTAAACTTTTTTATATTTTTTTTAGTTTTTGAACTCCTGGCTTCATTAAAAACATGGGGTCCTTTTTCCTAAATTAATAAATATATTTGCTAATTGCCCTTTTGAAAGTTATAATTCAAAAAAGTTCAGTAATCCCTTTTCTTTTGAAAATAAAACTTACACACATACTATAAAAGAACCTATACAAATTCAAAGTACCTTAAAATTGTACTATATATATATATACTTATATAAATAAAAATTAGTATTTAAAATAAATATTACATAAATTCTAAACATATTTTCGTTTTATATATACAAAAACACATACTTATATATAAACGAATTCTAGGATCTGCATACAAATGAATAAATAAATACTATAAAGTAATATATATTTTAATAATTTTATGAACTGTTAAATATTTAATTAGTTGACTAGATAATGCATACTATACTCGTATAAAAAATATTAGTTACATACTAGTTTTACTTCAATGAAGTAAAGTAGATACTTTTTAAGTATTGACTATAGTTTCAATTCTAATTGCATTCTATGTATAATAAATATTTTTTTTTTAACCTAAATACAATTTACTGTTTTTTAATAATTAAAATTAAAATTTTTTATTATAATTATTTAATTTTATAAATTTTAAATTTTTTTATTTTTACTTATTCTTTCAGGTAAGTGTACAACATTTTGTGAAAAATATCAGATACAAAACTAGAACAGGAATAGGAAAATGGACTAGAATTATGAATTTTCTGAATGGTTGGACGAATTTTAAATAATATTTTGTGGTAGACAAGCTGATATTAAACATAATTATATAAACATGTATAAATTTTTGTAACAGGGTTTTTTTAACAGAGTTTATATTACATTTTAATAAAATTATTTATTTTAAGTAAAAAATTTGGTAACATATTCCAAGGGTTTCAAAAGGATCACATTTTCAAAAAAAAATATATAGGGGAATTTTCTCGTTTGTAAATAATTGTAAATTTCCAAGTAATTAGTTATTATAGTTGTCTATTTTTTTCGGGTTCACTCTGAAATCTCGGTTTAGATTCGGAATGAGTCTGAAATCTCGGTTTAGAAAATTTCGTTTTTAGAAAGTCTCGTTTTAGAAAATCTTGTTTTTAGAAAACCCCTTTTTTTTAGATTCTGGCAAAAGCTGATAATTATGGTTTTGTATTCAACTCAAAAATCCTTAAAAATCAGATTTTTCATTTAAAAAGGGGATTTTCTTAAAAAGCGAGATTTTTCAATAAAGAACGAAATTTTCTAAAACGAAATTTTCTAAAAACGAGATTAAAAAAAAAGATTTACTAAACCGAGATTATGTAACGCTCCCATTTTTTTACTCCTTTAATTACATTCTCAAAATTCCTTTCCTTCAATAGTAAGTGATATATGATATCAAAAATTTTGTCAAATGTTTATTTCATATAACGGTATATTTAGACTGAAAAACTAAAAAAAAATCCAACACTTCGTTATTTTAAAACATATTAAACAGGAGGTTCAATTAAAGTTACCTTTAAAATTTTTTTAAAGAATTTTAGTACTACAGTGATAGATACATAAAAGAGTTATTCTCATGAGGTCTAAATATCTCAGAATTTTAAATTCTTCAACTTCAACAAACGAAAATTTTGGTAAATCAGTAAATGAATTGATGGAAAAATCTTACTTAAAAGTAACCAATTTTCATAACATTTTCAGAAAAATTGACAAATATCATCCATCTTCTATTTCAGGAAAAAAATTGCATAACTTCAGGCGCTTTTAGATTTATATCTATTTTTCTTCTTAATATTAAAAAACTATAACAAAACTTTGTTTGAACAAGTAAATTAAATAACACTCAATTTAAATAACAAAACCCTAATCTCATACTACCTCAGTTGCGATAGTAATTAATACACTGAGTAACGTCGGAAATCAAAATAAAACTAATTAGAATTTAAATTAACAAAAAAAAATTTCAATTTCCATTAGTTTATTATAATGAAAAAATAATAAAAATATATTAAAAATTGGCTAAATAATTAAAATTAATTTAAAATCAATTAGTTTATAAAAAATATGTTTAGTAAAACTTAATTAGTAATTTAATTATATATAACATTTAATTTATATTAACATTTTAATACTTTTAATACTTTTTTGAATTTTAATTTAAAAGAAATGTTTAATTCAAAATAGATGATAAAAATTATATTGAAATTTGTTTTAGTAAAATTAATTCAAAAATTTTTTGTACTACAAATTCATACCACTTGGGTTTTTAGATATTGAAATTAAATGATACTTGTTTTTTAAAAAAACTTATTTTACAAATTGCTAATTTCAAAATTAGAATTCTCAACATTTATATGTGTAATAGTAAAATTTCTTAAAGTCGGAGAAGGTTATTAAGGCACACTTTACAATTTCTCTGAAACACTCTAATAATACCGTTCGTAGATTTAAACTTCTAAAGAAGATAAAGACCTTGTTCCTAAAATAATATCTGATGTTGGGTTGATCTATTGCTGCAGAGCTAAATAAAACTATCAAATTAAGTATTTGACCAATGAGGTAGTGGTAAAGATGCCGCCTTTTATTTGGAAGTTTTAGGATTCAAAGCCCAGTTAGATAATATCTAATATAAAATAAAATTTAATAAAAATATATATAGTAACTCTTGTGTAAGATAATAGATGGCGCACAAAATTAATATTTGTTCATTCATAATCGTATACGATAGCTACAGACGAGTAATCAACGGCTTTGTGAATATAATGATTAAATAAACTATAAAGCCTTGTCTACATAAACTTGAAGAATGTCAAATAACATTAAAGGAATGGAAGAAGAGTTCTATGGAGGGAGAGAAAAAATAGAGAGATAATATTGGTTTATCGCACAAAAACGAAAACATAAAAAGAGCCATGTAGATGCTCTTGCTTCAACTTCATGATTAGTTAATAAGAAAAAGTATAGTGAAACAAAATTACCTAAGACTCTTAATCCTCAAATAATTGCCCAAAAAAATATTTTTCAAGTCAATTAATTTAAATGTATAGTTTAAGTCGGTGACCTGAATTAAAACCCTGCGATATAAAGTCCCGCGGTTTTAATGAGAAATAACGCCCTGGGATTTTATTCCTCGTAGTAATTGAGAAATACATATCCCAAAATATGGGATGTAAAGCCTAGTGTTTTATTTCTGTTTTAAGTTGAACTACGAATTCTGTGAGAAATAAAGCCCCGAGGTAATATTTCTAATTTCAATTGAGCCTGCAAATGAATAGAACACAATGGTTTCATATATTTTATGGTTTCATACGAATATATACAGACTTTCTTGAACTATTATATCAAAAATAATTAGCACATATTTTGGAGTTCCAATCGAAATCAGGGGTATTCCTTTTTTTCAAAATTTAAAAACAAATAATAATTTTACATATAAACTACATTTATACTACAAACTACACATATTAACCTGATTTTGTAACCAAAGTGTTGCATAAATTAATTCATAAATGTTCTGGAAAAAGGGTCAACTTTGATTTTTTACCCAACTTAAATATGCTTCCAAATATAGAATCTCGCATATTTTGTTTTACATCTAATATTTTACTTATATATATATATATATATATATATTTATATTTTTTCAGGTTTGAATATTACAAAAGTGGATTTTATTACATATTTAATGAGAAATAATAACTTGGGACTTGATTTTTCAAGAAGTCGAAGATTCAATTGAAAAAACAACGAAAGAAAAACAATACCCCGTCACTTTATTTCTCATAGAAGTCGTAGTTCAACTCAAAAGAGAAGTAAAACCCCGGGGCTTTATTCTCAATTACTAGACCCCAGGGGTTATTTCTAATTAAACGGGAAATAATACTCCGGGGGTTTTATTTCTCTGGCCTTTAATTCAAGTCACCGTTCAAATCGTCAAGTTCAGTTGCGTAAAACTAATTTTTTCTTATTCTAAAATGTTTAAAAAAAATACTCTACCTTTACCAATTTCTTACACCTTTAAATTTTGTTCATTTCTCCTTAAACAATTTTTTAAACTGGATACGTCTGTAATTTAAAACAATTAGATCGTAATCATATTAAAAAAACAAGGATTTATTTTCAAATATTTAAATAATTGTATAAATTTCCTTTATCTCTATAAAAAACTTCAATTTTTATTGCATATATGTATGTAATATGTATGTACGATTATATTGTATATGTATACTCCATAAAATAATAAATTGTTTATTTTAACTGCTCTTCATTTTGCATACAAATGACACAATAATTTTTTTTTGTTAAACCGATCAAAAGTTATTTTTCAATTAAAAAAGTTTTAGAAAATTCAAAAAAAAAAAAAAAAACCAACAAGAAATCCTTGAAAATTCCTAAATTGAATTTTCATGTGTTAAAAAGGATAAATTTTAAAATTTTATAGAAAAAAGTACAAAATTTTGACACGTTGGTTCAGATTATCGACAGTTTTTCTAGGAAAATTTTTAGTTTTTATCCTTATTTTTTTTTTTTTTATTTTATTTTTTTTTTTTTTTAATTTATATTTTAATCCTTTTTAGAATATACAAAAGGATTTACATAAATTAAAAAAAAAAATAAAAAGAAAAAAAATAACAAAACAAAAAATTTAAATACAATTCTAATTATAAACAAAAATTTAAATAAATAGAAATAAATTATCTGATCGGTGACGTCGTCGTTAGGACGTTGGCCTTTGGGTCGCATCATATCTAAAAAAAAAAATATAATTTATAATCAAAATTTATATATCAAAATATAAAATATGTAACTGCCACACCTTTAAAAGAAAGGCAATTCTCTTAATTTATAATTTATTGAAGTTTAAGAGTGTTTGGTAAGGTGTTAAAACAATTGAAACAGTCTGACTATTGAAGCAACATTTTTTACTTGTTATCCAAGTACTTTATACATGTTTGCACTTTTATGCTATAATGTAAGTATAGCTACAATTTATTGAAGTTTGCTACTTGCTATCTCCCAAAGCCACAATGACTCAAACTATATACTAGTCAAATCGTTCCTAATTGTGTTGGAAGAATGCACTGAGAAACTTTTTGCTTTTATAAAATACCGAAGGCTGGGCAGTCATGGGATTTTGCTCTACAAAGTTGATTATTTTCTAAAATATTAATAACTTTTGAATATTTGACTTTTGAACTGTCTGAATCATTTAAATTGTATATATTATTTTTATATATTTTTTTTCGTTTATAACTACTTTTCCACCCCAAATAAAAGCTTAAGGCCTTTCACAACTTACACTTATTTTCAATAATCCGTTCATTACTCGGCTGTAACTTTTATATTTATAGTCGGCTGTAATTATTTTCATTTCTATATATTTTAATAATCTCAGGTAACTCTAAGTTGCAAATGAAAAAAATATTACTGTATATATTTATTTTAAGTATCTTAAAAAATGGTAAGTTTTAATACTTATACTCGGGGTTGTAAGTGAGGGGAGTCATTCAGCAACCTGAACTCATCACTCGACTCAAATAATAAGTTCGCTCACAATTTGAGGAATGTAAATGCGTCAACCCTTAAGCTGACTCATCATTAGAGTGGACCCAACATTCGTTCGATTATGCATCACGCAAAATTGTGAGTGGACTAAAATGCTGAGTGGATTCAAATTTTGAGTAGTTAGTTGATGATGATGATGATTTGGGTGATTTAGAATCGTCCAGGAAAAAGGAAATGATATTTTTTTTATTTCCTGTAACAATTGTTTCAATATATTTACATATATATATATATATATATATATACAATTATTGTATAATTTAAAAGTTCCTATAAAGAATATATTTTGTATTTGTAAAATAATCGTATGTCCTATTAACCCCACAATATTTCCCTATTTTGCACAATTAAGTTTCTTAACTATAACAGTAAAAGCTTGTTAGTAACTTCAGTAGTTTTTTTTTTTTTTTTCTTTAAACTTCATTTCGATTTTTTTTTAGTGTGGCATTCCATAGTTAGTTAGTCGGTAGTTCCCGTGACCTAATTTTATTATATATTTTTTTTTTGGGTGTTTGTTCTTCACTTGTTTTTTTGACGTTTTAATATGATGTTATAAATTGGTCTGTCTGAGTTTTTGCTTCCTTATTTCGAGTGAAACTACAAAAAAACCGTTAAAAAAAAAGGTTAATAAAAACACAAAAAAAATGTGTTTAGTTATGTTGTAGCTAGTGTTGTGTTAAAAATTTGTTTGTTTTTAATGTCACTATTTTTTTTTTTTTGTGAAGTTTGATTGAAAGGTTTTTGGTCCTATTCATACACGTTTTCTCTTTTTTCGGGTTCAAATTAAACGTTATTGGAAATAATTGTGAAAAAAAAACACACTTTTTATTAACAATGGTTTTTTATCATTTGTTTTAAAGTCGTAGGGCTAAAAAAAATTTAAAAACTAAAAACTATTGGAATTTTTAATTAAGAGAAGTGTTGGATTTCATTTCTAAACGTTTAAGTTAAGTTAAAATATATTCTAAATATGTACCACTTAATCTTTACATAATGGTATCTAATGGTGAGGTCGCGATAGTCGATAATAAAAAAAATAGCCAAAACTCAGGGGACCAGCGGCACGCGATGAGTGAGCCAAAAATCCGTTGGAAAATGATACATAATTCTCAAATTTATTTTCAAACAATGTGATTAAGTTTTAAAGTGCATTTTGCAAAGAAATATAGGCGAAATTTAAAAAAAAAAGAACTCTTGGCTTACTCATAATTACCCAGGGACTCCAAGACTTTTGTCACTTCGCCTATCTAACTATACATTTTCTATTAAACTTATATAAAAGGCTATAGAATGTTATATTGATTGAATTATAGAATCTTCGTAATTATTTTTCAAGAAAACGCATATAAGGACATTAAGATCGTCCTAATGTTTTCTTTTGTAATTTGTGGGACATTTAGTTGATTATTCTTCCCTTAAGTTTCCCTCCAGTAAGATCAATTATTTTATTTCATTCTTTTTTTAAATAAGTCCCAAAATTAAATAACTAGTAATGAGTGTATAGTTGACTATTCCAAATCTGATACACCCGTACAAATCCGCGCTTATATTTAAAATGCATTGAACTCTGCCTTTAACATTATTTAATCAACTTTTAAAATGAAAAAGTTGTTCTACGTGGGTGACTGTTTAATCAATAATAAACTAGAACCTACAAACAGCTTTAAAAATATTTCATAAAATTTTCATGACTCCAGTTTTAATAGTTTCCGAGAAACTGTTCCAATGGGTGAACCCAAAATTTTTATATTTGCCTAAAGTTATGGTTGGATTTCGTGGGAACCTATAACTAGCTTCAGATCAATTTAACTTGAATTTCATAATTCGTTTGAGTTATCAGTGGAACGGATGGACGGAGAGATACGAATAGTTAATCGACTCAGAACTCAGTTAAGAACAAGAATATAATATACTATTCTATATCTATTATGCCTAATTCAATGAGTTACAAATGTAAATGTAATTTTAATATACCTGTGAACTATTCTTCTGGTAATGGGTATATATACAGCTTAGTTAATTAAGTTTTAAGGGAGGAAACTATCAATGAACTACTATTGAATACAGTTATAATAAAATCTTTTGTAATTACTTTAAATGTTCAACACTTTAAAATTGTAATATCGTATATAACAAAATCACAAGTAACCATAGTTACAGTTATTACTATCAATAACTAGGAACCAGTAATTATACAATAGTAACACAACACGTACAAACACAGTAATATTCCATTGTTAGAATTTAATATTAACATCTTCTTTCTACCTAACGGAGGAAAACTTTCAGAAAACATCTGTCCAATTAAACGTCCTGGAAGTACAAGATTTATACTCACTAAAAAACATATCCCTTAGCCAGTATAATAGGTTAGCATAATGGGACGCAATCTCCTTGCCATAATGTTCTTCAACAGATGAATGGAAACGCCAAAACGAATAATTTGACTTCTCTCTTGAATTATTCTAAATCATAAGTATTGGGAAACACATAAAGTGGTAGGATGTTCCACAATTTAGAGGTGCGATTCATAAAAGATTTCCTATATTTCAGAGTTGAAAAATCTTTAGAGTATACATATGATATTAAGCTGCTAAGCGTTTATTACAGCAAAAGGGTTAAAATTTTAGCAAAGTATTGAACAGACAAGCAGTCCCTATATTTCGAAGGTGACTTAAAAATTCTCTAAAAAGTTAATTTGACTTAAAAGTTTTTTGTGACGTTATTATCATTAATGATACAAAATTTAACATAAACTTCAACACATTACACATACACACACAATTTTTTAATTAAAATTTTATTACACAGTATTATTTCTTAAAGTTTATTTTAATTTTAATAGCTCAGATAATATTCTTAGAACTCTTATGTTATTAATGACAATATCTACTGGTATAATTATTCAATGGTTATGAAAAGTAATTTTAATGCTAGAAATAAACCTGTTTTATTTTATTATATCTATCAAATAAACATTGTTTAAATGGTTGTAATGTAGTTAATGTTAAGTTTATGATTATAAAGTTGGGAAATTTAATTAACGATAGTGGAGTAAGGAACTCTTTTTTATATGCTTCAATGAAGTAACTGCCTGTGATTTTCTTACTGCTGTTGTTAATCATCTCTCCAAAATTATGGCATCTGTACATTTAGTTATAATATTGATAAGTTTTCTAAGAACTTAAATTCATTAATGGCCTATCAAAAATAGTAGGTAATGGCTTGAAGCATTGCATCAAGGAAATTAATAAAGACTAATTCGATGTCCTTGAAACCGGTATATATTAAATATTTATAAATTGGTCGGTGCAACGAAATTGTTATTTGTTCAATTTTAACGAACTTGACTTCTAAAAGGCTAATTATTGTAAAGTTCTTCGGAGTGCTTATTCAGAATTAATTTTTTTAGAATAGAGTTTTATATCTTTTATTTATATTTAAAGAAAGGGAATACTATTGTCTCTTGTCTTGTATTCCAGGACTTTTATTTTCAAAAGATTTACGGCTTCAGTTAAATCCTTTATAAATTAAAAAGGTTAAAATAATACCTGGAAATGTGTCGTGGTTTTGGTTTGAATTGTTTCTTAAATTTATTTTTTTTTTAAATTAAAACTCTTAATAGCTTACAAAACTCAAAAACAAAAGAAACTTAAACTTCTTCATTAATAAGAACAAACACACAATGTACATATATAAGAAAAATTGTTTGTTTAAATTTTCTAACAAAAAGGGAAGACAAAAAATTAATTTATTGTTTAATTTAATAAAAGAATGATTATTTATACTATAAATTTTATTACTTTGTATGTGTCTGTCTGCCAATTTTTTTATTAGGGGTGGCAATACTGAAGAATATCAAAAATGGAAGACTTTCGCGTCAATATATTATTCGATATTATTGTTTATATTCAGAATCATTTGTTTTCTTAATTTTCATAAATTAGCTTTTGACACATAATAAGGTCTTGAGTTTATACCTATATTAATTTTAAGAGGCGAATTTTTAAATTAAAAATCATATCATGAAAAACAAGACAGTTAATACTTTGTTATGCTAGTTTTATTTATAAAAAAACCTTTTTAATATAACTAGCTAATACCCGATGCGCGTAATTGCGTTCGCTAATACCCAATGCGTTTTAATTGAAGTTGATGTTATTGAAAAAAAATTAAAACAATAATTACTTATGGTATAAATGAGAATTACCCTTGGTAAATTGTGCCGCTATAAGTTAACAGTTCTTGAAATTATTTTTGAAATTTTTTTATGTGTCAAAGAAGTTTTTCGCAAAATTGGACATAATTAAGTTCCAAAACTTTTATAGATCTTTTTTAGAATCTTGCGATAGCCGATATAAGTTAAAAAATTCCAATCCCGTAAATAAGGTCAACTAAATTGTCAAAGAAGTCAACTAAATTGTCAATAAATATACCAAAAATTTAAAGTCAATTTGTCAAACCGTTTTAATCTTAGAAACAAAAAGTTTATTACTTGTACCACAGTTCCAACTGGCGTTCTTATAGAGCAAAATGGTTAAATCAGAAACACTCTCCGAAACCGAAAAACCTTTATATGCAAATGTTTAAAATAATCACCTGAACAGTCTATACGATACAAATAAATAAACATTCGCTTTTATCTACATAATTGTATTATATATGAATAAAATTGCATATTTAAAGGCGTAATATATTTATTTATAGAACCGGCTGAACAGTATATACTATGCAAATAAATAAACATTCATTTTTATCTGCATAAATGTATTATTTATGAATAAAAATGCATATTTAAAGGCGTAATATATAATTTATTTATAGAATTAATTAATCCTATGAAAATAAAATATGAATAACTCATATTACATAAACATTAGAAATTTTAATTTGTTGTTTTTTTTAACTCCTTTAAAAAAAGGGACGCAAGGCATATATGCATGTACATATATGTATATAAGATATATATATTTTAATGGAATTACCCCTAACAGAGTAACTTTTACACAATATTCACTATGATGAATATCTAGATATATAAAATATTTTACTGCTTCTATTTAAAATAATTTTCAAGATACTTGCATGCTAATGTTTGCATAGGTAAACGTTTTTTTTTTTTTTTTTAATACAATCTTAACGTTATGGAATGGAGGGAGAAGATTTCGGTTTTTGGGGACGTATATTTTGTTAAATATATATATCACTCTAGTAACCTAGTTTATTATGTATGCAACTTCTATTTATTAAAGAAAAAAAAAAAAAAAAAAAAACAAATTAATGAATGCTAGTTAGAGTTTATGTTTATGAACTTGTAATAAAATATTTCTAAGGCAGAAAAACCATTTTATATAATAACTTTAAGAAAGAGATAGAACATAACTTATTAAAATTTAAAATGACATTTGATTGAAAGGAAAAATATATAAAAAAATAAAATTGCGTACATTCATGGTAAATTAGGTTGATATATTTCTATGAAAGTATTAAATTAATTTTTAAAAAAATATGTTTTTTATTTAATTTTTTTTTTTATAATAATTTGAAGTATGATTATAATTAAAATTATTAAAATATATATTTTTTAATTTAAAATGAGCTCAAGAGAAAGAGAACGCTCAATTGAAATTAGAATAAAAAAAAATATGCATTATAATTTCGTTCTAATTAAGTCAATTGAGTTTTTAAAATGGTACAACTATAAATTACATAAAATTAAATGGATTTTTTTTTTAAATATTATTTTAATTTTAATATGAGTGTATTTATGCAAAATAATTAATATGGCTATTAAGTTTTATAAAATTACTATTAAGTAATTTGAATTCAAAACCTAACCTCTTTTAGAATATTTTAAAAAAAATTTAAAAAAATACCTTTTTACAGTGCTGTCCATCTGCCAGTCTGTCTATCCGGCTTTTTAACAAAACTTTTGAGTAGTTTGAAATTTTGACTATGGATTAACTATGGAAGGTATCTCAAAAGAAAATGTTTTCATTGAACATCGTTTTTTCTATGGAAATGCCTGCATCTTGAAGTTAAAAATGGTGTCCATATACCATAAGAAAAGTGCTAAGAAATATTTTTAAAACTACTTTTTCAATATTTTCTATAAATTTCCATAACTAATTAAGCTAAGTGTACACCGGAGAAAAATACTTGATATTGCTCGAACGGCTATTAAAGTAATACTAAATAATAAAAGTCCCTGGGAAATTATAACTCCGATAAGTGAGCTAAACAAGAGTCCACAAGACAGACTGACAAACATAGCAAAATCGATTTAGTTTGCGATAGTGATACCCTTGATCCATACCCTTGAGTCTATATCCATTACGTCTACATTGACGCACTTCAAAAGGGAAGCAATTGTAGCATACCTCTGACTTATTGCAGGTTATAATAAAAATACTAAAAAATGGAAGAAAAGTAATAGCTTCCTTTCTTGTTCAGTTTATCAGAACACCTCAGTAGTACCAGACTGAACATTTAACCATACTGAGGAACTATTACCATTTAATTCATTTATCTTTGATCAATCTGTAAATTGCATGGATCTATTGTTCAAAATACAATTTTTGGGACCAATACTGGTGCCACAAAATGATTATATTATCTAAACAAAAAAATGCAAAATTATAATACCAAACAATTATCGTATATAAGTTCTACAATATAACAGTTATTTGCTAAATTTTTAAGATAAATTTTACAATTTAACTGTATAACAAATAAATTTTATAATTCATACAACAAAAAAAAAATTAATCATAAATATCCTTTTAACATGGAAAAGGATATTTTTATTAATGTATTTGTTACCTTTCCTATTTGACCAAAATTCAATACGTTTCTAATAATTTTGAAAAAAAACACGGTTACTCTGGATAATTTCTTACCCTAAAAACAAAGAATATTTATTATTCTATATATATATATATATATATATATATATATATATATATATACATATATATATATATATATATATATATATATATGCATTTAACTAAAGTTAAAAGATAAAAATCAAATGAATAAATAATATATTATTTTAGTATAGTATAACTAGTTAAAAAATACTATCTATAGATATTAAAACATGTATGACCATATTTAAAAAGCATAAAATATTGCATAAAATAAATTTGTATATTGAAACTAGTTGTTTTATGTTAAATTGCAAGGATATAATTCATTTCTATATCAGTTCTAAATTTAGATCTAAGGGTATGATAAATTTGACATTACGTTTGTGATTAAGTAAAGGTGACGAGATAGATATACAGGATGTTTCCTACTTAAGTTCGCTGCTATATACCACTGCATGTATACTTATGAGTAGGCACATTTTTTGTATAGGGGTTAAGCTGGGACTCTCCTAGTTTCCAAGATGTAGCGACTTTAATGAAATTTCAATATTTTGTTTTAGTCTTCATAATTTTACTCTTAACTCTGTTTCTAGACTACTTTTGAAAATTCTGCTAAATGTATTCGAAAGCTAAAGAAATCATCTTTTACAGTTTCAAAACTGCGAGCTTCTTCAATTAAAAAATGTTGAGATTTAAACAAAATTTTTTTTTGAAAAAACCACATTTACGCTTTGATGTTGAATGAAAAAGTTTCAAAATTTTACTTACTCATAAATACCTATGCAGTGGTATATAGCTTAAAATAAAAAAAAAGAGTCATTTTGCTTTTTGACTTCTGACCGCTTGTTGCTACACCCTTATTTGTTAACAAAAATCATGCCCACTTTTTAAATTATCATTGGTCAGCAGGTTCGAGGAGTTATACATATTAATTTTTCAATAAGTTGAATCTATATTTAACAAAGCAGTGTACCTGAAACGTAGCTTAAAGTATCTAAGTTCTAAACAGGTTTGAGCTGCACAATTTGTTTCATCTGACGCAAGAAACTCGAATACACGCCACAAACTTTTTTTTATTAGCTCACAAAAGTATCAAATTTTGACGCACAACTCTGAGTAACTAGGTTTAGTCTAGCGTGGCAAGTTCATGTCAATATTACAAAACTATGAAATTTTGTAAAAGATTATCCAATTCAATGTCACAATTTTTGTAAAATTTTAATTAGCCTATGAAAATAGGTTCTAGTAGGTCTGTCATATAACTGTTAAAAACTTTTGACAATTGATATCGAATGAGAGAAACCCAAAGTGGTTGCAGTCTACTTCACTCTTTACTTCGGTTTTTATATAATAGATGCATACTACTTTCTATATACTTAATATAAAGTTTATTTAAAGTAAGTTAACCTCATATACATATAAGTTGTCCTACATCGTGCTAATATTCATGATTGTGGTTGAAAAAAAAAACACAAAAACAAAAAAAAAACCAAAAACAAAATTAAATTAAAAAATAAAACCATTTAATTTATGACATTATCAACTGCAAATGGTTTTTCATATTAAAATAGAAAATTTTTTTTTTGTGCCATTTATCTTAAGTATGAGTAGTATAATATAGTGAATTGTATTTATATATTTATATTATATAAATTGCATTATATATGTATTATGTATATATATGTATGTGTTTCAACAAAATTAAAATTTCTCTTTTATGTATAGTAGTTGTGAATATAAAAGTTTCTAAACCACGACAAATTTACACATTCATATTGAATGCAATTCGGTATACATTAAGTATAGGACACGGTATATTTTTAAATAAATATGAATGATTTAATTTTTCTTTTTGTTTTTTTATTTTTAATTTTTAAAAAGTAAAAATTGTTCATTAAAAATTAAAAATTTTTACATATTATAATAATATGTTAATGGATGATTTAACTACGAGTCCTGTATTTAAAATAATTTGAATATTGAAATAAGTACCTAAGTACCTATTAAATGAGTACCTAAAAATAACAATTTTTTTTCAAGTTATAAATTATTAATAGGGTATAATTAATCTCTAAGTCCATAATCTGAAATTAAACTCCCACCTACGACTGTTATATTTAGATATTCAGGTGTTTCTGTTAAATTTGTGCGTCTTTCATTTAAAAACCAATGTAATTAAAAAAAATTTCAAACAATTTAAGATTCACTGATTATTTCAGTAAATATCGTAAAATTCAAATTTCAACTCACCAGAAATTTGAGTTATTCGTGAATTCTAAGAAGATTAAAGTTAGTATCTTATAAAACTTATTTCACAGTTTATTAAAAACTTTTCATTTCACAATATTTGATTAAGAATAAACTACATATGAAGTTTGTGAGTTTAGAAATCAACTTTAAAAAGCACTCAGACCTTAAGTACACAACCATTTGCCTTAAATACATAATAGAGTTAAAATAATACAATTCAAATATTGACTAGAACTTGAAAACTTTAAAATTAGAATAGCTCAGAAATTAGAAAAGAATTTAAATAAAATGAAGAGTATTATCAAGTCCTAAAGATCTCTTTACGTCCTTTATTAGATTTTTCCCACTTTTTTAAAGTCTTTTAAGGTAATAAGTCTTTAAGAACCATATTTCTAAACTGCTTAAAAGGCCATATCTTATTGGATTTATAATGGTTTTATAATTGATTTTAGTAAACATTATAAGAGTACTATAAAACTCTAAAGCAATTTTCTAGTAAAAGTAGTTTCCAGTGAAATTGTATTTTATAAATGTTTAGTATTGAAATCATTTGGCAAATGACAAAACCTTTATAAATTAATAATAAAACCTTCGTAATAAAACCTTAATAAAACTAACTGAAAACTGTTTGACTTTTAAATTGTTCCTTAGGAATGCATTCAACCTATCATTTAGCTTAGGTTACAGTTCCGTTAATCGGTTTGTTCATTAAGCCGTTGGTTACTCGACTCTACTATATTCATATAAGATTAGCAATATACAAATGTTAAATATATTGCGCCATCTATTATCCTTCGGAAGAGTTATTCATATTTTTATATCAAATCTTATCTTATACAACGATATCAACTATTATGATATACTTAATAATTTTTACGATATTTTTTTAATAAGATATTATCTGACCGGGGTTATACAGATCTTTCACTCGGAAAGTCGGCGCACGTTAACCACTACGCCATTGGTCAAATAATACAAAATATATGTGTCAAACTGATGTTTAATACTTTATTAAATTAGTTTTACATAGTTCTTTACAAGTGAAGCGTCTAATTTGTAGACTTTTATATATCATCATAAATATTAATCGGCTTATTCTGTCCACAAAATTGCCGGTCGCGGCTCATTTTTATGCCTCTAAATACATATTATAAATAATAATTTGAGTGCGAAATTCACTCGAATTTTGAGCTCTTCGCGACACTAGTTATATACAAATTCAAAATATATTTTATAAATTATAAAACTTTCATTTTAATTTGTCAATATATATATATATATATATATATATATATGCAATTATGCAATTACTATTCAATATATAGATATACGAATATATTAAAACATACATATAATATCTAATATAGGTAAATTTTTCTAATAACTTTAAAATATGACTCGTTTATCTATAATTTTAACTTCAATTTTTTTTCCTCGTATACAGTGTTCCATTTTACACGTACATACATGTATATTTTATAAAATTATAACGTCAACTAGATTGGTGTAAAGAAGTAATGAGGTTTATATGCTGCAAAAAAAAAAAAATAGAAAATTACACTGCCACCAAAATATGAGGTCAATGAGTCAAAACACAAAAAAAAAAAAGGAAAAAAAAAACAAACCCCGGAATAAAAAAGGAAAAAAATCATCGTGGCTCTTTTTTTTCAACATAAAATATATTGTGGGCAACTAAAATTTAATATAAAATACACATATGATCTAATATGGGTTGTACTTTAATAATTTTCCAGTTATTTTTTTTTAGAAATGTTCTTTTTTTTTGCAATATTATGGATAACTGAGTCCTAGGCTACATTATAATATTCCTTAAAATTTAACTATATATGTATGAGTTTTATAATTTACAAAATCTATTCACAGTTATAAAATCATTTAATATATATTTTGAATATAATTTATAAAAATTTTGAATAAGTACATATATGTATATATATATATGTAATAAGTTAAGTACTTTAAAAAATCGTTATTCCTGAAAAATAAAAAAAAATAAAAAAATGAATAACTAACTAAGGAAGTTTCAAAAATGAAGTTTTTGACATTTTTAGAGCATTTATTAAAAAAAAAAACGATAAGAATAATAGAATGAAAAGAAATTGCTTTCACCTGGTTTAAAATTCATTTGAATTTTTTTGTTTTTTTTTTTTTTTTTGATTTATATTAATTACGGTTATGTATAAAATGACTTGGTAAAATAAATTTATCTGTAAAAATTATCTAACTGTATTTATTTAAATATGCAATTATCTTAATGTGTAAAATAAAGGCATTAGGTCATATACTTTTTCTTATTAGCCCACCACTGCGTCAGTGGTTTTTGACGTTTTTCATCCGGGTGTTTTGTTTGTTTTTTTTGACGCAAATTTTTTTTGACAATTATAGTATAAGTTAAAATTTGAAGCGCGTATTAATAATTTTGGAATTAAATTTAAGCGTAAGCATATGTCAGTGTCATAATGACATATCGTACTTCTACTAAACTACAAATCGATTATATTTTTTTTTTTAAAAACAATTTCGATCTGTCACACATTTCTATATAAATTACTTTTTAAAGTGTGCCCCAAGCTTGGTATTTTCCAGATCGCAACGGTAAGGATTTTTTTTTTTTAATTTTAAGTACTTTCTTAATAAAAAAATAGCTTTAAACTCTGTTTATACCTGCCTTTTTTTTCCAATATCGTAGATATACTAAAAGTCTTATTGCATTTCCGAAACTCAAGCTTTTAACAAATAACATCAAGAAACTGTACTAAAAAAGTATCCTGACTTTGCCCTATAATTATTCCATTAGTATTATTAACCTATTTTCTACGATTGTACTATAAATAGTACAGCAAAATAGGTGTCACTTATTCAGTTGCCTAGCGTAAAGTGCTGTAAAATTAGTAACTTTAATCATACCAAAATGAAGTTAGAAAACGTATAAATAATTCCACTGCTTGGTAATACTATGCTTTGTCTTCATTAAAGTGTCATTTTTTGACAACCAAAAGGTACAATTATTATGTTCTTAAAAAAAGTACAGTTGTTAGTGCAAAATAAATTAAAGAAATTTAAATAATTATTGTTGCTTTTAAAATCAAAATAAATTTTGTCAATTAAAGATATAGAAAACCAATGTAATTATTATTTAAGAATAATAAATTTATTTTGAAAGTTGTTTCTTAAAATAAAATTTGATGTACTATAAAAAGTACAATCGGATAATATGTATACAAAACTTTTAATATTTAAGAACATAAGCAATAAAGATTTGGAAAAAACTATTTTAAAGGCCTTGAAGGGTCAATTGAAAGTCTTCTATAAGAAGAATTGGAAAAAACAATCTTGTATTAAACTTGAAGGTTCTATCTTATTAGTTTGGGAGATAGGCTCGTTTGGCCATTAGTAACATAAGGTATAAATTTCATCAAGATATCATCATTATTTTTAGAATTATAGTGCTTACAAACGTGCGGACGGCAATCTCTAAGTCAATTTGGGAGGTGAAGCTGAGCCAAAATATATATTAATTTTTTATATTTAGTTTTCTTGCTTTTAGTGTATAAATCACCTATTTTATAGGTTCAGGGTCCAAAAATAGAGTATTTAGAGAAGTATCATAAATAAAACATTAAAGTTTTCTCTTTCAAATTTTTACTTTAACACTCCTTGTAAAATTAGAATTTGTTCTGCAAACTCTGACTGTACTATTTATAGCCCCAGCTATATTTTAAAAACCATTGAAATAACAGCCATAAAATTCTTTATATTTTTCAATCTAGCCTCTAAACTATATACAGCTGTTAAAAAATTGTTGAATTTGCATAACGGTAATATTTTAACCGCAGATTTGTTAGTCACTGTACATTCATTTAATAACTTGCATAACTTGTTTATCCTTTCATATAACAACAGGTAAAATTAAATATCCTTTAATAACTTGTTTAAGTGACATCCACATATAAAACTATTTAAAAAGAAAATAACTCTAGAAAAATTTCTTAACTTAAATTTTTATATACATATATACATATATTATATACATATATTCTTTTATATAATTTTTTTACTATCATTTTTTAAATAGTTTCGTTTTATTTTTTTTTTTTATTAAATTACGATAAAAAACTAAAGGTTTTTCATTATAATTTTCCTATTTATTAAAAGAAAAAGGAAAATAGGAAAATTGTAAAACGTATGTTTATTTTTTTTTTATATGAAAAACTGTTTTTTTTTTTGTATAAAATTATATTAAACATGTATCTTTCTAAAGAATTTTCTTTTAATTGCCTTATAGTGTATCATTAAATATACACAAGATTTGTCTGAATGTAGAACAAAAAAAAAAACAAAAAAACAGGATATAAATAAAAAAAAAAAAAAAAACACGATAAAAACTTCCCTTAAGGAAAGGATAAAATAAATTAGTAAAGAACCACACAGTCTAAAATGAATTAATTTATATATCTAGTTGTATAATATGCATTTTATACAGGTATCTTTTAGCAATTAAATATAGTATCTATCGAATATATCTAACCACTATATATTATAAATATTATATTTGTATAACTATGTATGTAGATATGAATAAAAAGGATATTCATATATTTTAAATCCATATGATGTATTTTAATACTGTTTATTTTTCTTTGCAGTTTAAACTTTAAACTTAAGTGAATTAATACCATTTTATATAAATATATTAATTCTTGTATAATATATATATATAGGTATCTAATAAAAATGTTCTATATAGGCAAATATTTATATTTATATACATATAAAGCTTGTACATATTATAATATCTTCACATTTATAAGCTTATATATAAGTTTATCCTATAGTAATCAACATTCTTTTGTAATTATTTTAATACAGGTATCAGTTAAATTTTAATCCTGTGTGAAAGGACATTAAAGAATTAAATGCACGCAACAATATTCTAAATAATTAAAAAAGATTAAAAAATTTTAATTTTTAATTTTACTATATTTATACAGTAGTATTAGTTATCTTAAAAATTTCCTTTATTAAAAATTATGTGAATTTTCTTTAGCCGCAAAAATTTGTTATAAAATATTAAACACAAGATATTTAAATAATACCTAGGAATTATTTGAATTCAATTCATATTTGATTAGTTTATTTGTTTGTGGAGTGCACACCTGTGTATTACTGTGTAAAATGGTCCATGATCGCAACTTTAACTCTTTTTTTAGATATATTGTAGATGTTGACACTTGCTCTGTGAGTTAAAATAATGCCTACCTTTAAACAATTCTAGCGTAATAGTTGGATATAAAGAAATCTCAGATCCATTTCGTGTGTTAGTATTTTTATAATTAGTGCAGCTCTAGAATTTCCAAAAAAGCAGAACGGCTGGGTAACACAGTTGTTAGAGTACTGACCTTTCATTTAAAAGGCTCGAATTCGATCCCCGGTAAAAAAAAAACCCAGTTAGCATTCGCTATTGTATACAAATAAATAACTTTAATAAAAAAAGTACATTAATATAACCATATAAACAAATATACACAAATAAATTTAATTTAATAATATTAACTCACAGATACGGAAATACCTTACAATTTAAATATAAAATTATTACTTTATATTACAAATAGAATTCTATCGATATTGAAAATCTAAGATGCTTCTTTACATGTTATTTAGGTCTAGTACTATCAGGAATTCATTAATATCAATTCTAATAATAAGAATATTATATGTTCCCCTGTACTAAAGTGTTTCTATGGTATGATAGGCTTATTAGTCTAACAGTGGCGCATCGTCCTTTTTAAACCGAGGATTTATTTTCATCATTAAATCCGGAAAAAAATAGTCTGCGAATGGGAAAGTGTGAAATGGGAACTCGTTATATTATAAAGGGAGTATATTAGTTAAAGTATATAAGTAAGTATAGTTATTTTACTTAGTATACTCATTAAGTATAAAGAGAGTACACTTATATACAACCCTTCCTGAAAAAAGTTAATTTTTTCTAGAAATGCATTGGACAATTATTGCTTTTAGTACTGGAATGGAATTTATAATGTTGGATCCACGAAAGAATAGCTATTAGCTTTCGAATATTTGAGTATTTAACCCTTAAGTGAAACATTTTTAAAATACACTTTTACCCGGTGTAAATTTTTTTTTATTCCCGTTTCACTCATTAAAGGAAATTAGGGCATTCATCAATTCTACTTAGAGACTAGGCTTCAGTTTCTGTAATTCTTACGTTCACTTAACCATTGATTACTCGGCTGTAGCTATTGTATAAGATAATGAATACAAAAATATTAATCTTGTGCGCAATCTATTATCCTATACAAGAGTTATTTATATATTAATATTAAATCTTATTTTATATTACGATATTAACTATTACTATATAAATATACAATTTCACGATATTTTGTTATTCGATAACATTTGACCGGTGTTTGAATCCGAGGCTTTCCACAAAGTTTGGCTTCCTTACCACTACCACATTGGTTACATGATATATATATTACGTGTCAGACTTTTGAAGATTGTTAAGTAATTATTCCCGTGGATTTTTTAATGACTTTAGATATACATTCACTAAATATAACCTTATATTTCATGCTTTTAATCTCCAATCTTTGCTTAATTACTTGACTTAAGTAATCAAATTAATTGTATTTAATGTTTTTTTTAAACTCTGTACTCTTGATAGATGTGAGATAACATTAATAGATGTATATATTATATTGTAACCTTAAATATATTGAATTATGTAACAAGAACACTGCAAAGTTTACATCTCAATGTTAGCAATTGGACCGACATTAATCTGTGTGTAATGGTCAAGAAAACCAACCATCGAATTACATCAATAAAGTTAATGATTTTAAAAGTACTTATATGTATATAATATATATATATATACTTTTACATGTAAATTTATATGTACTATATAAATATATATGATAAATTAACAATTCGAACGAATAACTAATTTTTTAGAATTTAACCATAACATTTCAAAAATTCCTAGAAAATTCGAACAATATCGATTAATTTTAATTACCTACAACAATTTTCCAATTTTAAAAATTTCCAATTTTACAAACTATATTACAAAATGTATATTTAACATACACATATACAATGGTATACATTCACCTTGAGTATTAGGATTTGGAGGAAGAAATTAAAAAATAAAACCTACAGATTATCCGAATCACAAAATATTTGAAAAAGACAATGGTTTAATACCAGTTAATTATTATAACATTTTTTTTATATTTCAAATTACATCTGCTAGAAGTTGATTGTTACCCTTTATACCTTCCAATAATTAAAATGGGAATTAAATAGTTATTTGATACAGTGTAAAATCAAGGATTCAAGGATTCAATTCAAAATAATTGCTAATTAAAGTCTATAAAAAAATGAACGGTTGAACGAAGATACAGGATAAACAGGATTCAAATTGTAAAATTTTTTTATTAATATGTATTAGTACTTCTACATAGAAAACATGTTACTCAATGTACTATATATTATGTATGTATTATATAATCCTATTTATTTATACAGAAATTATTTTGAAATTAAAATTAAAGTGAGATTTTCTAAAGATCTTGGCTATTTCAAAATAATTTCAAAATATTTAATAAAAGTAGTAGGTTACGTTTAATAAATAGGGCATAAAGCCTTCGAGTTTTGGTAGGATTTTAGTTTCTTCAATGTTACTTTAGGTTATTCCATGCAATCGAATTTAATAAAATTATGATTACTGCAAGTCGATGATGAATTAATTTAAAAAAAAAAATATTATCAAAATGACCGATCAGTAGAAGCACACTACATATACAAAAAATTACAAAAGATATTTAAGAGACTCAAATTGCTAGAATTAATATACGTACTTTCTTTAATACAAAATTTCAAAACTTCATAGTTTTAAAGTCATATTCCTTAAGCGTTGATTTATTCAAAAAACTAACTTACACCCAAGTCTCTAACATTCACCTAATTCAAAATTTCCAGTGTATATATGTGCATCCCATTTAATAATCTGACATATAGATATACATATTTAAAAATATTTTGGGGAAAAGGGAATACCCTACTTTTGTAGCCAATTTTAAAATCGGGCCTAGTTTAGAATCACTTATACACATACATATATAAACTTATTTAATAAATTACTAATTTTTTTAAGTGAGCCCCTCTGTGCTTCTAATAATTGTAATTTATACTATTTTTATATACTTTTAAATGAACTTGCCTGTGTCTATGGCTTTATTTTTCATCCTGTCAGTTTGTGATACATTTATATTAGAAATCTGACCATAAATTTATAAGAATTGTATGTTTCAGTGGTTAGCGAAGTGGCTTCGGGTGTAAATAGATCTGAGTTCGATCCTCGTTCAAAGGAAAAATTTTTTTTTGGGTTTTTTTTAAATTCAACAGAAATAATAAAAAAAATTACAAATAAAATTAATTTATTTGGATAGTTTCAATTTTAAACAAATAGGTACTTAAATTAAAAAAAAACTTTTAGTTATTAAAAAAAAATTTCACCATGAAGAGAATTTGAACCAACGACCCCAACATTTTAAAAAAATACGAAAAATACAAAAAGTAGACTACCTAACTTATTCGTCTTAAAATTTTAAAAATGCAACAGTGCGTAAGACAAAATGTAATATTAAGAAACATAAACAAAGAACTAATTACATATATATCTTTTTACTATTATAGAAATTATCATAAGTAATTAAATTACTATCAAATAACA
This sequence comes from Dolichopus griseipennis, assembly GCA_963082915.1. NCBI lineage: Eukaryota > Metazoa > Arthropoda > Insecta > Diptera > Dolichopodidae > Dolichopus > Dolichopus griseipennis. Next base: position 110,066,019 of record OY720442.1, read on the forward strand.
TTTTTGGATTAAGATTAACTGAAAGAGGAACTGTCTCCCATTTCAGCAATTTACTTTTATACTAAAACACTTTTAAATGCAAAATATTTACCATCAATTTTTGGTTAATGAAAATTTTCAATATTTGAAGCTTAAAAGTTTTCAAACATTAAAAGAACTGTTTCTTATACCAGCAATTTACTTTTATATATAACAGTAACAAACTTCCAAGTTAACAAAAGGGGTTCTTTAAATTGAAGAAACTATCCCTCAGTTTTAACCATTTTTGCTTAAATAGTAAAATTCTAAGTAAAATTCCAAATTTTGGTGAAATTCACAATTTAATTTCTAGAACCTTAAAAAGATGGGGAAAGGGGAGTAGTGAGGATTATATCCTTAAGAAATTTGGCAATCTTCCCCATTAAGGGTCTACAAAAACTTGAAAATTAAAAATTTACTGTTTTTATAAGTAAGCAGTAACTTAGTCACTGACGTATATATTTCCTAAATTAAACGTTAATATTGAAGCTTCAACATTATATTCCGATAAAATACTCACGATGAAACATTATATTATTTTGAAAATGTGCTTTTTTAAAAACCCTTGGTTCTTTTCATCACTTGTTAAATATTATTTGAATGCTTAAAATACTGGAACAATAAAATAATGGACTCTTTTTAAAAGATTATAAGTAATTTATTTTAGACTTGAAACAACCATATTTAAGTTTTACCATTAAATGGTCCCCTTAAAAGTTTTAAAGTCTATATTTTAGAACCTCTTGAATGAAATTTATTTTTTATTAACCTGTAAGTGTAACACGTAATTTTTTTTACGAATTTTATAAAATCTCCCTAGACTTTCCATTAACATTCAAAATTAATTCTTTTCAGTGGTTCCGGTGTGTTAGTGGTTAAGAATTTTAAGGTATTAATGCTTGCTAACCGAGGCGATGAGGGCTAAGTTCCCATACGGGTTTTGCATTTTTTTAATTGAAAAACAATTATTGAGAAATTATTCTTCTTTAAAAATCCCCATGGTGACCAAATACAATTTAAAATATACAAATATGTAATATAAGTAAAATAAATAATATTACTAATGATAGAAAGTATTGAAAATGGGTGCACAACGGGCCGCAAGTCGCAAAAAACAACAACTATTATTTTCAACTTTTTAAATCACTTTTAATTCAGTTTAACTTTTTAAACCATCTGTTAAATTTTAATTCATTTAATATTTTGTTTGTATTGGGCTTTTTCTGGATTGATTCTATAAGATCCGTTTATTCTACTAGAATATAATGAGACAATATCAAAGAAAAACGTTTAAAAAAACTTTATTTTTTTTTTCTGTTTATTTTTTCTGTTTTATTCATATCAACTAAAGTTGTATAGTGATGTTAATTTTAAGTTTGTTGTTTTCGTATTGTTAAAAATCAAATTAAAGCTGAGAAAAAAATATATATATACATGGTGTGTCGGAGTTTATTACAATGCTATAATATGTTGTTGTATAAACCCTGAAGAGAATATGGTATTTCTGGAAGGGAGGGAGGGAGTTTCCACTGGATGTTTAAATGTTAATAAATTAGTTTTCCAGTTTATTTCTAGACAGCGTTTGCATTCGCAAGGAAAGTCCCCTTTCAGCCACGTACAATGTGATAAAAAAATGAAGCGTGCTTTTTACCTTCACACATTTTGCCAAGTAAAATAATTTTTCACTTAAAAAATTGTGATCTACTACATTTTATCCAGTATACACTACGCATTACCCAATATACACAACCGAGGCCTCGAAAGATATTTTTTACCAATAAAATTAATTACACGTTCTTATTGCATGCTTTATTACATAAAGAAGTTAATGGTAGAAATTTTAAGAGCCCTCATAAAAATCCGTGTTCCGTATAACTAAACAATGTATAGTTAATTACGTTATACCCTGTACGTATCATAACTAGCTGTATATGAAATCGCGAAAAATGTATCACTTGATATTTATTTATTGTGCTATTCATATCGGATGTTATGCATTTTTTTTTTATTTTTGTAGTTTTTAATTTATTTCCTCTTTAAGTTTTTGTTGCTGTGCGAAAAAAAACCGTTTTGTTTTTGCACATAAAATTTATTGACATATTATACTCGTACATCACATTCATTATTATATCGACATCCATATATAATATATTTAAATGACAACATTTTACTTTGAAAGATTTTTATGCTATTCTGGAAATTTATTTTCTTCCAATTTTTTGTTGTTGTAAAAAATGGAATAAAAATTTAAAAAAAATGGAAACATTATATACCAAAATTAAAAAAAAAAAAAATTGGTCACCAATTTACCACATTTATTGAGTATCCGATATCCAATATAACCCCAGCATCAATGATATTTAAACATTGTTTTTTGCTCTGTTAAAAATTCGATACTTTTGTTAAAAATGAAACAGTTTTTTGTTTTTGTAATTTGACGTTTTGTTTGTAGTTTTCAGAAAATTTCTTTCGCTTCAAAAAATCCCAAAAATTACCCAGATTGTTGTTATAAAGTTGCCATTTCTGTTATTTTTAAACACACATTGTATAATATATATATTCTATATGTAAAATCAATAAGAACTATTATGTATTTATGGTACTAGCTAATACCCGAAGTGCGTTGCTGCGCCTCTCAATGGATTTTTATTTGAAGTTGATGTTTTTCAAAAAAAAATTAACACAATGGTTACACATGGTTTAAGTAACACTTAGGTATTATAAATTGTACTGTAATATGTTAACGAATCTTGACAAATCTTTTGACGCTTTCTTTTGAGCCAAAACATCGCAAAATTGGACATAATTCGCTTCCAAAATTTTTTTTTGATTTAACGTCATGCCCATTTGGGTTAAAAAATTCTAAAACTTCCACCGCAGCGCTCACTACGCAATTTTTTAAAACAAAAAAGTTGGTCTAGGAACATCTTCCGTATCCAAAAACTTTTATATAAATTTTCAATATAATCGACTGAGCAGTTTAGGAATCTATACGCTACAAATAAACAAACAAATATTCACTTTTATATATATAGATTCTATATTCACACAAAATCATCATCTTCATCATTATCATCAATATCATCATCCATATTATATGCAATCATATATTGGCTGATGATTTTCAATTTAATTTTTTATTGTTCCTCTACTGTAAAACACAAGAGCACATGTTATAAAGTTAGTCAGACTTGGGTTATTGGATACTACATAGTCCATATACATATAGGTAATATTTTTTTATATACTTTGATAGAAATTCTATTGTGATGTATTGTTTTCAAAGCAATTAAATTAAAACAACAAAAAAAAGAACGAAATATTAAAATAAATTACTATAAAAAAAAAGTAACGACTATAGTAACTATACGAAAAAAAAAATTTGAGTACTTTTGGGTAATGAATATATTATTGTATTTTCAGAGTGGAATGTGACAACAAGAGTGAGGAATACTTAATACTATAATATTAGAATGTTCAGTGTTCTTTGTTGAATTTAAAAGAAATAGCATTGAAAAATTAGTTCAAATTTCAAATTAAATCTAAAAAAAATATTAAAATTATGTCAAGTAAATAATTAAAATATTTTAAAACTATAATAAGAATATTTTAATGAATTTATCAGATTACATTGTATACTATAAGTTAAGTACTTCATCTATAATTAATTAATAAATATTTAATTTGTCGTAAATTATATTGTTAATCATCTGTTTTTATAATTAACACTTTAAACTATAGTTTTTTTTTGTATTTTAAGTAATTGAAAAATTTTTGATTATAGTTTATGTTATTATTTAAAATTTCACCACATTAGTCGCTTCATGTCAAACATCTTAAATGTCAAATTTTCTTAAATTAAAATGTCAAAAGTTATAACAATTTTTGAATACAAATTAAGGAATTATAAAATTGTTATAATTTCTAAATTGTGACAGTTTTTTTTCAAATGTTAGGTGATATGAGATAATTGTTAGGGCTTTTGTCACCTGACATTTATATATACAAGATTTAATGTAGAGTCCAAAAATGTATTATTGTAATTCTGATATTAATACTTTTAATTTGATTTTTGTGTTTGAGAGGAAACCAGCTTCAGCGTTTAGCATCTCACTTAATAGAATTATATAAGACACTAAAAATTTTTAACGGTCTAAATCGGTCAGATCATATCGTAAGTATAATAGAATACTTACAGTCAATTAAAGACATTTCGAGATCTAGTTTTTGTCACTGTACATAAATTTAGTCAATGGGCTAAATTAATTGTACGTCATTACAGCTTAAAAATTCTTTTATTATTAATCAAGATTGTAATGGATTTCAAAAAATAATTATATTAATTATTATTAATTTATTTGTCTTTAATCTAGAAATACGAAACTCATGTGAATCGACTTAATATTTGTGTTTTAAGTATATTATAAATTTTTCGAGGTTAAAAATAATTCAGGAAATCTTTAATAAGCAATTTTTTTTTAAGTTTTCTAGGACAAATTTTACTGGGATGTTTATTATTATCCCTGGAGGAGCATAGGGCTTCCACAAAGCTTCTGTTCGGTTTCGTTAATCGTTTTTTTACTAAGATAGATGATTGGTCTGCTGTAGCTATTTCACATGATTTTCAATCTCCCGCAAGGTATCATACTCCTATCTCTTGACGTACAAAATATATGTTTGTTGGGTTATCTCCATTAGTTTACGCAGCCAGGGATCTAATCCAGAACCTTTCGAAAGGCCGGCGCCACAACCACTGTGTCATCGGCTGGATACTATTAGTAGATAATTAATTTTTCTCTAAGAAAAAAGTATAGATTTTTCGAAAACTGCTCCGTCAATTCCTAATATTCCTTTATTAAAGAACATAAAATTTCAAAAAATACTATCTCCAAAAGTTGGATTCCCAAAGCATGTTCGTTACAAACTGATTATATATGGGTGCTTCTGAATTTTAGAGTACTATAGTTGGTTACAAAATCTGGTTCTTGGTTTTTGGAGAATTGGTTTTAGAAATTTTGAGAGATTTAGGCTCTGAGAATTTTGGGTTTGACGATTTTATCTTTGAGATTTCATACCCATCCCTAAGTCTACCGGTAAACAAAAAAAAGAATTAAGACGTATTTTTAACTTAATACCGTAGGACCGTCACTGAACTATTTAACTTATATTCTGTTATACGTAATCATTATTCATAGCAACCGTTTTATTAATGGTCCTTTTTTTTTGAACAATTTTGAAAATATATTCATTTCCTTGTATGTAATATTGTACAAAACAAAAAACACAAAAACAAGTGACATAAAAAAAACGTAGAAACAAAATGAAACTGAAACTTAATTAAATTTTTAAGCCTTAAAGTAAAAGGTTAATCTTATGTTGAAAAACACAGTAATAATAATAAAAATTAAATGGATTCATCGAATTGAAAAAGGGGCAATTTAATTTTTTTTTTTTTTTATTTATTAGCCATTACTTTTTATTAATTGAGTTGTAACTTGTAATCGGTACTTCGAAGCCCTTAAACTTCGAGAGAATCGACATTTTACAACGAATTATTTCCTTCATCAATTATTCCTGATTAATTTTTATGTAATTTAAATTCGAATGTCAGGATTGAACAGTGTTTAGATTGCCCACCTTATTATGGGCCCCATGTTTTCTGTAAAAATTAAAAACTTTTATTTATTTATGACTTGATTGAGCTACTATTCGTTATTTGATTCAAGTTTAAAAGTATATGAAATAATTTTTATAAAAATTTTGAATTGAATAATATAACTCACAGATAATATAAATCTCACCTTAACTTCTCAGTATAACAGAAAATAAAAAAATTATTACAATATGGAATTGTATATTGCAAATGGAATTGTATTGGAATTGGTACTTGGAGTTCATAAAGATAAATTCTGTTATAAGAATTATGGTACAGACAGACACTTCTATATCCAATAGTTAAAAATTTTACACAAAAAGGGTTTTTCAATTTCGATTCGATTTTTGACGGATTATCCGGTGGGACTATATAAAAACTTATTTAATATTAAATGAATTTCACTGATTACTTATTTTAGTTGGGCACTTTGAATAATTGTTGGCAACACTATAGTATTAAAATATATAATTTATATAATTACATTACTAGACAACAAGGAGACATTAATAGTGTTAAAATTACAAAACCTTTAAATTATCTCATTTTATTGTCTCTTTTTTACTCCTTTATGTTTGTTTATGTGTACGTGTATTACACATTTTTGATTGTATTCGACGTAATTTCTTTTAAATGAGTTTAATTTTTTTTTATTTATTAGTTAAGTTTCTCTTTAGAAAGACTTTTATTTGCTCTTTTGTTTTATTACAGATTGATTAATTAAGAGCGTAATTACATTTAAAGTTATAATATAAGCTATGATGAAGTGATGTTATACTTTTACGCGAATTCCATTTAATTCTGTAGCCAGTTATATGATATTAAAATATTATATTAAAGATGTGATAGTTTGAAATTTAACTTTATTTAAATTATTTTAATGGAAATAGTAATGAAATTATTATTTATTGCTATGTTATTATGATTTTGCTTAGGTAACATTCGAATTGCTAAATAAAGTTTTTTTAATACTTTTGTAATGAATACTTTTTCGAAAATTAGGGAAGGAGTGAATAAAGCGATATTTGCGAAAATGATTTTTGCGAAAGCGATTTTTGCGAAACCAATTTTTGTGAAAGCGATTTTTGCAAAACCGATTTTTGTGAAAGCATTTAAAATATATTGGTTTTTAATGTAAGCCGCTATATAGAAGAGTAGCTGCTAGAGTGAGCAAAATTATATAGCCATCTGCTCGTTGATAAATCGCGTGCTTCCAATCAGCCAGATTACATAACAAATATTTGCTTAGAGTTGGCTTTAAAAACAGGTTATACACCTTTTGCAGAATGTGTACCTTTTAGTAGTATTAATTTTGGAGTATTTTTTAATTTTTTTCTTTTGGGTTAAAACTCGTGGGGCTTAGATTCGCACAGCCATCCAGTCTCCTTTACAGTACCATTAGTGCTGCAACCGTAATGGTAAATTAATTATACTGATACCGGTATAAAATGAGGTATAAAAAAAGCAACTTAAATAAGATCAAAAAATAAAATAAAGATTTTCGTATGATATTGACATTATGCACTTTAAAAAAAAAAAGCATAATGTTAATTGACATTATGATTATTTCAAAATTCACATTCTACGCGTTTTGAAGCACGCGTAATGTCAAAAGATTTTTGCGTTGTGCGTTGCCATTATTTGACTCCCCTCAAAAAATGGTATATTATAAATCAATATCTAGGACAAGGACAGAAATATTTTCATTAACGAATACACTCTAATTAGTAAGTTTGAATAAATTTTTCAAAATTATATCAATTAAACGTAACTTGAAGAAAACCATCTAAATAAAACTTTAAGATATCTTAACTCTTAAAAATAAAAATATGGTATATTTTTCAGCTCAAAATGGCATTTAGCCAGAAAAACTACTTCAGATAATACAAAATGGAGTACTGTATGTTCCTCAATATGAAAAAAACATAAAATACATAAAAAAAAACCCAAAATTAAAAAAAAAAATCCAAAAGTTTACTTTTTAAAAAAACAAAATTAAAAAATATGTAATATCTTTTTCTTCTTAAAATATAAGTTAATCTCATATTTATAAAAAATTATATTACATACTTTATTCTCTACGATACTTTCGTCTTTCTTTTACTGAATCGCGCCAAACATTTCATCATTAAAACATAGAAATTAAAAGAAAAACTGTTCGCGTTGCTAAATAAGTTTTTTAATCGCAAATTATGTATATAAACCACAAACTTCATCTTTTAATTTGTATCAAGACCTAATAGCAAGTCATTTAATGTTTTTTTCTTTTTTATTTTTTCTCTTTTTTATCAGAGAATTGAATGTCACTGACTTCTGTTTAGTGGTTTTACATTACAAAATAACAAAATAAAAATAAAAAAATTAAAAATAGAAAAAAACTAACTCTAACATATGAATCCCCTCATCTTAAATTTCACAAAAAAAAAAAACGCTTCAAAATAAAATAACGACGCAAAAAAAAGCGATCAAAAAACATAAAAATGTGTTAAGAAATCTTTTAAATTTATTATTTTTGGGATTATATAAAAAAAAAGTTTTTGTAAAACATACCACTATAGAAAATGTATTAGTCCCCAAAATTCGACGAAAAAAGAAACAAACTCGTCATCTTATATTTAATGTATATATAAATATGTATGTATATTATATATATATATATATATATGTATATAAACCAATATTTTATGTATTAATGTAAAAAATGTATGTAAATTTAATGAAGGCCTTTTCTTCAAGAAAATATTATCTACACTTGTTTGAATAATATTTAATACACTAATATATTAACTACAAATTAGCACAATAGATCTTAAACGAGCATTTTCTTTAAATATTTAATTTATACATATATATTTTTTTTCAAAAATTAAGAAAAATTTGATTTTACATGTAAACTATAAAATTTTAGTAGTGATCACGAATTAAAACTAGAATCGCTGTAAAACGCTTCTAAAGGCTTTAAAAATGAGTTTAAAGTTTTCAAAGACCAAAATTATAAAAAATTTGTTTTACAAGGAAATTTAAATTTTTATCAAAATGCGAAAAATATAAGCCCTATTTCTAAAAGTTGTACCATAATTTAAAGGTTGAGATGATCGGGGGTCGGGAAAATTATAATCGTGTTTGTAGAAAGTTTTGGAGATACATCGTACAGGATGTCTTAACTAAACGAATACGCAGCAAGTGAATAAATCCTCTGAGTGAAAAGCTGCGTTTTGCAAAAGATTCGACCAATTATTTCTTTAGGGTTAGAAAATTTTCTTCAAATTCGATATAGTTGTCTTACAAATAACAGTTCTACAAAACGTTAAATATTTCTGCCAGCTTCAAAGAGCAACAATTATTCAAAATTTGAAGTCAAATAACGAAAAATTATAATAGCTTTAAAAAAAACTATTGTGCCGCAATGAGTTGACATAACGTAAAACTCTTATAATCGCGAACTTTTCTTATCTAGAGCCAAGCATATTAAAATTTTTAGACAGCCGGAAACTGGAAAGATTTTATTTTGCACATATTCCAGACTCAAATAAACATTTATTTGATAGATCAATGGGTCTTTAATTAAAGTTGATGTTATTGAAAAAAATTAACACAAAAAATACACGTGGTGTAAATCAATAAAAACTTTTTTGAGATTTTCTTTTGGATTAAAGTAGTACTTCAACGAAGTACTTTGCAAAATTGAACATAATTCACTTGAAAAAATTTTTTTTAATAATCTTGGTGCATTATGGGTTAATTAATTTTAGGTCTGAAGTCAATTCAATTTTCAAATATCAACACGTATACAAAATTTGAAGTCAATTGGTCAAATCGTTTCTAATTAACAACAAATTTACGGAAAAATATTTAAAAAGTTGTTGTGCCGCAACAGGTTAACGGAACTCGACAATAAGAATTTTAAGATTTATTCTATTTCATTTATTCTATTACTATTTTGAAACAAAGAATACTTTTGATATGTGGTTTTGATTTTATAAAACATTTATTGTTCATAATTGGTATTCTACTGTTTTGCACACAAGTGTATTAAAAGTAAATTTAGACTTTAGATTTATTCATTTTTTTTAGGATATTTTTTCAGCGAGATTCGAGAAAAAACGTATTATGCATTTTTTAAGTAGAAAAATTATAAAAAAAATATAAAAATGTGACAACAGTCGGTTTTTTTTTTGTCACTTAAGATATTCGGAGTTATCCTTGAATGGTACAAAATTGTACAAGGACAAGTATATAAATAAATTTTTTTTTTTATTTTATTTATATTTTATAAGTGTATTTTCTTTTTTTTGTGATCTATTCATCTTGTCTTTTCTCTATTCATACTTTATTCTTCTGTGGTGCAAAAATAGGCTTTACATTTCGGTTTTTTATGAATAAAAAATTATATCAGATAATATAAATTACAAATAATTTAAATTAAAAATTTAAATAAATAAATGAAGCTAGGGTACAACTATGCGATGCAAAGAATTTAAGCGCCTTTTAATTTTGAACACTACGTAATAAGTAGAGTGTATCGAAAGCCAAGTAATCAAAATCTTGTTTTTTTAAACCCAGTTTTAACAACTCTTGTTTTTTTAATTCTGTTTTTAGAAATCCTGTATTAGAGGTCTTAGAGTGGAATATAAAATCAGCATTCGAATAATTTGTTCAGGCGGGGGTTTTTTATTTTTGGCATCCTGCACAGTATTAAATGTTCTGTTATTGACGTATTATGTATAAAAGATAAGTTCGGAAAATATGTATTAATATATATATATATATATGGTATTCTGAACTAGAAATTTTGAGTTGGATTCAAAAGTAGAGCTATTCGGTTTTCAGAGATTCTGAATTGGGAGAAATTTATCAGAGTTGGAGTTTAAAGTAACAGGATTTTGGTAATTATAGTAATTATAATAATAAAAATTATAGTAATAAGTAATTATTTAATAATAAAATAATAAATCGGATTATGTAATAGCAGCCCCATAATAATAGATAAATTTAGTATTTATACAAAATATTAATCAGTATATTTGATCTTCCAATGCAGTCATAAGAGTCATCGAAGTCAGAATAACTCTTTGAACAATTATATAGTTGAACGAATATTTTATAATTTAACATATTTCAGCCTTAGGTCTAGGTGACAGTGTGAAATTAGGTTTACTTGCGGTTTAACAAAATTTTTTATCTCTATTCGATAAAATCTGAGTAAAACCTTATTTGGGTTTCATTTAGGGCTTTTAAGTCTACCATTCCATATGTTGAAATTTTACTTCCATTGTAACTCTACTAGTTATCATTTACAAAAACCTAAAATGGAAGGAAATAAGACTAGAGAGTATTAATCACTATGAGATCATTAATAAGAACAATGACTAGAATACGAAACTTATTAAAATCGTTAGCAAGTACAATCTCGGTTCGATCGATTATACGATATTCGATTCGATCGATTATAAAAGACTCGATTCGATCGATATTTTGGATTCGGATTCACTCGAATTTAAGATTTTTACATTATTTTATTATACACAATATTTTTAATACAAAATTCCGAATCCTGTACTATAATTATTTCTATTATACTATACCTATATCCTATAAGTCATTGTGACAGTTTTAAAAAATTTTGACAGATTCCTTTATGTTATGCAATCCCAAGAAAAAAAAATTAAAATAATATAAAAAACGTTTCAGTGTTAAAAACGGGCATAATTTTAATTTTTAGGGAGACAAATGTAATATGGTTTCAAATATGTACAACTTTAACTACCAAACTGTCATAATACAATGTATAGGGATTAGTATTATCCTAAAATAACATAACAAAATAAAAAAAAGAAAGTGTAATTGCACGTGTATATAAATAAAAATATCTTGAGCCAAAAATAAATGGATTACACAAAGAAAGAAAAAAGATGGAGTAAAAAAAAAAACACAAACACAAATTTCATTTAAAATTTTTATTTAAAAAATTTTCTAAAAAAAAAAAAAAAAATTCATATTAAAAAAATTTGTTATTCCTCAAAACTTTCAAGGATCATTTATTACATATATTGTTTTTTTATATACATACATATACTCACACATATATATATATATATATAAACGTATATTTTCAAATAGATTTAAGTAAAAAAGTAAAATGTATAAATTACAGTCACGTTCAAAAATAAACGTACACTACAAAATAACTATTAGATTCTTACCAATTTGAGATAATAAATAACTGCTTCGGTAGTTTTTAATATTTCTTAATTTATTATCACATATATTTTTGTCAGTCAGTGTAACACAAAATACAACAAATATTATAAAGCTTGCTTTCTTGTTGACGACGGACATAGAGAGCTTGTTGTATTGAAATTCACCTGGGCGTAAGTTCGTATAAGTAGTATGCGACTTTAACACACCAACAATATAATCCTTTTTGAAACAAACATTGGGGTGAGAAAGCAAGGTGTACACAAATTATTGGGAATCGGGTTTACGAAATATTGGATCCTGGTATTATGGGGGAAGAGGAAATTGCATGGGATATTCAGAAGAAAGATACTAATTTTCCTTTCTAAACAGTTTTAGGGAACATATTTCATAACAAATTAATTACTTTACGACATACTATTTTTATTGAACTTGCTAACTCTGTTTGATGTCAAATCCATTGCCAAGCTAAAGGTTATTTCTTATATTCAAGAATAAATATTCTCCTGTCTATCTCTACGTTGAGGTTTTTTTGCGGAAATTACTGTAAGTTAGATAATGTAATTGCCTGCCGTAACTTATATCTAAGACAACAATCTATATGTGAGTTCACCGCAAGGTGTTGCTGTTGATGTTTTTCAAGAAGGAAGTCATATTTTGGCCTATTATTTAGGCCTTGCGACCCGATGTGCATCTCTATTGACAATATTTTTTGTTAATTTATAAGTAGTATTATTTATTTTATTTATTTTAAATACTTTATATTTAAATTATATATGGTCACCCTGGTGATTTTGTAAAATTTTTTCAATTTAATATTTATGACCTGTACGGGAATCAAACTGGCCCTCCCTCTGCGAATAAGCCGTGGTCCCAAGGAATAACTCACTCCTTAGTACTCCCTTGGTTAACTGTATAATGGCTAAATATTATTACCCACTACACTACCAAAACCCGGAAGAACCAAAACTTATTTATATAATTTTCTACAATTATCCCTATCTGACACTAAAAGTGAAATATATTTACAAATATGTAATAATATATCTATATATACATATATAAACTTTTTTTTATAAAATTATTATTACGAAAAATATATTAGGTATAATGTTAGAATTTATCATCCTAAATTTAGACATTATGACAATAAACGGATGTAAACTGTAATAAAGACATTATAATTCAAATAATATTATGAGCATTTTTTTATTATTTAAAAATTATATTTTTTTAAAAAAAAAACCTTGAGTATTTATAAAAAAAATTATTTTAAATTTTGATTTTGGCTCCATGTGGGATATTTTTATTATATAAAGTGTGTATTTGTCCTTGCTTACATTATCGTATGCAAACAAATATTTACTACTACTATATAATGCTTTTTTTGATTTTTATAAATTGTTTGCCATTTTTTTAAAATTTAATTGATTATTGGTCCTTCAGTCTTGGTGGGAAATGCTTTTTTTCATAGTCTTAAAGTCTGGGTTTAATAAGACTGTGTTTTTGATTCAGGTGGAGTTGTAGTGTGATACGTATGACAAGATAAGGATGGAAAAAATAAGGATAACGAAGAGTTTAAGGGTACTTTCCTATAAGTCATTCTTAAATTTAGGTATATTGTAAGTGACAAAATCGCCAATTTTTGAAAATGCTGTGGTTGGTAATAAATTCGAAATATTTTCAGTTCTAAAAACAAAAGCATTGCTACGACTACTCTATTGGTTAGGTAGAGTTGGTTAGTGATATAAAAAAATTTCAGGTTATTCTTAGACAGCATTTATTTGATTGCGCTTATTAATGTCATCTTCCCCAGTACCAAAAATTAAAGATATGAGCCGTAGTCATTTAAAAGTTTTATTAAAATTAGCTCAGTCGTTTGCGTCTGGTGCAGAGGTATAGCAGCGGTTTCAGAAGAAGCATAGTATTAGAATAGGATAGGATCAAAATATGATGGATGGCATAGTGGTTAGAGTGCTGACCTTTCATGCAAAAGGCGCGAGTTCGAATCCTGGTGAAATTGAAAAGACTTCTGGTTTTCCACTCGACTTACCATAATTTGCTGTTGGGTTCAAATTAATGGAATTAAATAATATAACTCACAGATAAAGAATACCATATAATTCAAATACAACATAGAACTGTATCTATTGAAAATCTAAGACATTTCTTCACGTAGTGCAATCTCATGTTCAAATTGTATGTGGAATTGATTTGATCATTTCTAATATATGAATATATTTACCCCTGTTCCGACATGCATATATTGTCAGGCTGTTTAGCCTATAACAGTGAACAATTAGAACGTAAAGGTGCCGGCACCAAAAAATATAGTCAAATAATAAGTTACTAAATAGCTTAGGGATTTTGGCTTCTAGATGAAAGCATTATTTTGACAAATGCTTAATATTTTTTCTACATATATCAATATGTATATTTTCGGAAGTCGGAATTTTTATTTTGAGATAGAGCGAAAGCAATAAGCCCAATTTTCATAAGTGATTAATTTAAAAGTTAAAATTGATCGATCATGAAGATTCCATTGCTATTTATATTTCGAAATTTTATGTCACTCAATTCAGTTTCCAATTTAAATTTAATTTTATGTAATTGCTTCCATTTTTTTAAATTTTAAATTATAAATTTCTTTTATGTTAGTAAAGTCTTGGCACATAATTCAAGAATTTTACTTATACTCAAATTAAATATAATCCAATATAGTTGATACTACATATTATAATACATATTATCTCGTATATTGTGTGCATTTAATATAACCAACAACTCTAAAGTCAGTACTTAATATAATGACGTTTGTTTTTTTTTTTTTATATTTCACAAGTTTAGAAAAAAACACGCCACTAAAAAGGACATCTTGATAAAATTAAAAAAACATATACTGTACAAGTTGAATAAAGTTGAATAGCGTGGCGCGTTAAAATGAAAAGGAATTAAAATATAATAATAAAAAAAAACTCCAAATTCTTATATGATTACATACTAACATACAATCACATACAAAAATTTGTTATTAATTTTAATAAAAAAAAAAATTTCAAGAAAAAAACAACAACAATTTGTATTAACTAAAGTTTAAAAACGTTGCTTAGTATCACGAAAAAAAATAACTGTACAGTATAAGTAGAAGAAATGTCAAGTAAAAAAAAGAATGAGGCAACACTTTTTCTTCTTGTTATTTTATTCTTTTATTTTTTTTTTTGCTTTTAAATCAATTCTCGTTTATTATAAACTACTACTAACTTGTTAAAAAAAAACATTAAACTTAGAAAAAATTTCTTAAACACTAACTAAGAATGATGATGATAAGAACTTGACGCCTTTTTCAGGAGGACATGTCATCCTTTACACTATATACTTATTATATTCGTTTGATAATAGTATATATATATATATAGAAGATATAACACTTAAATCGTCTCATTTTTGTATATATGTATATATGTATATATATATGTATATATATATATATATATATATATATATATATATATATATATATATATATATTTATTTAAAGACAAATATCTTTTATTATTAAATTTATATGTGAATTTATAACAGTAAAATACAAAAGTATTGGACATTGTTTTAGGTTTTCTTTTGATTCAATGTTTGTGTGTGAAAACAAAATAGAATTTCTTCTGTCTGTAAAAGTTTTCCCATTTTTTCAGAAACACGTAAATCCCAAAAAATTTCTTTTGTTTTCGTGTATGTGTGTCTGTGTCTGCAAGTGATAACTTCAACCGAACTTGATGAAATTTGATATGAATGCTTTATTTGTCAATAGTAAGGTTAAGTTCGTAGATGGCCTAAATCAAACCTCGGAATCGGGAAGCTCCAATATAAAAAAATCAGATTTTCAAGTTCAACTGTCCGAATAAGTTTTCGTTTGGTACATATACTCTTGGTGGGTACCCATGAAGAACAGCTTCCATAAATTCATTCTCTATCATGGGGTCTAAAAATTCTAGGAGTTTCGGGAATGTTAAATTCTCATAGTTCATCAAAATCTGAGCCGATTTTAATGAAATTTGGTATGAATGCCATTTTTTCTCAAAAGCAAGAATAATTTCGTAGATGAGCCAAATTCGCCCACGGGTTGGGGCGTTGTCATATAAATTAGCCAGACTTTACAAGAAAACTTGGATTTTAACCATCTGAATTAGCTCTTGTATAATACAAACCACATTATACAAGGAGAAAAGATTATACAATCATATCTTGGATTTATTTCTAGGTTTCTTTGTGAAAGAGTGCAATAAGGTCCCATGATAAAATAGTTTCAATCATTAACAAAAACATAACTGTAAATCCATTTCTTTCTTTTAGAAATGTCTAACTGAATCACTTTCAGTACGGAAGATCACTTTCGAATCTTATTCTCCTGTCGGAAAATATTTTAAGTATTACCCAAATTAAACCAAGACATAGATTTAATTTAAAAATTAAAGGATCTCCCTAGGAACTTAAAAATCTGAGATTTAGTTATTGCTTCCAAAAACATTTTCAGAATTTTTTGAAAATAAAATTCAAATAATTTCAAATGATTCTGTATTTCTTTTAAATATAAAGAAGAGCAATGCACTTAATATTATTATTTAATATTATATATATGTATAATTTTTATATACATATATAAATGTAATCCTTTTATGCATATATACCGCAATATATTAGTGACAATCCCATAAAATAATAAAAGAAAAATAAAGACAAAAACAAAAACAATAAAATTATAATAATAATAATAAAAAAAACAGTACAGGAAAGGACTTTTTAAGTGCAATGCAAGAATTGAATTTCTTTTTCTTTCTTTGTCTTTATTGGGACTCTGTATATTATATGATGAAAAGAGTAAGACAGACATGTGTTAAGTGCATATATGATTTATGAGTTCTTGATTCCTTAGTTCCTGTTATAGGTTTCATTTAAAATTATATATAATTATATATATATACTTATATATATATTTATATATTTAAATATAGATATTTATTATTAAAATGCATTTAAATATATTTTAATTTTTAGCATTATTGTATTTTTAAATAAATTAAATTTAAAATAAAAAAATTTTTTTAATTTAGAATATTAAATAATATTTTAAAATTTATAAATTTGAAAGATATATTATATTTAATGAATAGAACTATAAATTTAAGATATTTTTAAATTTTTAATTAGAATATTTATGAATAAACAAATATATTGTTAATAAATTTGTATAAAGGCTAATAATAGTTTTATTTTAAATATTCAATAAAAATTATTAATGCCTCCTCCCAAACAATCCCCAAAGCAATACTAGGGAAGCTTTAAATACTTATTGCTTTCTAGTATTTCAAAATTTTGCAATTCAATGATGAGATAATTGGATTAAAAATTGTGTAATTTAATATTATTTATATAATATATTTAATTATTAATTATTTTAATTATTATATTTTTAAAATGGTTATTTTCCTTCAGATGAAGAAAATACTAAAAAAATTTCAAAATAAAGTTTTTTTTTTTTATTCTTAGTCTATAATTCAATGTAATGAAAGAAATTCGTAAGCCTTTAATGAATATTGTAAAAAGTGTCTATGCTTTACAATCTCATAGTCCATAATTTCCTAAATTCGATTATTCAATGTTTCTCTATATCCTGATTCTCGAAAACAAACAGTATATTTATTTCATAGATCACTCCCTAAAGTTCAGTTAAAAAGTTAATGATTTTAGTTTGTGTAAAGTCTGACATAACCTAAATGAACATCACTCAGTTTCAATGGGTGGTTTAAAACGCTTTTGGAAGCCAACTTTCTTCATAAATGCATCATACATGTTATCATCGCATTTTTCTGACTTATACTTTCTAACATATGCATACTCATGTTTTTGGGGGGTACATGGTCATTTATTATGAAAACTGGAATCATTTGAAATTTTAACTTCCCAATTACATTTAAATGTTATTTGAAATGGAAGAAATCCAATTACAATGACATGTAATGGACAAAAAATTAATTGAAATAAAGTAATTTTGAAAAAGTTAAATGTAATTAAAAAAATTTCAAGTACAATTGTAGTCGGAAAAATTTCAATTACATTTTATTTTAATTGAAAAAACTATGATTTAAATTACAAGTAATTTTAATTGAAATTTTTGTAATTGTATTTTACCCAAGACTGCTTATAGTTGAATAATTAGCACTGGAAACAAATGAGCTAGTTAATTATTTGTACTTTATGATAAAAATAAAATAAGTGAAAATTTCCATAAAGTCTCCAGGATTTGATGATTACTATGATACCCACTATAATTCCATTCAAATTTAAAAACAAACAAATTTTTACGAACAGTACCAGTATACTGCGAGTATAAGTACAAAAAAACTATTCTACAACAATTCAATAATACCCGTATGTCATATTACCACTAAAATTTACCTAAAAATTTTTAGAATATCTGATCGATAGCTCAGTGGTTAAAGTGACGGCTTTTCAATTGATAAGTCTCGGGTTCAAACCCGGGTTAGATCATATCTAATAAAAAACTATAGGTTATATTACAATAATTTAAAAATAAATCCAAATGTCAAATCGCCAATGGATTAATATTATCAGGCAATATTACTATTGTCTGGTACTACAAATAAATAAATATTAAGAAAATAAATATAAATGCAATATTTTACATATTTACAAAAAAAAAATTCAATTAAACCCAAAAAAACCCATTTAATTTATACAAAAAACAGTTTTAACCATTTTATTTCTCCAATAAAACTTTAAATTTAAAAAAAAAAAAAAAACAATCTAATATAACTTTATATAACACTATTTTGGAAACTTTAAAAAAAACCATATGCCCCAATATAAAAATATAAGTTATATAAAAAAATATCAAACTAACACTTTCTGTTTTTTTTTTATATGTCATAATCCTAGCATTGTATACAATTTGACACAATATGTGTCAAAACAAGAATTAGAAAACTATTTGTTGTTGTTATTTTTATTATATTCGACTTTTTTTTCTAACTTTATTATAAAACTTAAAAAAAAAATTGACTCAACAATATTTTTAGCCTAAAGGACTACTACTTCATAAAATCAAATACAGTTTTATTTTATATATGTATATATATATATATATATATATATATATGTTCTCTAACAGTTAGTTCGATGTGACCAACAGAGTGTATCACCATAATAATAGCAAAAAAAAACCAAAATTTTTGAACAAAATATAATATGAAAGTATAAGTTGTGCAACATTTTCACAACAATGCAATATATGTATATATATATATATATATATATATATATTTAAGAACAAGTTTATGTATTTGTTTCAAAAAAAAAAACACAATCAGAGGTAAACAAAATAAATGTCCTTCCCCATAGTAACATTCTGTTGAAAACATCAAAAAATGGCATTGGAAAAAATTTTTGAAACAATATTAAATAAAAATGAAAAAATATTGTTAAAAACTGTGTCAAGTCTTCCTTCTCTTTTTTTTTTTTGGTTTTTTATTTTTTTTTTTAAGGGATCTATACAAAATTTTTACAAGGATAAACTAGAAAAAAAAACAAAGACAAAAATTAAAACCAAAAAAAAAACACATTAAAAGAGACTGAATTATATATAAGTTTATTGCTCTCTCTTTCTACTTATAATTGCATAAAAATATTAAAGCAATTTTTTAAATATTCACTTTAATTTCAATTTAATGTAAAATTTATAAGCACCAATACAATTACATATGTCTAATAATATGCAATTATATAAATCATGTAATGTCTTATGACGTTTTCCAGTTAGATATCAGATCAGATCCAGTCACGTCAAAATTAATTGAGTGCTATTGTTATCAGCTTTTATAAAAAAAAACACTCAGTTTGGAGTGATTAAAAAATAAAATGTCAACAATCTGATCGATACACTCAACTCAGAGAAAATTTTTGACATCTAAGAGAACTCTTTATTTTGGTGCGAGTACAAGATGATTGAATGTGTAAAAGCTCAATAACTACAGTTGAGTTAGGGGTGCTTATTAGAACACTCAAAATATATTTGAAATTGAAGTACTTAAGATAAAGCTGTAAATTAAAGCACTTAAGATAAAGCTGTAAAATTATTGTTAAAATGTTTAAAATTAAAATAATTTTGTATTACAGCAAACAAAGAAAATTTAATTATGAGAATTAGGTTGAGTGACAGAAGCACCTTTGAGTAAAATTTTAATTCGCCTTTGAGTTTAATTTTATTAACACTAAATATTTATATACAATTCTATTGACAAATTTGTACATAAATCCCTTAAAGAAGTACATAAAGTGTCACAAAAATATTAATATGTCAAAATTCCATAATATGTCATTTCAAATATTTCAACAATATGTCATTTCATTACCAAGTAACATAATTTTTTTGAATTTTAATTTCAATTTCGCAAAAGTAGTAAAAAAAGGATATACGACATTTTAGTATTTTGGGTAATAATATAGAAATATATTGGTTGTATGTATAAATACATCTTAATGATTGCGGTGGAATAAATCAAATATTATCCCTACATATTTTATACATTTACACAAAATACACAACAAAACCATTTTTAGGATATTTTTAAAATATTGTATTTAATTTTTATAGACTGCAATTAGTTGCAGTTTATATTTTTAATTTCGAACTTTGATTTTGGGAACTCAGATTCTAGTTTTGAATGATGTAAAAATTAACTGCGTAAAAATGTTCAGTTCAATATAATAGAAATACAATTATACAATATTCAATTTTCTTATGTGTTTGGATCAGAGCTGCCGTTCTTAAAGTACCAGTACAAGTCAAGTCCTGATACTGGCAAAAATATTCAATAAAATTTAAGTATTGATACTGGTACTGCCATTAACAAATACTGTAAGCTACCATAACTTTACCAATACTTAACAATACTACCAATACAGGTACTGGTAGCTACCATTATTTTTTCAGTACTTATAAATACTTAACCAGCACTATTCCAGTACTTACCAGTACTACCAATACTAGAAGCTATCATAAATTTACCAGTTTATACCAGTACTACCAATAATTATCAGTATCGACCAGTACTAACCAGTACTTAACCAGTACTTAACCAGTACTTAACCAGAACTACCAGTACAAACCAGTACTGAAAATCCATTAAAAATTCTTAAATTTTACTGAATATTTTTTCCAGTACTATTACTGGTACTGGTTTGTTTACTTCAGTACCAAAGTACCGGAATTTCGCCAGTTCAGGTTTGTTAAATTACTTCAATATTATTGAAGTTTATGTATTGAATATTAAGTAGTGGTAGTGATAATGATAAATAGAAGTTTAAATGTTGAATATTAAAATATTTTATTTGCCTTGATTATCCTCGATTTTACCTCGATATTTCTTTTTGAATTTATTGTTTTTTTTCGAGCTATTTATCATCTCCAGGACCTTTATTTAAAAATATTATCATAACATATTTCCTTTCTTATATTTTAAATAAATTTTACTTTCAAATATAAACCAACATTTATTATACAAATCATTTTTCAACTTTATATTGACACACTATTATTTTTTTATTATTGCATAATTCACTAAACTGCATTTTATTAAATTGTTTCCTTATTCTTCCTATTAAACTTTAGAAATATTTGCAGTTTTTTTTAGATAAAAATATATATATATATTTATATAAGACATAATACCAAAAATAAAATACAATTTTTAAAGTTATATTGATCTATAATGCAATATTTTTTAAGAATTCTTATATATAACATAAGAAGAAATTGATAAGAAAATTAAGCACCTTTCGAAATATTATTGTGGTAAGTCGGGATAATAAATCTTTTCAATTTATGTATGTATGTATGTACACGAATTACGTTTATATATGTTTGACTTCTATATAAATGATATTTATTTTGATAAATAATAAGAACTTTAGAGTTGTAGAGAGTCCTTATTCATTATTTTCTTAAGGAAGAACTTTGAAATATTCTTATATTGCTTATTTTTGGGTCAATAAAAAAAAATTGCATACATTGAGGCGAATGTAGAACATTAAGAGAAATATGTGATTTCTTGAATTGATGTGGATATATTTTAGTAATATTTAAAAATAAAATATTTAGAACATAAGTAATGGAAGTCTTATATGAGCCGAGAGTGCTGCATTCCTTTTTTGTTAAATATTATTCTATGAAGGAGGGCTTCCCTCATCCCCTCTCTTTTAAAGTTTGATATCAAAAATCAAAAATATATCAGAGTATAAAACTTGTAATAGCTTTAGGTAGCTTATAATTTTAGTTTTATTGGTTAGTCCAATATGTTATATAGACAAATAAACGTAATTTTGTTTTAAATATTTGGTAATAATTTTAAAATTCAGATAAGCAATGTGAGTTCAGAATATTAAATGAAAACTCGAAAATAAGTTGTTAGGTAAAAGTACATGTTTTAAAATATCTTCATTTTGAAATAATAGCTTATCTACAACGATGCTCTCGTTTCGCTCTAATTACGTTGTCAACAAAGAAGTGTCCACAATGAAATGTACATGACAGCGTTTTTTGACATTGTTTTGTTTACAAATTTCATGAAATAAAAAACATATTCAATAGTTTATTTTTATATTATTTAATACTAGATAGAAAACAAATTAATAATTTTGCTAATTTTTTATTCTGTCAATATATTGAATATTCTTTTACTTTGACACTATACTGCTCAAATATTTGACATTTGAACACGTAGCGAAAGCTAAAAAGCGAAAACATTTTTTTAATGGGTGTGTAATGGCTGCGTCAAGGCTGCGTCTATTTAAGACACTTTCATATAATTCACTAAATTTAACTTAGTTTGATAGGTAGCTACGTGAAGGAAGTGAAACTAGAGGGTTCATTGTAGAAAGGCTATAAGTCATAAATGAATTAGTTTGAATTAAACATTAGAGAGGATTAACCAAATTAGCAAAATTCGTTGAAATAGGAGAAATAATACTGGAAATATCAAATACTTAGTATTATTTGATTTGATTTCAAATTATTTTTATATATATAATTACAATGTGATACAGTTCCATGCCTCATAACACATAGAAGATCATAAATTAAAAAAGCGGTCAAGAATTTAATTCAATTTCAATTCACAAAATTGGGCAATCCTAAGTTTGTATTTTCACTTGACTGTATTATCATTTGTATGCATATATAAATATTCTGGAAAAAGTGTAGAATACAGATCATTATCATTTGCAATCATCTTACAAATTTATCCTAGATATTTCTTTTATTTAATATATATTTGCAATAATAAAGAACTTCTAATAGTTGAATATATACTTCCGCTCACAAAATCCACTAAACAAATTATTAAACCCTGATTTTGTAACCAACTCTCAAAACTCTCCTAACTCAGAACCTCATATATCCATATATATAAATTTTCGGGAAAAAGCGTTTAACTCCGCTTTTCCAAAATACAGGTTAATTAAAATACAGCCAAGTGAAATCCAGTCAAATATTCAAGAAATACAAGCAAATCATACTACAGGCAAATTGAACACATCCATATAACACGTTCCCAACAAAGTTGAAACATTACAATACATAAACGTCCAACAGACGTGCAATATAACATCATGATCAATTTTAATTTTTCAAATTTATTTCTTAAAAAAATATAGAAATATTCTTAAATTATGAAACAATTCATGCACTATATTTTGTAATTTTAAAAATCTATTGTATACATTTAATACATAGTTATTATAAAGTATACAATAAATCTATTATAAAATTTTTGAAAAAAAAAATTTTATTCTTGACCACATAATTTAATATTCATGACATTGTGATAATAAAATACAAATTATACTGTTCGCATATTGTTTTGAGTACTCCCCATGTCCCCATGTACAAAATGTATCTTTTTTTTTATAAAATAAATAAACATGTCAAAAAAAAAATAAAGGATTAAACTTAAGAATATACATAATATATAAGAAGAAATATAAATTTTATTTTATATAAAGAAAAAAAAAACAAAACTATAGAAAGGAAATCATATTATATATAATATATACATTTATAAAACTTAAATAAAAGTTATTAATAACATTTTTCTCAATTCCTTTTTTATCTTTTTTTATGTTTTTTTTTATTTTTTTTTTTTTTTTTTAATACTTCTCGTTTATAAAATTTAAAGTTTTATATATAATATATAGTATTACTGACCCAGCAAATATAATCGTTTTATATATATCTTATATATATATATATCTTATAAGATATATAATATATTTAATATCTTCAGATATATTATTATATATTTATGAAATTGATATTGTTGACTTTCATACCAACATTTTGATAGTTTTTTTTGTTTTTATTTTTTTATTTCATTTGTGTACATATATATATATATATATATATATATATACGATTTTTCCATAAATATACGTATATATATAAAATAAAAGAGCATTTTTCAAGGATTATTAAAACTAGGACATTTATATTGAAGATGAAATTGAAAAAAAAAATAACAACTAACAAATAAAAAAATTTAAAGAATGAAACTAAAAATAAAGAGTATAAGTTCAAGAAACATGACATATAACTAATAAGAATATAAATTATAAACGGCCTTGCTTAAAAGTGATGTTTAAAGTACACAATATATATATATATAAATATATATATATATATTTACATATATACAAAAGAAAAATTACACAACAATGATAATAAAGAAAAAAGTGGAAGAAAGAATATTTCATTGAAAATTGAGTTTTTGGTTTCTTAAAAAATTCGTTAAAAAGGGTTGGATTTAAAATTTAAAAAATTGATACCATGTTTTAAAAAAACTTCTCTAAGTTTTAATTACACTTTTTCATTTTATTAATAATTTAAACGGAGATTTATTAATATTGTTCTGAAGATAAGAGAGCTACTAATCTTTTTATGTAATGAAACTTGAACTTTGGCCTAGATGTGAAATTTGAAAATCTTAAATTAAATATTTTCAATGTTAATGTTATTATATAACAAGTTCAATTCTGTAAGAATTTGCTACTTAACTAATATAAGATATAAATACTAAGACTATAAGATATAAATATTAAGACTGAGTTATATTCATGGGTATTGCACTAAACGTCAGAACGTGAACGTATCGCACTAGTATGTAAAATGATATTAAGCTAAACGTTTATACGTTTTCCATGCAAAATTGTTTGAAATAATTAGAGGACGTATTTTTTAATAAAATGTATGAAAAACGTGTAGCATTATGCACTCAAAACATTAAATTCAGCAACAGAGAACCGTCATGCACAGAATATAAATTTTTACGTGCAAATGAAAATTAGGACCGTAACGTTTAGTGTAATATAAAAATTATTGTTTAAAGTTTTTGATTTATTAAGTTTTACAAATGTTAGTTAGAAGAAAGTAGATATAAAATGATGAATGATAGACAGGTCTATATTCTACATCGCCCTCGGAATAATAGGCCTCAAAAAACTTCTAATAAAAAAACTAATATCTTTTAAATGGCTTTATTTAAAAAAAAATGAAACAAAAGCAAATAGGATATATTTTGAAAAGATCGTTTCCAGTTTAATTGATATTAATAATTTATTTTTATTAACTATTCATAAATTCCAATGCAATTAAGTTAAATTATATTCGAAAAGAGGGCTATTCTACGGTTTAACTAGTATCCGTGTAGAACCAAATGACTATATATAAAAGATAGCTGGTGTTGCCAGCTTTCAAAAAATATATAGCTTTAATGGCGCATATTATCCTTTAAGGACGAAAAGGACATTTAAAAGTATCCTTGTTATTTTAGTCTATTTTACAAAAACCGTTATAACTAGCAATCTGTTCAATATATATATATTCAATCACAGCTATTAACTAAGATGACGGTCTGGAGAATATTTTAACGTTTATTTGATGACGATAGGTGCTGCCGTTTTGGAGATATTGCAATTTCAAGTGGAAATTTAAAACAAAAAAAAAAAAAATTTTGAACTTTCAAAAAAACCACTATAACTATGAAATTTTCAAAAACACCCTGTATTTTTTATTATACTGTTAGAAAGGTCTTTTGACACTCTTTCCAACGGTATATAATAAGCATGGTATATGTTGACAAACAGCCCCACCAGAGAACATGAATGAAAAACTGACACAACAATTTTATTAAAAAATACATTTTCATACTTTATTTCTCATAAATTTATTTTGCCAAAAAATATTTCCATAGCTTTAGCGAGCAAGAATTTTAGAGTTTGTTACAAAATCAGGATTATACGCTTTTTCCAGAATATTTATATATTTGTATACGTGAGATTCTGAAGTAGGAGGGATATTAGAGTTGGATTCAAAATCAGGGTTTCAATAATTTGTTTAGCGGAGGTTTGGGGGCGGCAGCCCCCACTATTTTTAAATTTTTATTTGTTGAAATATGCATGTAAAAAATAATTAGGAGAGATTTTATAGTTGGCTACAATTGCAGGATTATACGCTCTTTCCAGAATATTTATATATTTGTATACGTGAGATTCTGAATTAGGAGGGATTTTAGAGTTGGATTCAAAATCAGGGTTTCAATAATTTGTTTAGCGGGGGTTTGGGGGCGGCAGCCCCCACTATTTTTAAATTTTTATTTGTTGAAATATGCATGTAAAAAATAATTAGGAGAGATTTTATAGTTGGCTACAATTGCAGGATTATACGCTCTTTCCAGAATATTTATATATTTGTATACGTGAGATTCTGAATTAGGAGGGATTTTAGAGTTGGATTCAAAATCAGGGTTTCAATCATTTGTTTAGCGGGGGTTTGGGGGCGGCAGCCCCCACTATTTTTAAATTTTTATTTGTTGAAATATGCATGTAAAAAATAATTAGGAGAGATTTTATAGTTGGCTACAATTGCAGGATTATACGCTCTTTCCATAATATTTATATATTTGTATACGTGAGATTCTGAATTAGGAGGGATATTAGAGTTGGATTCAAAATCAGGGTTTCAATAATTTGTTTAGCGGGGGTTTGGGGGCGGCAGCCCCCTCTATTTTTAAATTTTTATTTGTTGAAATATGCATGTAAAAAATTACTGTTTTTAAAAAATAATTTGTCATTAAATTTTGATTTTTGGAATTGGTTTTTTTGGAATTTTTTTTTTTGGAATTATTTTTTTTTCTTTGGAATTTTGTAAATTTGGAATTTTTTTTTTGGAATTATGACACCATCCCAACAAAAAGGCAAAATAAATTTATGAGAAATAAAGTATGAAAACGTATTTTTTAATAAAATTGTTGTGTCAGTTTTTCATTCATGTTCTCTGGTGGGGCTGTTTGTCAACATATACCATACTTCTTATATACCGTTGGAAAGAGTGTCAAAAGACCTTTCTAACAGTATAATAAAAAATACAGGGTGTTTTTGAAAATTTCATAGTTATAGTGGTTTTTTTGAAAGTTCAAAATTTTTTTTTTTTTTGTTTTAAATTTCCACTTGAAATTGCAATATCTCCAAAACGGCAGCACCTATTGTCATCAAATAAACGTTAAAATATTCTC
Source organism: Dolichopus griseipennis (assembly GCA_963082915.1). Taxonomy (NCBI): domain Eukaryota; kingdom Metazoa; phylum Arthropoda; class Insecta; order Diptera; family Dolichopodidae; genus Dolichopus; species Dolichopus griseipennis. Next base: position 110,093,526 of record OY720442.1, read on the forward strand.
CAGACCGTCATCTTAATTAATAGCTTTGATTGAATATATATATATTGAACAGATTGCTAGTTATAACGGTTTTTGTAAAATAGACTAAAATAACAAGGATACTTTTAAATGTCCTTTTCGTCCTTAAAGGATAATATGCGCCATTAAAGCTATATATTTTTTGAAAGCTGGCAACACCAGCTATATTTTATATATAGTCATTTGGTCCTACGCGTATACTAGTTAAACCGTAGAATCCCCTTTTTTGTTTTAAATTTCCACTTGAAATTGCAATATCTCCAAAACGGCAGCACCTATTGTCATCAAATAAACGTTAAAATATTCTCCAGACCGTCATCTTAATTAATAGCTTTGATTGAATATATATATATTGAACAGATTGCTAGTTATAACGGTTTTTGTAAAATAGACTAAAATAACAAGGATACTTTTAAATGTCCTTTTCGTCCTTAAAGGATAATATGCGCCATTAAAGCTATATATTTTTTGAAAGCTGGCAACACCAGCTATATTTTATATATAGTCATTTGGTCCTACGCGTATACTAGTTAAACCGTAGAATCCCCGAAAAGAGATAAAAGAACTACATGCTCATATCAAAAAAAGTTGTATGGCACCTAGTCGAACCCGATGAACAAACTGGCTGAATTTCAAAAGTGATCATGACTTTTGTATAAAACGAATTTATTAAAATTTTTGAAATCCTTGAAGGACTAATGGTCATATATCATTGATTCTGATCCTATCCATACCTTTGATTCTATATTTACTCCCGCTTTAAATTTCATTGCTATTTTTTTAATGGTGTAGAATTTTTGTAAACATCCAGCCAGACCGACAAACAAAGTAAAACTATATGGGCAAAATATTTTAAAATCTTTGAAAAATGTGCTTAAAACGTACATATTTTTAATGGTATCTTTGGTGATGAAGATTGATAATATAACATCATGTATAATAAAATAAATTATAAATGATGTAGAATGTTATCAATGTTTAATTAGAAACTTATTCATTTTCTTTTTACTTATTTGGGTTTTACTCAGTTATAACTAAGTATGATATATGAAAAATCAAATAATAAATTAATATTTTAAAGAAATTTTAATTAAGAAATATTATACATACTTATTCAATTATTTTTCTCTTTCTGTATTTAGTTGATATTAATAATAATATATCTAACATCTACAACATTTGTTACTATAAAATTAATGAAACTTATTAAATTATTTCATTGCTTACTGAATTACTTAGTTAAAATTTCAATTACATGTGTTTTTTCAATTAATGACTGATTAATTTTCTACTTTCATTTAGTTTTTTAGTTTAGTTACAATTTAAAATATCTGATGTTTTGTCAGAAATTATTAATAATTGTTCAATTAAACTTTATCTTAATCCTATGGATTAGTTTGAATTTTCCTAATTTTTAAAAGTGTTACTTCCTTTTTAAAAATTAGAAAAAACAACTTAATATAATTTTATTAATATTAGAATAAAAGCCCAAGTATTAACTTAACTAAAACTTTTGAAAATGACAGTAAATTAAATGATCTTGTTACCTTATGCGGTTAAATAATATTTTTTTTTTTTTTTTAGTGTTTTATTTTTCTATTCATTATGTTATTTTTTTTACAATTCAAAAACAAAAACTTAAAAACAATTCTTATATGCTAAAATGTAATTTGTACATGGCTGACCAATATGTCAGCTCTCACAATTTATTTAGAACCATATTAATATATTTCTCTTTTGGTGTTTTAATATTGATATTTTATTTTCAACATAATATAATTTTAGTTTTAATTTAATCTTAATGTAATTGAATTTATTGGAAAAAATTTTTTAAATAAAAACCAATTTTTTTTATTTTTATGTTGTTAAATAATATTCAAATATTAAATTTTCTTGATTAACAAACTTTGCATATTTTTAGGCTACTTGAAAATTCAAATTTTATTTCTGAGATCAAAATGTTTGAAATTGAAATAATTTTATGACAATTACAATATTTTTTTAGGAATTAATAGAAACAGTTAATTAAATTTTTTTTTAAATAGAATTTTGAAATAGCGTCTTTATTGTATAACATAATATTAATGTACCTAGAGCCTCCATTATATAATTTGGGTACCTAAAAAATATTAAATCAACTATAGTAGCAAAACTTCTTTCACAAAATTTGTTTCTTAAAAGTTCAAATAATTTTATTAAAAGTTTTTTGAAAAATTTCAATAAGTTATTATGGATTTGTACAATAAAAATACTTCGAATCATATAATTCATTAACTAATGAACAATTCATTATTTTACTAATTTGTTTAAGCATCATTATAGAGAAATATATATAGAAACTCATTATAAAATTAAAACAATTTATTTAATAATAAATTATTAAATTACTCAAAAATTATTAAAATCAAAATAAATAACCAATTATTATTAATTAAATGATCAAATTTTTTCAAGGACAATAATATCCTTTTTTAAATAATAATTTTCATAATTATGAATAATAACAGTATTCAAAATTATTATAGTCTATAAATATTAATAATAAAAATAAAAATCATATTTAATTACAATTACTTGCAAATAATTTCGAATCAATTATATTTTTATTTAATAAACATTTAAAATAGTAGATGAAAACAAAAGATGAAAAAATTCCAATAAAACAGTTATCAAAAATTTTACATTCCATTAAACAACACTTATAATAATTAATAATTTAAAATGAAATGTAATTAAAAATCAAATTAATTAAAAAAGAAAATTAAAATTAAAAAAACAAAAATCAATTTTTTATTTGGAAAACAAAAAGTATCTCAAAGATACTATAGATTCTATACCAGTTATTTCTCTACCTCTATTTAAATTTAAACTTAATAAAACGAATGTTATTCCAATCATTTATTTTTATAATATAAGAATTAAAGAAAAATCCTAGTTAGGGCTATAGTATATAGTAATTTTGATTATAGTATAGAGAAAATTGTCCCGTTTATCAAATTACAAAATTTTAAAAAAGCCACAATACAAAAAAAAAAAATAAAAAAAACTATAATAAAAAAAAAAATTAAATTTTCTCTATATCCTAAAAATTTACTACACTGAAAAATAAATATATATATATATATGCTAATCAATATACCTACTACAAGATATAACCCCACAAACCTATTTATATATGTATTATATGATACATTTATATATATACATACATATTAAAATAAATACTGTATATTTATCTGTAGGTACATAAATCTATATTTTAATATTATTCAGTATCTACAGATTGTGCGGGTGGTTGTAAATATTAACCAAGTTAAAAAAAATGTATTACATAATACAAAAAAATATTTTGTTAACAGATTTTTTTTTTCCTTTATTTTTCTGTAAACACTGCACAAACAGACATAAAACAGGGGAGTCGAAATTAAATACAGATTCAAATTTGTAGTAAGAAACTAAATTAACAGTTATAAAATAACATTTCAGAATATAGAGAGAAAAAAATTAATGCGATGAATATAAAAACGCAGTGTTGTAGGTGTAGGAGATTTTTAAAGTGAATATTATGTAGTTTAACTGTAATATTTCGGTTTACTGATACTACAAAAAGAACCGTTATTTTATTTTTGTTTTTTGTTTTTGTTTTTTTTTTTAAATACAAACTCTTAATTTTGAGTTTTAATATTAAAAATTTTATAAATTATAAGGGTATTATACGAATGTATACAAATAATATTATATTTTAAAATAAAACGGTAAATTGTTATCCCCTCCCCCTCAAAATAAAATTTTTTACCGTTATTTTCTGATATTGCGACACTTATTTGTTATCACCTGTATCAAAATATATTTTTTATTATTTTGTTTGTTTTATTTTAGTTTTTTTTATTTTTTTTTTTAAATCTGTTCTAAAAATTTTTCAATATATAAATATAAATTATTTGATTTGAATGCCTGTACCTGTCAAATACAAATACAAATTTTATAATTTAAAGAGAGCTATAATAATTGTCAATGTATATGTGTGTTTGAAATGTAAAAGAAAATTAATGTATTACGGAAAAAAAAAAAACAAAAACAAAAAAAAAAACCTTTGTAGAATTAACATAGAATGAAAAAAAATAGTAATAAAAATTTATGAAAAATAACAGTACAAGAGAGTGAATGATTTAGAGAGAGAGAGTATTAAATATAATGAGAGAGAATAACACAATTTTTTATGTAAAAGTGGAGAAATAAAACAACAAAAAAAAAACTCAGTATTAAAATATAAAGATTTGGTAGCGTTGAGGGAGTTGTTATTTATATATGACCTTGACCATGACCCTGGATATGAGAGAAAATATAAAAATAAAAAAAAACAAAAACAAAAACAGAAAAATATGAAGTAAAATAGAAAAATGAAATTGAAATGATTTGTGTTTTTTGTTTTGGTTTTTTATTTTTCATAATATATATATATATATATATTTTTTTTGTTGTTGTTTTTTTTTGATTAAAGTTGTAACACTTAGATTCACCATTTTTTTTATTTTGTTTTTTTTTTTATTACAACAAAAAATAGAGATTTTTTTTTTTTAATTTTATTATTTTACATTAATTGTTTGTAATTATGTTTTTGTCGTGTCTTTTATATATATATATATATACATGTAATTAAAAATAATTTAATTTTCTATTATATTTTAATTAGCGTTTTTTTTGCATAGTTATTTCACTATTTTACAGTTATAAATTTGTTTTGTATTTTTTTTTATATAAGGATAATAAAGTTGACTTTCTCTAAAGTATTGTGTGTGCGTGTGTGTGTGTGATTATATGTTCTTTATTATTCATTTAGATTTAATATTAGTTCTTTATAATATCAATTCCAGGCAAAATGATGTTAGTTTACAAGCTTACGATATAGTATACGATATAGCATACTTTTAGGAGACTATTTATTTATACTTTTATATATAAGACGATAAAAGAACGATACATATATATATATATGAAATGTATATGTAATATGTATATATATGAAAAACTATAAGATGAAACTATATTTAAATTTTGTACGCAATCAGTTTTTCCAAATTTTTGGAAAAGTAAATCCTAAGTTATAGATAGCATATAATTTTTTTATTAATATTTATTTGTATAACAGTTTATATAAGCATTTTATAAATATAAATTATATGAATATATGTATAAATATATATATATATAACAGTTTATGATAATTAATTAAGTTTTGTGTTATATACAAGTATATTATTTATTTAAGTAATATAATGCATAAAAATAAATTATGTTATTAAATATTTTTACATAAAATTGTATATATGTATATATATATGTTTATATTTTTATGTTTATTATATAAGTCCTCTTTTTAAGTACCTTGTAATGAAAACATAAAAAAGGATTTATCCTATAATATTAAGTAGTATATATACAAGAAAATTATTAATGACCCTGGGCAACTATTGAAATGAATTTTTTACTTTACTATATATATATATATATATATATTTGTAAATATACATATATATTTTTATGTAAAAATTTAGTAAATAATATTGTACACATTTTTTAAGTTCATTTTTTTTTATGGACTAAAACTGTTGGAAAACCAAGTTAATTTTTCTTTTATTATTTTATGTTATTCCTCCATTTTTTTGAGAAATGAAGGTTAAGCCCCAAAAAAACGAATTAATTTTGTGTTTTTCTTGAATCGTTTCTTGTTTTTTTTTTTGGACAGAAAAGAAAAGGAAAACTAAAAGAAAATGCTTCCGTTTGCGGAAAACTTAAAGAATGCCAAAAAAAAATAATAAAAGGACGATAAGGATCAGAAAAATAAATTTGGTTAAAATTCAAATTTAGTTGTGGTAGTTGGGTATAGTTTGGGATTGTTTTTGTGTGTGCCTTTTTGATGAATTAAGTTTTGTAATATGTTGTTGTTGTTGTGTAACTTGTATTTGTTTTAATTCAAAGTTAACTGTAATATACAGCTATTTAAGCAAAAAGGACTTCGAAAAAATAGAAAGATTTAATTCCATTTTTTGTCAAATTTTGATTTAGAACACAGGGAAATAATGAAAGAAATACAAATAATATTTTACTTACTTACAAGTTACAATATATAAACATACATACATACAGTTCCTACTTTTCCAAAGAAAAACAAAAATATCAACGTCATAAAATAAGATTTAAGTATCGATTACACCTGCTATTATAAATTTTATGATTATTAGATACCTATGTTTAATAATTATCATAATCATTGATCGTTAAAGATTATTATGGAAAATTAATGACTTTAAGATTTAATAGGAGGGGGGTGGGGGAAAGGGGAAAATTTTGATAGAAACTTAAGAAGTAATTGCTAAAAAGGATTAATGATATTAGATATGATTAGGGAGGGGTTGGGTTTGGTTGTTCTAATGACATTATAAACATGTTTATATGTAAATGTACTTATCAAGAAGGGGAGGTTAGAGAGGGGTTCATTTTTATAATGACATTATAAACATGTTTGTATATATGTACTTATTAAATATATAGGTAATTTGTTTTCCTAATTATGATTTTGACAAGAAATAATTTGTTATGTTATATTGAATGGGAACGTATCAAAACCTCAAATCACAAAATCCTAGAGTTACAAAATCATAAATCACACAATCCTACATTTCAAAATCCCAAAATTTTAAAGTCCGAGAAATACAATATCCCAAACATAAAATTCCTTCAAATTGATTTTTTTCATATAAAAAAGTCGAAATTTTGAAAAAATTTACTATGTTTCATAGATAAATGTCAAAATTTAAAATTTTTTGAAGGAAATCCTGTAAACTTTGATAATCTCTTATTAATAATGTAAGAGTTGGATTAAAAATCTGAAACACCGTTTTTATATATATGAGGTTTTAAATTAGAAGACATCTTAGACTACCATTTAAAATCAAAGTTATAAACCTTTTACAAAATATCGGAGTACTTGTACATACGATTATCTAAATTAGTAGGAATTTTAGAGTGGGTTACAAAATCGGTATTATAAGATTTTTTCAGAATGTGTACGTGTATATGAAAGATTTATCAGAATCAGAAAATTAAAATGTAATTTGTTTAGTGGAGCTAGTATATAAAAAATAGTTTGAAATTGATTTTGAATTTTGTACCAAACCCGAATAAGGTTTCGCAATTTGGGATTTGGGAAATTGTAATAAGTTAAAAATTTTTTGGAATTTTGTGAAGTTTGACTCAAATGTAAAATAAATCAATTTTCAAATATTCTAATTTTAGGATTTTGTGTTAGGAATTCTATAATTTTAAAATTTTTGATTTTGTTATCTGGGATTTTGTTTTTGGGATTTTGTGATTTAGGATTACGTACCCAACCCATATTGAATTATTTATATTTTTAAGTTATTATAACTGATTATGTTAAATATAACTGATTATGTATAATTATGATTACATGAAATAAATTATTTATAAAACTTAATTCTTTTACTAAATATAATATAGTATATATTAATTTTAATCTTAATTTGATGTTTTATAAGTTGATTGAATAAAATTAATTTTAAATAATTTTTATATAATATTAAATGGCAGAAATTTAGTTAAGAATTTTGAAAAAAAAAAATGTGAAATTAAAATATATAACTATAGGATTTTAGGTTCATAAGGCGTACATAATAAATTATGAAATGAATAAAGAACGTTGTATATCATATATTATAACTATTACTGTATTAGTTTAAAATTTACTTTATTAATATTATATATCTATGCATAAATTATGTTCCATATTCGCAATATTTTAGGTTTCATTATTATAACTGGTATATAAGGAATATTTAATAGAAATGATACATGTAAGATAAATTAGAAAATCACTTTAGATAAGTGATAAAAATTTAACAAAAGTCATGAAATTTATCAAAAGTCTTTGCTTATCAAAAAGTAATCTTTAGTAATACATACAAGTGCCCGAGATTCAAAGGTGAAGCTCATCACAAATAAATATAAAGTGTTCTGGAAGGGGAAGTCTACTTCTAACGTAAACTTTTTAAATGAAAAACAACATCATCCCTGTATAACATACAAGATTCATTTAAGTTTCAGTAGCTAGTTCAAGTTATGGGGTTTCGTAATAATATGTAAAAATTTTCATTTCCTTTCATTGTTGAAGGCTCACAACGACTTAAATCCGTAAAATATTGATATTTTTGACTGTTTTCATTAAAATAACTGTAATTTTTCCATTAAAAACCGTTATTAATAGTACCATTTTTATTTAATTTTTTCGTCAGTTTCAATTTAAGTCATCACAGGGTTCTAGTATTTTTTACCTCAGATATAAGAAAGGAAATAATCAAAGTATAACTTTTTACTGAATTAATGTAGAATTTTATTTAATATTTTTCGTTTTATTTAAAAAGTTTTAATAAATAATTAAAAAATAATTAAATAAATTTTAAATTACTCTATTTATATATTTATAAGCAATTCGCTGCCACACACAATGTGATAAACGAATGAATCAGCCTTTCCTTTGAAAAGAATAAAAAATTTCTCCTAAAAATATGCAATATATTTTATAATATGATATGTGTGCTTGTAAAATTATTATAATTTCAGAGAATTTTTATGTAATATTAGAAACTTAAATAAATAAATAATTTCAGATCCTGTATGATTTATTACATAATGATACCATATAAAAATAAATAAATAAATTGTAATAAAATTATAATGTAACAATAAACAATAAGTATTTAATTAAACATTATTTTGTATTAATTATTAATTAACGTTTACTTTTAAAAAAATTCCAATCTAAATATTATTAAAAAATTAAAACCAAACTCAATTCAATTTAATTTTTTTATTTTGCTTACAATATTGTGCAAAACTTTTTTCAATTTCAACTGCAATATAATGTGCATTGCAATGTTAATTCATTTAAAATAATTATATATTTCCTTTAAAATGTAATTAGAGCATAAACAAATTAGAGCATAAAACAAAATGGGTGCGAAATGAAACTATTTTAATTTTACATAAAAAAAACAAGATAATAAAAAAAGTTTAATTTAAATATAAAAACAATGTTTTTCATAATTTAATTACTTTTTAGCAAATTAGAGCATTTTTAATAATAATAAATTAACAAAAAGGGTTAGGTTTCATTTATATAATAGGTTATGTTTCATATATATAGCATTTTCCATTTTGAATTCAAATTCAGAAATTGATTATTTTTCACCTATTTGAAATGAAGCTATATTTATATTACTTCAAGACTCACAACGTTCATCTTAATTAGTACGATTTCATCACTGATCATATTTTATAGTTTCTAATTAGAGGCAAACATTTATTCTAATGGAATGAAGTAGAAAATGCCTTTATTTAATGTTTTCCATCGGTAAATAAGCAATGCGACACGATCCAATCTTTACACTGAATTTTTAAAATAGTACTTAAAGAATCATGAATTTTTTCAGGTGTGCCCCAAAATTGTCAATTCCTAAGATAATTAAAAACTTCTTTCCCAAAACTCGCTCTTTATCTATCCTCTACCGATTTATTATCTCCCTACATAATTTTGAATCATCATTTCCCGAACTTCCTTTATTTGTCCGAATCGTCGATAAAAAAAAAATAAGTGTTAAAAATTTCGAATCCATACTCTGGAACTGATAAAAAGTCCTTTAATAAAACTTATTATCCACCATTTTCTGTGCATAATACACATAACTTCAAATCTAAGATGATCTTGGGATACTGTATAGATCGTTTTACTCTCATGTGCAATTGATATTTTCCAAATTTTTTTAGAATGATTGGGTGGCTCTGCTTTTTAATACGTTGATCAATATACTGTACAACTCTTTCTTGATCAACTTTAAGACCAAATTCCACTGCAAATGATCCTAAAACCTTAAATAAACTTTGAATTTAAAAATTAACCCTATTTCATAAAATTTAATAAAACCTAAAATAAAACTTTGAAACTTACCCACTCCCTATTCTTAAAATTCAATTTATACAAATTTTCATAGTTGAAAGTCTGCTTTTAGCATTAATTATTCAGATTGTCAATTTAATCAATAAATCTAACCTTTAAACTGATGATCAAAATCATATCATTTTAATTAGAACAAATACATTATACACAAACATACATTAATATTATGTACATTACATGTACTTGTGTATTTATGCAAGTGGAAGTTTTATCTACATATATATATATAACTTAAAATCCAATTTATATTTTAAAAATACTTTTTTGCAACTTGCAACTCTGTAAGCAAAAATCATCAAGGACATCTCGATTTAAAGTACATAAACAGAAAGAATTTTTTTTTTATATATACGTGTATATACTATCATTATATTTACATTTGAACTTACATATAATTATATACTTATGCATATATCTATATATACAAATGTGTCACTCATAGTTGTCGTAGGACATAAGATAATTTTATACACATCTGTTTACAGAAAATATTTACACTCTTAATATAAAATTCCACTTATATAATGTGCATGTATAGAAAAATATCTATAGATACTCACATTTTATATAATTAGTGGTAAAATCAAATTTTTTATTTATCTTAAACATAGAAAATATAGTAAATTTAGTAGTTGTAGTTTTTGTTAGCTTTGAATTCAAATGGTGACCTAAAACCATGAGATTTGAATTTCTTTAATTCTGTTTTTTTTTTTTTTGTAATTTACACCCTCAAGTTTCTTATAAATCTGCTGCTGGTGATGATTGTATATATAAATCTTGATGAGAAAAACTTAAAATGTGTATTAGCATATTATTATGTAGTATATAGGTATGTATATATGTATGTATATATAAATTTTGAAAAAATTTTCAACCACTACTTAGATACGGAATTTTCCACAATATTATAATCATATTTAAAATTATAAGGTCTTCCATTTCTTATAGGAACCTATTTAAGTTTTATATATACATTATTTTATCTTATTTATTATATAATAATATTTTATATACTATATATATCTATATACAATAAATATACCTATAAAATAAAATAAAACTAAAATTAAACTAACTGATATAAATATTTGCCCTATTTTCTGAAATATACTCTATTTTATACATTATACAATTTAATATATATATATATATATGTACAACATTATGTATATTATGATTATATGCTCCAAAAAAAAATTAATAGTTTTTATTATATATGTATATATAGAAAATTCACTATCATGCCTGGGATATTTTTTTATATTGCGTCAGCAAAAAAAAATCCCTTACCTAGCATAATTTTTTGCTGAATGTGTGTATGTATAAAGAAAATTAAATAAAAAATGGTTCGTGTCTAGGATATGTTTATTGAATATAATATGAAAATGTAGGTTACTGGTTAGTTTTAGAAATTGGAATAAAATAGACAACAGAAAATTGGGTAAAGCTAATATTGCTTTGTTGTTTAGTTTTTTTTTTTGTCACTAGAAAATTAAATTTTAGAAAAAAAACATGCAATGTTGCACTTTAAACATTTTTTTTTTAAATAAAAATCAATTAATTTAAATATTTAAGCAATCTTCTATTGTATCTATTAGATTTTATTTTAAATTAAAAATTTGGAATTGTTAACTATATTGAGTTTAAATGGTTAATTACATTTAGTTTCGAAATTAATATGAGTGAGGGGTCTCGGTGGGTTGTGGATAAGCATTTGGCTTACTATACGAGCGGGTGCGGTTTCAATTCCTGTACGACTAATGAAGTTTTAATTGAAAAAAACTTATTGAAAAATAATTTTTCTTTACAAATCCCCATGGTGACCAATTGTATATAGTAAAATAAAATAAAACAAAATATTTTTTTCAATATATACTTTTATTTAAGAAAAATTAGCCCCTTTAAATGTAGAAAATAAAAAATTGATGGTAGATCTTGGGAATTTGTTGCTGTTTTAATATAAAAGTAAATTGCTGGTATAAGAAAATGTTCTTCAAATGTTTGAAAATTTTTAAGCTTAAAATATTGAAAATTTTCATTAACCAAAAATTGATACCTAGTAGAGCTTTTCCATTTAAAAACGGCTGGGTGGCACAGTGGTTGAGTGCCGACCTTTCATGCGGAAGGGCCCGGGTTCGAATTCTAGTGAAAGTGAAAAAACTTTTCTGGTTTTCGACTCGACTCAGCTACCATTCGCCATTGGGTTCAAATTAATGGCATACTCAATAATTAATAATTATATATCTTTAATAAAAAATACTTTAATATAACAATATAAACAAATGCAAAATATAAAAAAAAATAATTTAATTAAATAATATAACTCACAGATATAGAATACCACATAACTCAAATACAAAATAGGTATTACAATATAAACAAAAAATAGAATTGTAAATATTGAAAATCTAAGACGTTTCTACATGTTATAAGGCCTAGTACAATATCATGTTTAAATTGTATGGGGAATTCAATAAGACCAATTCTAATAACACGAATATAATATGACCCCCTGTTCCAACATGTGCCTATGGTATAGACAGGCTTATTAAGGGTTTTAATATAAAAGTAAATTGCTGAAATGAGAGGCAGTTCTTTTAATTTATCTTACCTTAATCTATTACCTTACCAAACCCTATTAACTTTTCGAATACATATTTTAAAAAAATGTTGCAAAGCTATGTATATTGTTTCAAAACCTTTGTTTAGATTTAAATCGAAATATTTGTTGCCAATGTTCTTAAATTACCTACTCAACATGCTTAATCATGTACATATGTATAGGTAAAATTGCATTAAATAAATGTTTATGAATTGAGTTTTACATTACCAAAGTGAAGTATTTTATTTTAAATAGTTACAAATTTTTAAAGCCACTCTCCAGGGAGAAATCAGTATTTTATGTGTTATAACATTGCTTATTAGTCATTATACTCCAAAATATTTAAAATTGGATTGAAAGGGATATTTCCTTTCAGATATTTTACATTTTCTAATAAGCAACAAATTGAAATTGTGTAATATACCTAAATTAGAACATATTATGTAACAAATTTAAGTTTCAATATGACTTCAATACTACTTTAAGTTAAGTTTTAAGTTGATTTAATTTTTACAAAATATAATGTATGGAAATATTATTATATGTTCTTATAAATTTTATATTTACTGATTATTTTTTATTTTTTTTTTACAAATCATTATTGATGTAAAAAGTATAATTTGATTGTATTGCGAATTATCATTTAATTTTAATCGATACTAACTTTACTGAAAAAGTTACAGATTACATAACTAATATTTAATTATTATTTATACCAAGAAAAAGAAATTTAAGTTTTCGAACATATTCCAAATCTTAAAATTATTATAAATTTTATTATAATAGTTATTATTTAACTTATATAAATTTTTCACCTGAACTTTATACAATTCACAAAAAATCAAACTGATCTGTAAATTTTTTTTACAAAAACAAAAAATACTCAAATTAATCATGACTTACTTTGATTTTAAAACTTTCAAAATTTTTATTTGTATTCAGGCTGTTTTTTTGTTTCTTTGTTGCATAAATATATATATGTGGTTGGATGGTATACTACACAAATTGAAAGGTCCGAATAATAGATGAATTATTATGAAATTTAAATAAATATTTAAAATAATTAAAAAGTTGCGAGTTTTAATATTTAAATTATCTTTGAAATAAGTTTTAAAAAAAAAAATAAATGCATTTTAGATTTATAAGTTAGAAAAAAATCAGAATTAACATGGAATTATTATTTATTTACAAAATACGATAGAAGGCGTTTTAAAAGGTTTTTTAAAATACATACTTTTAATGGAAAAAAACTGTAGGATACGAAATTACTTAAATAAGTGTAAATATGATAAAGAAATACAATACAATAATATTCAAGGAAATAAAATCTAATAACATTATTAAATTAATTTTATTAATTAATTTCACACACTAATACAATTTATTAAAATAATATTAAAAATGAATAAGGAAACTAACTGAGGCCACTCAGTGAAATGATTATTTAATATCTTGGAATTTATTATATTTATTAAAAGATATATGGATGGATTAGATGGATATTATTATTATTAGAAGTCCCTTCAGATTTAATTTAAATTATTTAAAAAACTGATCAAATCAAATTTATTTTGCTCTTAATAATAGTTTGACAACAACAAAAAATGTTTTAAGACGGATAATTGTTTGCTAGAGTATGTTACAAATAAAATAAAGGGATATTTCACATCCTTTAATGAAAACAGTGATCAGGGACTAAATAATGACATGGAATAAATTAAACTTATACTAAACAATAAATTAAAAACCATAAGGCGTTTTAAAAAAGCACTTTTCTCAAATTTAACTATAAACATACAAATATATATTGGAGCTTTAATTTTTGTATCTGAACGGGTATTCAAGTTATATAAGATATTTAAAAATAGATTTTTGAATTTTTACTTTTGCATTTCTTTAGCTTCTAAACGAAATGCATTTTAAATTTTCAAATATTCTAATACTTTTGCTCAAGGATCTATATCTTTTCTAAATTTCAAGTATCTTTAAATTAGATACATTTAAATAACAGTAAAATTAAAATATTATATTATAAATCATATATATTATAAAGCTCGTAAAAGCAGATGTCGTTTGGCGCTTTCAGCTAGAATTTATATGTGCAATAATAATTTGATTATAAGACCCTATCAAACTTTCAAGCTCTATAGCTCCGGTTTGATCCAACAAAAAGAAATTTTTCTAACACCCGGACAATGATTTTTCGCCTGTTCGCATGATAACTTAAAAAAGTAATAAAGTTATCCTGATATAATAGATATTATACTATAATGACAAAATATAAAGCGAAGATTACAAATGGGCGAAATCATACCATTGATACATATTCTGGAAGCTTCCAATTGAACCAAGGCCAAATGAGCATTTCTTCAAGATCAACAAAGAAAGAACCTTCAAATTTTTAAAGAATGTTTTTTCTTATTTTCCTTTGGTCCCTTAAGTTGAAATGAATTGGCGGCATAATTTCGGGTATACCTCCGACACACCTCCAAAAACTTAAAGTTACATTTTTGAAACTTATAAAGACCTTAATTTGATATTCAATTTACGTGTGTTCTTGTTTCTTTTCATCAAGTCCTTAGTATTTGGAATTAGTTCAGATGGCGGATTTTGGTGTCTACCACACACTTCTAAAGTTTCAAACTGTTGTAATAATAATAATGCTAAAAAATTAATTTCTAATTATAAGTTTGAAGCACCATAAAAATAGGAAAAATATAGGTAATGAATAATCATCATTACAAAAAAAATCAAGATAATAAAATCAAATCTCATACCCTCTATATATGTATATTAAGAATTCTTCAACATTTAAACTACATGACTATAATTACAAAAAAAATATACAAAAATATTCCTAACAACACTGATATACAACAATTATTAATGTAATTTTATATATTATTAATAATGAAAATCCATTATAAAAAAAAAAATTTTTCAAAAAAAACTGTTTCATTATCATCTGAATTCTGAATTGTATACTCGTACCTATAAAATATCTTTTATTTATTCATAAAATATAAATTTTTATGTAGGTATTGTTATTAATAACCCTCAACTTATAAAAGGTCATAACATAAATCTTTTAGTCCTTGAACAATATTGTGTTGAGTATGAACTTCTTTTTATTGTTGTTGGTTTTTTTTTTTTTTTGTTTTTTTTGTTTTTGTTGTTTTTTTCTAATTAAACCATTTTTCATTTTTTTTTACTTAAATTAACCTGTGTGATAAATGAACAGAATATCTGAATAAATTATGTAATAAATAAAAGCCTATTATGTTTTATTGTATATATATACTATATATTTATATATATACCTATTAAAATTAAACAATATAATGGATACTTAATTTTTTTTTTTGGTTTTTTAATAAAACAATTAAAAAATTTTCACCTTAAAATTATTAGTATTAATTTTGTTTTTTTGTATTCTATTATTATAATCACCTTTTTGTTTTTTTTTTAATCCACCTGACATTTTCCATTGTTTTCCAAATTTTTTATATATAAATGAATATATATGTATACATGTATATATATATATATTTGTATTATGAAAGTTAAGTATTAAAGAATTTTATATTTATATAATGTGTTTTTTAAATCATTTAAAAATTGTATATATATATATATATACTTTAACTTATATATATACTAAAAATTTTATATATATATATTTATAATTGTATATATATATAAAATATTGTTTTATATATATACATACATCATACAAATATTATATAATTAATATATTAAATTCTATATTAATAATAATTTAAATAATATAATAAAAATATATATCTGAATATTTATTTTAAAATCATAATATATATATATATATATAAATGCCTATATATACATTATGATTATATATATATATATATATATATCCTGATACTGTATTATATAGTATATATATATATATATAGTAATTTTATAAACGCAAATAAAATCACATGCAAAATAAAAATATCACTATATATTTATAATCTTATATACACACAATATATATATATATGTTTACATAAAAAAGGACCTTCACTTTCTAGTGAAGTATAATACTCTCATATTGTTGAAAATCAAAAAAATGAAAAAAAAAATAAATAAAAATTGAATATTAAAAAATTTAATTTTAAAAAATCCTTGCATTTTATGTACATATACATATATAAATATATGTACAAATATATAAATGAACCCTTGCATTAGGGATATTTTTTGTTGTTATTTGATTTAAAAAAAAAATCCCTTTCTTAAAATTGATATGGTGTATTTAATTACTCATTTAGAATATAAAACTATTAATTTAAATTAGTATATATAAAAGTATGTATGTATGTATGTATGAATGTATGAAATATATAATTATCTATATATAATACTTAAATTTATAAATAAAATAAAAAAATATTCTAAAGTTGATAAAATATCCTTTATTTATTTTAAAAATTCCCTCTTCTATTTTAAAAAAAAATTTCCTTGTTTGCCTGAAAAAAAATGGGAAATTTTTCTTTGACGTCATTTATGCAGGGAAAAATTCAAATAAAAAAAAAATTAAAAATGTTTTCATTTGTTTTGATTTTCTTCTTCTTTTATTTTAAATAGCTGTGTGTATATGGTATTCTTTGTATATAAGGATACAATATTAATAGATACAGATAATTGTGATGTTGAATTTTTTTTTCTATATTCTATAATAGATATACATTATATATTAAATATATATATATCATAAATATCTATAAATACAAATTTATGTTCAAAGATATCTATAAATATATTAATAACATTTTATAAATAGACATTTTTTTTCCAAATAATACTATTAAAATTAATTTAAAATTCACTTTATTTAAAATTCTTTTATATGTATATATAGTATTTACATTTATATATACATATATTTTTTTTTGCATATAACAATGATATACAGATAATATATATTGAATAAATAAAGGTATATATTAATTATTATTTAAATAAAATAAAATATGAATTTAATATAATGGAATATTTGACTGAAGAAAAATTTATAATTCCTAGAAATTGATAAAATATGTGAATTTAATTTTGAGGTTGAAATGCCTAAGAGAATATACAAAATAAATATTCAAATATATATATATATATAATGTTGTTTGGGTTTTGTTGGGTAGATATAGAAGTTAAGTATACAAACCAAGGTTTGTAAGACAAAATAGAAAATGGCTCCTACTCCTTGTTCTTATTGTAGGAGGCTCATTCGTTTTTAACAAATTTAATTATCATTGATGTTGAAGGTGTACTATGCATTTGTGTGAGCCTAATCAGGTGCTAAAGATCAAGGTTATGAAAAAATGTTTCCAACTGTTTTCGATTTTAAACCTAAAAATCTGGAAAGATTTAGTTCTCGCGTTATTTTACTTTTATTGTAGTAATTTCTATTTTTTAAAGCTATAAATGGTGTCCCGGTAGCGTTTTTCTAAATGGAAGAGGTTGAAAGGGGAGTTTAAAATGAACCAAAAATTGTTCTAAAAGGGAGGGATGTTTATTTCTAACTTTTTTCAAGATAACGGCTTTCAAAATAATTTCGTGAATCTTTTAATGAAAAAACTATATATGCACCCTGTACAAAATTGAACATTCATTTAAATATCAGTAGCTAGGTTTCAGTTATAGTCTTTTATTTAAATATCCAAAATTTTCATTATATAATTAATTGTTTAAGACTCACAAAGACTTAAATTCGTTTTTTTTTTAATAACTGTAATTTTATCATAAACGAGGAAGAGTGTAGTAGAGTAGACTGTGCCAACTCTGGGATACCCGTATGACCGTAACATATACATTATATCATCCGGTTAATTACTTTTGGCAAAATTTCAAACATACTTTATTAAGTTTAGTGGAATACTCATATAAAAGAAGGAGTTGTATGGCAGCTACTCGAACCCTCTACAATAGACCAACCAAATTTTGCTGTAACCTTGGCCAATACACTAAACTATTTTTGGCAAAATTTCAGACACCCAGCTTCATTAGGTGGAGAGTAAAGCTTATATAAAGTAGGAAGTTGTATGGCAGCTACACGAACCCACTGCAGGAGACCAACCAAATTTTGCAGAAACTTTGGCCATAAAACTAAATTACTTTTGGCAAAATTTCAGACACGCAGCTGTAATAGGTACAGAGAAATACTCATATAAAAAAAGAAGTTGTATGGCAGCTACCCGAACGCATGGACCAAAATGGCTGGATTTAAATAGCGATGACGGCTATTGCAAAAAAATGAATTTGCGAAAATTTCAAGATTCTAGCTCCTTTAGTTTTTGAGTTATCGTGCGGACGGACGGACATACATAGCTAAATCGATTTATTTTTCGATTCTGATCCGATCCATACACTTGAGTCTATATCTACCCCCCCTCCTTCTCTGCGTCACAAACGTAATGGCAAATTTATTATACCCTTTGACTATATAGTCATACGGGTATAAAAACCGTTATTAATTTACTAATTTTATTTATATTCTAAAAACACCTATGCCCCTCATCTTTAATTTAAAAACTCAAATTTTCCTAACATCTCCTTTTATTTTTTAACTCCCTCTTCATCCACTTCCATTTGAAAATACGCTAACCAGACAACCTGTAGAATTACATTTGTTTTCATTAAATACAAGTTAATATCTTCCTTTAAATAATTCTCTCATAACACCTGTGTTCATTTATACACCTTTTCTGTTAAAATATCATGGTTCAGAGTTCTGGTAACAATAGTTTTTTGTCAGAAATGTTAAAATTTCATTCTAGTGCGTCTCTTGCTATGCTTTCTTGTGGCTTTCTAAGTGTGTGCCCTATCCATCTCCACTCTTTCCTTTCTTTGATCTCTTGCCCGATCGGTCCAACTTTGTCAAGTTTCCATATAACAATATTGCTTATTGTGTTGGGTCAGTATACTCTGCATATGATTCTTAGACATTTTTTTAATGACCACCTGCAGTTTCTGTGTTATGTTATTCGTAACTAACCAAGTTTCACATCGGTATGTTAAGGTATGGTCTTTACGCAAATCCCGAATATTTTCAATTTTGTACCCCTGGACATTTGAGTACTTTTTCCATGCTGGCTTTTTAGCGGCCGAACAATGCACTGGCCTTTTTGATTCTGCTACCGACATTGAAGGTGTTTATGTGGCTGTTATTTATACAACCTAGGTAGTGGAAGTTATCAATATATTCGAGTGGTTTGTTGTTTATCACCCGATGACGTGGGTTGTTGATGTTAATAGCCATTGCTTTGGTCTTCTCCAATTTTATTTCAAAACCCACACTTCGAGCTAATGTTACTAGTTGGTCTATTTTATTTTGCATGTTATTTATTGCATGTGATAGCAGACAGATGTCATCGGCATAATCTAGATCTTCTAATGGCCTGAAGAGATTCTAATGTAATACAGGCTTATAATAGGAACCCTATATTAATAATTGGTATTTCGAACTGAACCCACCATCTTTAAGAAATTGTTTTAAACTAAAATGAATA